>BSBM01000492.1:1200000-1800000 GCA_027924585.1 Larix kaempferi | reverse complement strand
AAATCAAAATCGAACTCAAAATTGTTTGAGAGTCGGATTGGACTAAGATTGAACTCATATCTAGATTGGTTGATGACTTGATTTATGAAGCAATTTACTAAAAGTTACATACAATATTTTTTTTAATAAAACAAATATATTTTTAAGATTCCTAACCATTAGAGACAAAACATGCAAAGTATGCTCATGTTTATACCATGTAAGGGTGAATATAACAAAATGGCATTGAGTGCAATATGTATACAAACCAAAACACATAAACAAGGCTCTAAATGGCCTATATAATCCAAAAAACAACATGCTACAAGCTACTAGCCTACTACATATAAGTGATCAATGATCAACATGATTATAAGGCTCGAAAACTACAAAACATCATGAATGGACATATTCGCATATATCCTTTTAAGCACCATTATTGATCATTAAAACCATTGCAATTAATAATAATAACCATCTTTTTGGAGTATGGGAGACATACTTGAAAATTGCAAAGGAAACCTACTTACAATTTAGGTGACGATGAAATTGCCAAGCTCAAGTTGCTCATTCTTGTTAGGTTTTGGTAGCTCAGTGGTACTCTTGCATCATGTGCCTAGGTGCAGGGGTCCGAGCACATGGGGTTTCATTAATGACATAAAGTTACTTTATTAAATGTGTTTTTAAAGTTACTTTATGATGTGACTTTATATTATTAAAGTAAGATGTACTTTATTAAAGTGAGTTGTACTTTATAAAGTGAGTTTATGATATAAAGTTCATTTTTTATTATTTTAGGGTAAAAGTGACTTTTCGAATGTAATATGATTTTATATAGTTTCACTTAAGAGATTTGAGTGAACTTGAGATTAAATCTCATTCCTTGATCTTGTGGGCCAAGATCAAATCTGGGCTCTAGAAGTTGAAAAGACTTGGGAGTTACCCTAAAAAGAAGAAAAAAAGACTTAGTGAGACTCATTGTGGTACGAATTCCAAAGTGAGGAGTTTGGAGAGACACGAGTTCCAAGGAGCAGCTTGGTGAAATGTGAGGAACACATCTGCAAGAGTAAGTGTGAGCAGACTTGGAGAGAGAAAGGCAGCCCTGAGCAAGGGCTTGAATTACAAGAAGAGGAGGGCACGTTTTTCTAGGAAGGAGGTGCACCAGCTGAGATAGTCAGCATACTTTCCAAGAAGAATTTGTCTGGAAATCCTGACTCCGTGCAGCAGCATTTGGGCACACTTTCGAGGCTGAAAAGTGGCACAAAATTTGAGGAAGGTGCAGCAATTAATAGGGGTCCGTACTGCAGAGAAGAAGAAAACGTACAGCATGTTATTTCTGCTGTAAGCACGTTTTTCAAGGCACTGTGGCTGGCTGTTGAGTTCAGTACAGAAGTGAAGAAGTTTGGGCACAATAACCAAGGAGAAAATGCTGTCATTCATGCCTGGACAGTGAGGCTGTACCTGGCAGAGATTCTTGACTGGACTGTGCAAGTATTGGCATGCATTTCAAGGTTGTGAAAGTGCACTAAAATCAAGGTTCTGTCCTGAGCATTCATTGCTGTTAATTATTACTCTTGTACTTCGAAATTTCTCTCTCAAGCTTGATAAAAATTCTCTTGCAACTGGTTTTCCCCATAGGGGGTTTTTCCAGGGTCCTAGACCAAATCATTGTGTCCAATGTGTATTTAAATGTCTGCTGTTCATTTCTTTTTCCACTGCAAATTTTTTTGTGTGTTTCAGCTCATAAACGTACAGTGGGTAACTTGAGTTTTGTAAATTTCCTTAAAATCCAATCTTGAGTTAAAGTATGCCAGTTTATTTTTAATTAAACCCAAATACTACTTTTAAACACAAATGGATTTCTTCACAATGCAGCGGAAAATAAAATACTGAGAAATATAACATCAATCACATCAATAGGGACACCAATATTTTTGGGTATAAACCCCCGGAAAAACCCAAGATGAGAAAACCGGTGCAGCAGTCTGAGAAGATATTTTATTATGAAGATATAGAACAATACAATCCAGAAAATTGATTTCACCCAACCTGGCAAAATCGAACCACCGAGAATCACTGAGACAACCCCACAAACCTGTACGACCTCCCTGCGCAGCTGTACGGCCTCCCTGCGCAGCTGTACGGCCCCTGCATGTACGAAATCCGTACGGTCCTGCGTCAGCTGTACGAACTGATCTGTACGGTCCTGCGTCACACGTGCGGCCCCCTTTGTGAGCTGCTGTACGACTGATCTGCGTACGACCTATGCAAATCTGTACGACCTCTCTGTGAATCCGTACAGCCTCTCTCTCCTTTGCCAAATCGCCCTATCAATCCTCTAGATGAAAGTTCCTCTGTCTTCTTCTCTGTAAAATTCTTTTGCAAACTTTTCTTTCTCACTCTCTGGCTGAAAGCTATGAGTAAGAAATCTCTCCGTATGTCTGTGTGTCCTCTCCACCAAATCAATCTTCCTTTTAACTCAATGGCGAAGCGAAAACCCTGACTTCTCACCATGGAACAATGGATGAGATCCTTCGGTGAGATCAATGGCCAAGATTAGATTAACCATCACTTAAATTATCTTCACTTGAACTTTATAAAAGTGACTCCATTAAGTCAATTAATAACTAGATCACTTAATGCACTTTTCCTAGGTCTAAACTTTGGAAAATACATTAATGCATTTGGCATCCTGTTTTATGTCTTCTAGCATGCAAGGACACATGCAATGATAGAAGACCTTCCTTGTTGCCACTTTCTAACAAGTTTTATAGGACACTGAAATCTGTGTTTTGGACTAATTGTTTGACGAAAGTACTAGCTGAGTTTATGCTGGTTTTCTGAGTTTTTAACAGTTCTCATCATTCGCAACCAATCAGGCAACAACATGTGGGGGATGACTCTCCTCCCAAACAACCCCTCAATCAATAAACTGGTGCCAACTCCTATTCTCTTCCTTTAGGAGCCCAAGCTCCAAGAACTTCTCAAGACCAAGATCTACTCCAAGCACAAAAAGATAGCTCCTTTAGCATCTTCTCAACTTCCATTATATAGCATATTATGAAGTTCTAGTCTTGTAAAAATTTACATGCATAGCATGCAACTTTAGTTAGCTTTTCTATCTTTATCTTTCCTTTAAATTACTTTTTGTCCAATTTTAGAATTCTCTTTTATTTTCTTTACTTATTTATTATTATTTCTTATTTATTCTTTTATTATTATCTATCATCATTAGCATCATATGTCTATTCTTTTATTTATTTATTTTCATATTAATTAATTTATTATTATATATCATATGGGACATTGCATACCCACTTCAAGGAAGTCGGTCTTGAAGTTTACTTTAATTATGTTATTTTTAGAGAACTTACTCTTCCTCTTCCTCTTGCTGAACTAGTATAAGAGCCACTTAAGTGACTACAATAGACATCAAAACTATACATCAGAACTCTGACGAAGCGTGAGTACAACTCTATCCCTCTTCCCAACTTTTAAAATAGGCTTAAAGCCTATCGACCTCACTAGGGCTGCAACTCCCGAGGCCTCATTTGCCTAAGCAAGCTTCTAGTTGCGCCGAGAGGCGTTCTACAGCCCAGTATGAGGGAGATCTTGTTAGTCGAGTGTTTGTCGATATTGTCGGCCATAAATAACATTTGTATGAGGAAGATCTTGTAAGTCGAGTGTTTGTCAATATTGTCGACCATAAATAACATTTGTATGAGGGAGATCTTGTAAGTCGAGTGTTTGTTGATATTGTCAGCCATAAATAACATTTGTATGAGGGAGATCTTGTAAGTTGAGTGTTTGTCGGCCATAAACAAAATAATACAAAGTAAACAAAAAAGAATAATACAAAGTAAAAAGTAATAAATATTATGTTGGCCATAAACAAAAAAGAATAATACAAAGTAAAAAGTAAATATGATACTTAAACTAGAGACTTTAGAGCTTAGGATTAGGTGATAAATATTTTGTCGGTCATAAACAAAAAATAATAATACAAAGTAAAAAGTAAATATGAGACTTAAACTAGAGACTTTACTTTTTACTTTTAATGTAAAGTAAAAAGTAAATATGAGATTTGAGAGTGTTTGTCGAGTTTGCCGAGTAACAAAATAATACAAAGTAAACAAAAAAGAATAATACAAAGTAAACAAAAAACAATTATACAAAGTAAAAAGTAAATATGAGACTTAAATTAGAGACTTTGGAACTTAGGATTAGGTGGCTCAGGTATTGCACTTAAGGAGCTATTCAAGGAGAGGTTTACACCTTAGGAGATTTGATCCCTCTCGGCGCTTGATAGAGCCTAGGATTTGGATCTATGCTGGTCTGGTACCTGAACTGGCATACACTAGGCATCTCGAAATGGTGGCATATCTTCCTCCACAACTCCAACTAGGCACTCAACCCCAAGCATTAATGTTCGATTGCACAATGCCATAGGTGACAACTTCAACCATTTTTCTGCACTTTGGGATCAAAACTCAAATACACTTTGGCCTTCTTAAGATGTTCTCATGTCCCATCAAGAATATACAAGGAAAAAGGTGTTAAATTTAGGGTTAGGTTAGGGTTTGAAGTAGAAAATTCAAATTCTTATACTTTAATGCAAAAATAAATTTAACAAACTAGTACTGGAAGCAAAATAGTACAGCTGTAACAAAGCAAGATAAAATTAAAACACAATTTTCATCTCTTTCAGCTTTAACACTCCCAAAGAGGTCCCTGTGTTAAAGTTGAAACATACAATAACATGTAATCAACGACAAGTTATAACAATAGTAATATATCTAACTCACAATACAAAAGGAACAAGTCTGATTACTTACCTGGAGAGTTGAGACCTTCCATAAACTCAGGATTTTTACTTTCAGAACAGACTGTGCCTCACAGAGGCAAGTCAATCTATTGGAACATTCTGACCCTTACCTGAGGGATAGTACATACCTGAGAGAGAGAGATGAAAGAGGCTGTAGGATAACCAAGACAGTCAAATAGAGAAGGGCACAAGGGCAGCCTCAAACACAGCCCAAAGTGGTAGTCCTTGAACAAATCAAAGGTGTTCACTTACAGTCAAATCACAGAGTAGCCCAGGCAGTCACCCAACAAAAGATATCAGGCCTTAGATCTCAGTAGGTTTGATCCAAACAAGTTTCCAACAGGCAGAGACTTCCATAGGTGACCAAAAAACAACCCGAAATAAGTAGATCTGACCACAATAGGTAGAAACCTCCACAAATAGTCCACCAAACAGTAGATCTAACATAGACCAATCAGTGATCTTCACAAAAGATAACAGTCATCCCTATATCTGACCACATGGGTTAACGGCCTCCTCAAAAGACAACTGGCAGCCCACCAAACAGTCCACAGTTGAAGGAAGAAATCAGATATAGATCCACGGATGAGGTTAACATTCAAATACTAGATCTATGTAAGAGGGGTAGGGGGCAGCCCTAGAGCTGCGACCCTCTTCAACACAATTCACAAGCAGCCTTAGAGGCTGTGGCTTGTCCTAACAGCCCTAATGTAGGCTGTGGCTTACCCAAAAACATCCATAGGGCATCAAAAGAAAACACTAGGGCAGCGGCCCTATCAAAATCGGTCCACAAGGAGCCACGTTTCAGTCCACACAGGCAGGGATAGGACTTAGGGTAGCAAAACACTGCATAAAAACCACAGATAACAGATCAGCTCACAAGAGGCAATGGTTCAGTCTTCAAGGTAGTGGCCTTATCAAAAAAAGGTAACAGCACCATTCTATAGGCTTGGAAGACACAATGACAGCCTCAAGCAACCAGAAATAGACCTAGCAGCAGCAAACAACCTTGACGTCACCCTATAACAGTCCCAAACAAATCAGATCTGAGATGTATGATAATGATAATCTCAAATAAGGAAATAGACTTGAATTTATATTTTCTTGGTGGCTTCTAGAAGTGTCACCCTTATAAATCTTTATTGAGTTAGGGTTTCCAACAAAAAGATTAAGACACCATACATTAATAAGAGTCACCACTTATAAAATATAAAATAAAGTTAAGGTGTCTTTTAGTAGTGGGTACTAGGGTCAAGACATCATAGCAAAGGTGTTTAGGAACCACAATAAAATGGGCGCTAGCACAAGGACCAACAAGTGGTCAACACAAGACCACACACCAACACAAGTCAAACCATAAATCAAGGAGTGGTACATGACCCTTCTAAACTTAGGACCAAGGGTGTAACAACAAGGTGGGTAACCAACCCTTCTAACCACAAGACTAGGTGGTAAACCTTCTAACCACAAGACCAAGAACAACAAGTTGGGAAGACCAAGGGTGTACAACCAAGGTGGGGATACAACCCATTCATCTCTCTCCCAAATGTACAAGTGTTCCATACACTAACTGAAAGTTCATCATCATTGTATAAGGAAGGTCCACACTGGATGATGTGATCCTGTGGTCCTCCTGAATGCTCCTGAGGTCAAGTACTAGTGACTTCATCAAGGGGTGGCCAGTCCCTTGAGGAGACAACCTAGATCAACCATCTCGAAGACCTTGGAGAGGAGGGCATCACACATCATCATCTTGGTTAACTGACCAAGATCCTCCATTCATAAAGAATGGCTCTCAGCCCAAGGTTGAGCTTCAGTCCCAGACTAAATCATGTTGATCAACCCCCTGGTCCTTGACCAGGTCCTCCATTCTCTCGGAGAATGGTCCTCAGCCCCCAGGATGAGCTTTTTGTCCCTGATCGAATGCTGATCAACCACTTGCAGGACTTGCTTGGTCCTTGACCAAGAATTTGCCTAGTCCTAGACTAGGATGTCTCTGTCTCAGCCTGCAGGATTTGCTTGGTCCTCATGACCAAGAAATTGTCTGGTCCCAGACCAGAATACCCTAGTGACATATAGGGGCCCTAGCCACATGCTAGTGACTTTGCCATGGCATCAACTTGCTTGGTCCCAGACCAAGAACCCCAAGAGACTGCTGGGGGCCCTAAGGTACCTTCTAGGGACTTACTCTTACTCTGCCTAGTTAACTGGCCAGGAACCCTAGTTAACTGACTAGGGTGCCATCCTCCCTGAGAATGGGTCTCGCCGCTGCATTAACTTTAACAAAAGGAACCACTGGAAGAGGTCTATTGATTTTGTCCTTATCCCATGCGATCTTACTTGTAGATGATTTCCTTCATAGGTATGGGCTCCCACGAGATCATCGAATGAATCAGCCCTTTCAACTAATTGGTGGATTTCTTGTCAATCACCACCTTACAACATGCAACCAATACATTAATTATAATCATAACATCATAATCTCATAGAAAAGAATCCACATGCTAAGTGTCACATGTCAACATGAGAATATAACACATTGTCATCACAATATCATGAATAGTAAGGCACAACCTGCTCTTGGATGCCATCATAAAACATCTCATTATAAAGAACCGCATGAAATTACAACATGCCATCTCATCATGAAATGTCCCATCATCTTATCTTTATCAAAGATACAATATTGCATCAACATAAATAAATAGAAGCACATGTTAGTTACATGTGTTTCAACATCAGCTGCCTACTTTCTTCTTGAACGCTTCTTCTTTCTCCTTGAACATTGCTTCTTTCTCTCTCTTGCCATGGAAATCAGAAAGTCCTTCTCTCCCACACTTGGATGAAAATCCTTCTTCACCCTCTTGTGTTTCTTTCTCCTCTCCCCTTAGCCACCTTTTATACTTTTGGGATGAACCAAAACCCTATCTTCAATGGCTGAGATTAGATCTCATTCACCTGAGATCAATGGCTGAGATTCACTTAATTTACATCACTAATGCCCTTAAACTTAGGCATTTCTCCAAATTAACCCCAATTACTTATAAAAAGGCATTCACTTTAATAATTCCTTTAATTAAAGTGAATTTCCTAAGTCCCTGAGAGGTCATGGTGGCGATTCCCATGGACAAGACACCAACCCATGGAAATACCTGTCCAAGCTACAAACTGAAAGTTTTTACTGTTCATCCCCCTATCCCGCTTTCAAGTCATTTTCACATTGTTTAATGCCCAACCCAATGAACTTTACTGCTGCAAAGAGTTGTTTTCACATAAACAAATTGTACAGGAAACACTAGGAGAATTTTACAAGTTTTATGAGCATAAATAAGACAATTTCACACCATAAAAATTCAGGCTTAGGAATTTTTGGCAAACTGCCCATGAAAACCCCCCTAAGGGGAAAAACTGTAAGAGAGAGAGGTTCTTCTTATTTCTTTTTGAAAAGTATATCAGAAATACAAAGTTTTCAAGTACAACTTATCTCAACCAATTGACCAACAGGCTGCCTTGAAATTCGTGCTGAAGCTGCCCAGATTCTGTGTATGGCTTGCCTTGAAACGTGTTCCGTCTCAGCTGGGTATGGACTGCAAAAATTAGACTGTATCTTCCTCGAATTTTGTGCCCAGAATCAACCTGTCTTGGTTTTCGTGCCAACAATTAATTCCACAATTTTTGTGCCATCTCAGCTAAGAATTCAGCAGTACGGTCTGCACAATAAATGCTATATGGACAGCCTGTACTTGAACCTCGAAAATCGTGCCACAGTCAGAAAAGGAATGCTGCTGCTCTCTCCTTGATTTTTGTGCCAGTGAACTGCTGCATTAAATGCTGTGCTTCATCTCCTCGATTTCTGTGCCAGTCAATTCCTTGGAATTCGTGTTGGTTCTCTCTCTCTCTCTCTCTCCTGCTGCGCCCTTCTCCTCGAGAAAGTCGACCTCTTCTCTTGCTCTCCAAAACTCATGGAAAGGATGAGAAAGAATAATGCCTTTCCCTTGCCTTTTTGGTTTCTCACTAGGGTAGCTGAATGGTGAATCGGTGATCTAATCCAAGGGTCACATTGCTTTACATCAATGGCAATGTTATCGGAACCAGTAAATCCTGCCAGTCCGACTGGTTCATAGGCCCAACCGGTCCGGTTAGGTGCCTAAACGGGAAAATCCGCAAAACTCATTTGGACTGGTTGTGAACTGGCCGGTTCGGTACGGAACTAGCCAAAACCGGTCGAACCGGCCTGTTTTGACCGGTTCCGTATAGAACCGGCCGGTCCATACAGAACCGGTCGGTCCATACTCTGATCATTTTTTGGACTCTAAGGGCCATTTAGGGCCCTCTTTATTGATGTAGTTTGGTTCAGAACTTCAGAGATGTATTGCACTCGGTGCTATTTTGGTAATTTGCACCCACACTTAATATATATATGAGAAACTTTGCATATTTGTGTATTAATGGTTTGGATTCATATGTATGCACATGAATATATATGTTTTTTACAAAATATGAATAGTTTATGTATTTTTTGGTCGACCGGTTTTTTTTCTAGTTCTAGTCCGATTTCCAGTCCGGTTCACATTTTGGGCTCTGCCGGTTCGATCATTGGTCCGGTTCTGATAACATTGATCAATGGATGAGAATAAGTGCACTTTATTTCTTTCCATAAATTAATTTCACTCAACCACCACTTAAATATGACAAAAACACTTTAATGCAAGGGTCATGTTATTTTCCCCTTTTAAGTGACTTAGGCACACAGTCACTAGGGGAACAACTTCCTAAGTACAAAAAATTCAACACAAACATCAACACATCCCATAGTCTTTCCCAGTTGGGAAGATTCTCTCGAGCACAAATACCCTGAACAAATGTTTCCCATTGCGGTGGGAACCCATTCAATGCCCTGTTTACTAACTCCTTGTCCTCAATCTTCTCCCCACCTACTGCAAGCTGGTCATGGATCTGTGTGACCTTTTTCAGGTAATTAGTGACGGTGTTTGATCTAGTCATCACCACAGATTTGAGTTTGTTGTGCAAAATTATCTTTCGATTAATGTTCTCGCACTGGTAAAGGATAACCAAAGCATCAAGCATATCTTTCATCGTCCTCTTCTTAGATACATGAGGGATTAGATGATCCTTTATTGCATCCATGATCATCTGCTTGGCTCTCACTTCTTTCTTCTTGTGAGCTGCCAAAGGATGTGGATCTGTCACTGGAGCTACCACATCCTTGACGATATCCCAAATGTCATTCTCTTCTAATAGAAGAGGTAGCTTGACTTTCCATGCTAGGAAATTCAGGGCACCAACCAATTTATCCTTGAACTTGAGGCTGGCTGATGCCATCTCTGAGATCTAAAGCACAAACTCCAAATTTGAAAATCAAAATAATGAAACCCGTAAAAGAGGTGCGCCTTAGTGGATTTATCCACTAGTCTCCAAGGGTGTCTAAGTCTGGTGTAGAATAGTTTAAGCTGTCAAAAAATCAATCTGCTACAAACTGTCAAAGCTAATTGCTACTTCACTGTCAAAACGCAGATCTAGGGGAGACCTTAGTTATAGATTTGACTGGGCCAATAAATTAGCCCCATCCATGTGATTATCTTTCCCATAATGCCGAATTTTTCTGTGCTATTAAAAGCATTTGTAAGTGCTTATATCTGCTGTGACAGTGGACAGAACCCTTTTGCAGATTGTCACCACGAATTATGGCAGAACTGATTTGCAAATCTGGCTGGTCATCCAAACTCGCCCTAATTATATTGCTGCTATCCCCCCTAGGCCGAACTCTTCTGAGGTCTTTGGAGCCTTTTCTAGGGCTGCTGTTCACTGTGTTATGTGGCAAAAAATCAGATTTACAGTGACTATTGTGCTGCCGCATATTTATCTTTAGTACAACGAGATAAACTGGAAATCTGTCCTAAATGTTCTGCTGATTATAACATACAGGGCTGAGTTAACTCCTAGTTTAATTCCAGTGTCTTCTTTTTTAATTTTGACTCCATATAAGGCACTGATCTCTGCTATAAAGGTTGTAGAAAGGTATTTGCGTGTTTGATCTTTGCAGGTACCTTTAAAGGCCTCTCCCCTGGGTTTAGGAGTTACCCAAAGTAGTTGATAGTTTGGGCTGAGGTGACATTTGGGCCCTAGACCTTTCTCATGTGCTTACCCTTCACTAGCATACAAACCACATTGTGCTGCTAATTCAGGACTACTAGTTTTAAATGGTAACAGGAGGGATAATCGGAAAATACAAGTTAATTAATATTGAATGGGACTAGAAGTATGTCAAATAACGAGTGTTTATGGAAGGCATGGAAGGAAACCAGAGCCCTTGAGCTCCTTTGCCTATCCAAGAAGGTCATTGATCGTGAATAAAAAAACACTTGAATGCGAAGTTGACAAGGTATAGGTATGATTGTTTTTTAGATTCAAATCATTCCAATTTCCATCAATCCATTCATCAAGTGACATTCAACATTGAACAATGCATCAACAAATGGTAAACTTCATCATTGATCATGATTCATTCTCATAATTCGTTGGTAGAAAAAAAGTAGTTTGGGAGTATTGAGTCTTAGTTTTTAAACCATGCACATACAAAATTTTCTAATGGCATTTCCACCAAATGAAAAAATAGCATAGCGGAGTACTAGTCGCCAAGACTAGATGTTCTCGTTGCATCATCATCATTGATAGACCTAGCTACTTAGTCATCAGGTAATCAAAGTAATCATTGCTCTCAAGCATAGGCCATCTTTCAGTATTGTGGTTGGAGGTAACTCCATTTTTTTTGAAATTTCATGAATTGGGCTCTAACCCTTGTATATGTGCCTTCCAAACATGTAGGAGAAAGTATGCACTTGATATGTGCTGTCCCCTCCCTGCTTCCTTGGGCATTTATATCCTTTCATAGTATCTCTACAATGGATGTTCAGGATTGAAATTCATTCCTTGTCCAGACATGGTGTGGAAATGACAAATAAAAAACTCTACAAGTTGAAACTTGATGAAACTGAAAGGTGGGGACTCAATGAGTGAAGATCTGAAGGTAATGAAGAATGTTGAACGGTGAACCATCGAACATCATTTTCCAGCAAGAAACACAGTGACAACGGCCTGCTTTTCTTATTCTCTGCTGGTCTCTTCCAAGCTCATACATCCAGATTCCAAACTGAAAATGCAAAAATGACAATGGAATTAGGGTTGTTTTGGTATAAAAGGGGTTGGCACTTGTTTTAGGGTTTCCCGTTGGGCCTGCCAGAAATGCAACTTTATTGAGGATTTTACACTATAATTTTTTTTGCTGAAATTGATGCCAGTGAACACTAAGTCAGGGTATGTCTCTGAATTCGCCTAGGGTGTGGCAGGGTAGGTGAAGGTGTTGCAGGGAGTATCTTGGCATAGAAAGCTGTGAGCATGGGTTCATCCCCGTATAAGGGTATGGTACCACTGTTATTGGAATCGAACCAGAACTGGCAAAAGCCACCGGTTTGACCAGTTTTGGACATTTTTCGGTCCGGTTCAGTGTTTCTGACTGGAAATGGCCGGTTTTGTAAGAAACCGGCTTGAAATGCAAAAATGACAATGGAATTAGGGTTGTTTTGGTATAAAAGGGGTTGGCACTTGTTTTAGGGTTTCCCGTTGGGCCTGCCAGAAATGCAACTTTATTGGGGATTTTACACTAATTTTTTTTTTGCTGAAATTGATGCCAGTGAACACTAAATCAGGGTATGTCTCTGAATTCGCCTAGGGTGTGGCAGGGTAGGTGAAGGTGTTGCAGGGAGTATCTTGGCATGGAAAGCTGTGAGCATGGGTTCATCCCTGTATAAGGGTATGGTACCACTGTTATTGGAATCGAACCAGAACTGGCAAAAGCCACCGGTTTGACCAGTTTCGGACATTTTTCCGTCCGGTTCAGTGTTTCTGACTGGAAATGGCCGGCCGGTTTTGTAAGAAACTGGCTTTAAATGCTTGAACCAGCCAGTTTTGTACAATATCGACTGGTTTTATACAAGGCCACATACCATGGTTAGAGCATGAAATTTAAAAAAAAAAAAAAAGGTAAACCCTAGACCCTAGTAATTATCGGTAATATTATTTTCTTAAACTAAAATTTTTAACTTTACAATTAATTGTTCATGATGTTTGGGAGTGGTTCCAACCTCTTTGGAGTTCATATGCAAAAAGTAGAATTTTAGACCCCATTAAGAATTCAACAGACTTGAAAGTTTTCAATATTTCAGGATTGCAACATTTCCACTGGGATTGGTATTTAATCAAGCACATCAACCCCTCTATGTACCTTGATGTCAGTGGTGTTGATTGTTGAACTCCTTTGCCATGAACTTAACAAAAATGTACCCTTCACTAAAACAAAATCACTTATTAAGCATTGAAAGTTTTCTATCTTATTTCAATGCTTAGATTAGGAAGTTTCATCAAAATTGTAGGGTGTTGAGTAATGTCCTTGGAGGATCAACTTCGAAATTCGAGGTAGATGTAGGAGGGTGTTGAGTAATGTGCTATTGATGAATAGGATCCCAATATAGGCAATGATATTGATGATAGGTAGTTATTTGTTGTAGCATGAAGTTTGTTGGATTCGAGAGGCCATTTAGAGCCTCTTTGCTTATGTATTTTAGGTCAGATATGGATTGCACTCATCCATATTTTAGTTATATGCACCCTTACTTTCTGTATACATGAGAAACTTTGCATATTTGTGTATAATGGTTTGGATTCATATGGATCCACATGAATATATATGTTTTTTTTTTTTATAATTTAAATTTGAATATTTTATGTATTTTTTGGTCCTTTTTTCTGATTTTGGTCTGGTTCGGATTTTTGGGCTTGACCGGTTCGATGACTGGTCTGGTTCTGATAACATTGTATGGTACCCAGTATGTGTATGAAAAATCTGACCTTGAGTATGTCTACCCATGTTATAGAACTTGAAAGTCTTATACGATGGGGAAAATCAAATCGAGGGAAAACTTTTAAAAGCCCTATGGAAGGAACCTTTTCTGTTTTGGAAACTTTCGTCATTTCTCTGTTTTGAACAACTTGGACATTACCTAAACATATGAGAATAGCCCCACCTGTAAGTAGTACTCCTAAAGGTTAATGGTATGGTACTGCTTGCGTGGTTGTTGGATTCTTTCATAAGACATGGAAGTTAGTCATTATGCCCTTTTCTTACAAATGATTAATTGAAACTTATCTGCAGGAAAATTATATGAACTAGATGGAAGATGGACTTCTCCTACATGCCATGGACCTAGTTCACCGGAAACCTTATTGAAGGTAGGTGATGTTATAAATTTAGTTTTCTATTCTTTATTTCTTTGTCTCGTCATTCATCTAATTAAATCTATGCGTTTACAGGATTCTGTAAGAGTCGTTCAAAATGTTAGCAAGAAAATTCCTGATTCAGTGAATTTCAGTGTCATAGCCCTTTCCAAGAAAACCTGAGCTTGTACCATACTAATCATTATTCCGGAGTGCTCATCTTGAGAATTTTGAGACATGGAGGGCGGGGTTCTTCTGTGGATAGCGTCATCTTTTGAGATAAATGTTCAGATGTTGTGGTTGGGAGGTCGAATTGAGATACGAAATCAAGAATTCTTTCATCTACTGAAACTTAAATGCCAGTGCTATTCACAAACAGATGTTTTGAAGTCAATAGATGCTTAATGAGTAATTGCATTAGTTGGATAAGTTTACATCTGCTGTCTTGTAGTGTTGCGTGTTTAAAACACATAATTTTGCAGTCTTGGCTGTGTAATTACTTTTTAGGTTTATCCTATATTTTCAAGGCCCACAGAACATTATGCAAATGAATACATATTCCATATATTTTCAAGGCCTACAGAATGTTATGCAAATGAATACATATTCCATGCTTATCACACCGATATACGGGAATATAATTGTGGTCCTTGTTTTTGAGTAAGTTTTGCGAACTTCTAATTGAGTATTGATTGTAAATGCTTGATCTAAGAAATGATTGAAATTCCAAGTTAAAGCAAGGAAACCAATTGGTAATGAATCCTTAAATCACTTGTCCATTTTGAAAATTTCCAAATAGGAATATGGTATTATGTTTCTCTGTGAAGGGTAAAATGATAGCACCAAGATTATGCATTTATTGACTAAACCGGATATTGATTGATGATAGTGGAAGTCTCACCGTTTACAATGTACTACTCATAAAAGTGGGCTGAATATCTAATTGCACCAAGAAAAGCAATTACAAAAGATTACAAAAATTACATTTGCAACTTTGAGGCCTTTTATCTCAAGGATGTCTCAATTTGTAATATACTCAATTTTGGTGGTGCTCTAAAAACATCTTTAATGCGATTACGTATTTCTTGTTTGCAAATTCAACAAGCTATGTAAGCTACTCAACTTTTCATATTGAATTAAGTGCTTCCTCTTTATTTGTTCATATATGGGACAATGTATCATCATATGTACCTTGTCCTCATTTTCTCATTTGCAAAGTAAGCATAGAGTTTCTTATCTGTTTATATTTCCCCATCTCCCTGTTTCCATTGATGGATGATGGGAACTTACTCTGAATTGATCGAGTAAATGTTTTATTATTATTATTATTATGTATAGAGATCTATTGGATGCATTGTTGTTATTTGTAAGTGATCATTCTGTTGTCTTATTTGTTCACTAGGCGATTGCTACTTCTATCAGCTTATTTTATACCAAGTCTCGAACGACCAATGATTCATCTAGCAAATCTTTTTCAATTCTTCATTTTTAATCCATTTCATCATGTCACATCTCTATCCCCTATCTTGAGATGTAACCTTTGCTTGCATTGGGAATTTGTCCATATCCATATGCTTTTTTTTTTTTTTTATAATATATGCAAGTAATTGGCATTTTGCTTCTTCTAATGGTAAAATCCATGTTTTTAGTAACATCATGGAGTAAGGGGTTTTTATTTTAAACCCTAGTTTCTCTGATAAGAACCTTTTTTGAGCTCAACTTTCTTCCAAGATTCTTTGGAGAGGCCTAGAGTCCGAACATGACAACCATACAAAATCGTTGTCTATACTAATGCTTTGAAGAACATCTTCTTCAATTTCCTACTCCATTATTGAACTTTCTGCATTTATTCAACATAGAGTAGAGGGCCTTCATGCCTCTTATTATTGTTTCTCCACACAAGAGTTCCAATTATAACTACAATTAAATTCAAGGCCCAAGTACTTGTAAGAAGGAACTACCTCCAATTTGTCGCCATTAAATGTGATGGTTATATCCCTCTCACAAGTACCTATTACCATTACCTTTGTGTTTTTGCATTAACATTCATTCTAGAGCAAATATGAAATCTGTGTCGGGCATCAAAATGCCTTTGGGAACTATCTTTGTGCTTTTCCAATACCACATCATTTTTGTAAATCAACAACAATAAAACATAACTTGCTATGTGTATTCCTCCTCTTTTCATTTTCTAATCTTCTCATTGGTATATGAATATGTCAAACAATGTCAGAGAGGGGACATCCTTGTTTTACCTTGAAATTAATGTTGATTTTGGCTTTCCTCTTTTTATCAATGCCCTCAATTCAAGTGGAAAGTTAATTTTCTTCATTTCACTAGAATATCTAATTAACTAGCATAGATCCATCTTAAACCCGGAAGTATTATGCATTGAAAGGAATAAAAAAAGTGGTGCAAACTCTAATGTAAGTGGGTCACTTGGATATCAAGATCAAAATTTGTTTTGGATGTAGTAGGGTTTGTCCCTGAACTGTGCCTTAATTAAGTCTAACACAACATTCTAAATCTGTTCATCACTAATTATTTGGTGAATAGAAGGAAATGTATATTGAATCATACTTAATGGAACTCTAGTTTTGGAAGTTGGTGTGTGAGAATGCGTAATATAGATTTCAATTTTGCCTTGGAGGTCATTTTTGGCCAATGCCAAGATGTTACTAAAATAGATATCAAGGATCAACGTCATTGCTTTGGTCAATGTCAAGATGCTATTAAAATAGATATCAAGGATCAATGTACATTACTTAATTTATGGGATGAAATATTGTTTGCTTTTGGGAATTTATGCGATGAAATATTAGGAGTAGTAACAACTTTGAATTTGAGTTTCTCATTTAGATAATGACATTTTGTTGATATTCAAATTTTAAAGACATAGACTTTACAAGGACCAACGACTAACAACAATTAGTTTGGAGTAGACACAAGTCATTGGCAACTCAACATACCATAGAAACAAATGGAATTTTACATGCTAGTAAGCATCAGTGTTTTAGTGCACCTTACAAAGGGGGATTTGATCTAGGCACTCATTAACTTAGAACTAGCAAATGCCCTGCAACATTGACGACCATTAGTTGAGCTAGCCCTCTAGGCTAGAAAGAAGTCATATTTTTGAAGCAATGTAATCAATAATAGTGATGGCATTTGATTTTGCAGCAAGGATCAATGCACTACCAAAATCTAGATGATAAAGCTCCAAGTGGCTCTTAGGCATAGGACTTGCCATTAATCCTTAAACACAAATTAGGGTGGTTTGCCCCTCATGCAAATATAACAAACCATACCTAGAAATCCTTGGTTGTTATGATCTAGTCACCCCTTTGATGAGGTTCTCTTTTGCGTGGCTAGGTGTTTGTAAGAAATTGTCCTTGGTGTTTAGTGTCATTGGATTAAGATTTTTTTCAATTTAATATTAAGAAATTGTCGTTAGTCACCCCATAAACTTCATTACTTTATCTTTCTTGCTTAATTATTTGTAGTTCAATGAATTTGGTTTTCTTTATTGCTTATTAGAGTGATTAGAAGGATAATTGTTTGCCATGCAATATGTTTTTCTAAAATACCTATGGCTATTTGTACAAATCCTAAAGATGGGCATTTTTTTTAATTGGGACAAAGGTTCAACCTCTACAAATGCGTTGGTCTAAGTCCTACTGCAATCATAAATTACTTGTCAGCTGCCACTTGGGAGGCCCATTACTTTTGTACCTATCACCCAATCTGAGACTCATCACAACTGGTCTATTAGACTACATACCTCTTTTTGGCACACATGGTATCCATAGTGGCTGTTGGTGAGTTTGAACTTGCAACCTCTTGGAGATGCGTGGGATGGAGGAGATTTGGAAACCAACTAAGTGATAGGTGAAATGTTAAAAATGGATTTGGAGTAATGTTTAATCCTTAATAATTTGTCACTATTTGTTTGCATTGTACATGAGAAAGAGACAAGGGCAAGAAATACTTAATAATTGCAACTTTAAATTTGCAAAAATATGATAGATATACATGAATCTAGAAACCTTATGGAAATCATTCAATGCTTAGGGTAGTTCATCACCCTTCTTGAAGAGCTTTACAACAATTAAAAATTGGATTCTCTCAATTTTTTCTGGGAGAAATATATTCCCTCACATGCCCACATATTAGGGGTCCATGTGAGGATGTTGGTACCACTTCTATGTGCCACTTGGGACACTTATAAAGTCTTAATATCTCCCTTGCACATTTTTATACACGTGCAACACACTTGTGAATTTAAATATAACTTTATGACATTAACTGCTTCCTAATCTTAGCTGCATGACATAGCAACACAAATATAGTGCTTCCTAACAATCTCCCGTGATCTAAAACTTCTCATATGTTAGGGCCTTTGCAAAAAAAATTGTTTGGTTTTCAATACTATAGTGCACCAGGTTTAAATCTCTTGTTTGTATCAACTCCTTTACGAAGTGCAATTGTTATTCATTGTGCTTTGTCCTTGGATGGAATATTGGATTATTAGATGTGTGTTGTACTATGATTGTCATAAAATATTATTGTTGGATTCCCTTTCTTCATTTGCAAGTCCTAAACAATCCCCCAAAATCCATATTGCTTCACAAGATGATGTAAATACTGCTTTATATTTAGCCTCTAGTATAGACAGGGAAACAATACGTTGTCTTTTGTCATACCAGGAGATTATTGTAAAGCCAACTTGAAATGCAAAACTTGGTGTTGTTTTTATGTCATCAACACATCCAACCCAATTTGCATTTGTATAACATGCCACTTTCAATGCACTTGTCTCCTTATATTCCAAGCCATAGACAAGACTTCCTTTGATGTATTTCAAAATCCTTTCTCTTGTCTTCCATTTTAGTGAGTGATGTTGGAGCTGTGATGTACTTAGAAACAATGCCAATTGTATGGCTTAAGTTTGGTTTCATTGTCATTAGGTAGAGTTCACTCCCAACTAGTTGTTTGTATAGAGTAAGATCAACTGATTTGGAACCCAATAATATAGGACCAGAAATGTCATTGTGAAACAATTTAGTGGCTTCCATTCAAACACCATCATAGGAAAATGATTCTCTATGATGTTTTCCAAACATACAACCCTCACACAATTATGTGTTTCCATGTATGAATGGAACTCTAAGCATGCTTGTTTTTCTAAGAAATATATATAGTTATTTTGTTCATCTTTGATCAAACATTTACTATTGTCAAATTTTGTTTCATGAGTTGACATGTTAATAGAACATTTCTTTTAAATTATGATATATACAAGTTACCTCAAATATTTTCCCTAGGTATTGCTTTTTAGTAAGGAGGCCATCGTTCAATTCTTAAACCAATTTTTATTGAATGTCATAACCCTAGAACATCTAATCTCTCTCTCTCTCTCTCTCTCTCTCTCTCTCTCTCTCTCTATATATATATATATATATAATGATGATGAGCTATAAATGGCCTATTCATGAGTTGCTGACCTATCCTTGTGCCCTAAAGAATCTAAGGTTTACCCTCGGTTCAATTCTCAAAATGAGGGGAAGTGCATGAGCGGTTTCCCTAGGATATGCTACCGACAAATGTGTGTGTGACAAATATCAAAATTTTCATGGTTATCTTCAACTATTGTATTTGCAAATTTATTTGTATTGTTTCCTTTTCTATTTCTATAGTGATTTGTAAATGTCTAATTTTTCCAAAGTAGAAGAAACAAGTCCTTAAGCATTGATCCGCCTCTATGGTGATTATGTGATGTGCATCCATCCATCTTGCTTTGGATATTCTTAGTTATTTTTATTGCCTGAGTTGTGAATGCATGTTCCAAACTTCTTTTGCTTTCCATTTTCACAAAATGCATTGGACCATGGGTCAATTTACTATAGTCTATATTTCACAGTGAAATGGAATTTCAAAACACAAGAATGGAGTTATTGTAAAAGTAGCTAGAATTATGTTGAACGCAAACAATTTGGAAAATGGATTTTGTACAAGTTTTTGTTGTGTATCTACTCTAAATAGTTGCATAACAAAAGAAATTGAAGGAAAAACTTCAAAAGAAGAATAGACCAATTGTAAACCTTCTATGAGACATCTCAAATTCATGGAAATATTACATATTTCCACATTATAGATGAAACCATAAGAAAATTGGATGACGTAGGCTTATAGACTCTTCAATCCCAAAGGAAATAAAATCATCCTTAGCTTAGATCTAATTTTTAATGAGTTTCGGGATCATGAAGATATCTATCTCACCATAAACAAGAGTGAAGTAATGTCTAGCAATCATGATGTTAGTGGTGAATCTCAACAATAAGTTGAAAAGGTTCCAAAGTGATATGAAAAGACATTGTAGGATGAGAAAATCCTTATGTCGATACGAATTTTGAGAGGAGAACTAATATATCATAGTTGAAAATATGGTTAACACAATGGGTCAAACACTAGAGATAAGGGCTCTTACATGAAAACTTCCCACATGGTTTTAGGTGAACTTAGAGAATCATGGAAGCAGACTCAACAAAAAGAGATGTGGAAATAAACATTCACTTTGAAGCAACACAAGTCACATAAAACATGTCTCCTTATTCTCATTAATATAGATTTATAATACATAAAAATATGGATTCATTCAATTTATTTAGTTCACATTCCCTTAGCCTCTCATTATGGCCTTGACTTCCACAAATCAGTGCTCCCTTGTGCATGCTCTCCTTTGCATACATTGTACTCACATGAACCTCTCTTCAACTTTGAGATTTTCTTCTTCTAGAATTACCTTCCTTCCTTTCCCTCTTTCCTTGTCTCAAGAAACAACCTTGAACATTTGATGTTAACCAATTCATCTACCACCTCACAATGGTCCAACTTCTCCCTTGCTTGGCATGGCATGCTTGCCACCACAAATATTACTTACTCTCTATTGAAAAAGTACCTAGGAAGTGTTTGCTCACCTAGTAGTGCCTTGGGGTGGACAAGGACACTTTAAAGTTGTGACCCCTAGTTAATTTTAATTAATGAAGTGAGATGCACATTATGTTTTTAAAGTGACTTCATTAAAAGTTAAAAAGCCATGATATCCTAAGTTCATATTTTTAAATAAAGTCAAGTGAGAAATTAATTAGATGAGGGTGTCTACTTTATTAAATGTCACGAGGTGCACTAATTGGCATTTATTAATTATTAAATGAGTGTTTAATGAGAACCATCCATCTAATTTAATATTGACCATTGGATTGAAAGAGGAAGTTAGGATGAACAAAAAAGGGCTAGGGCAAGGCATTCTAATTCATTATTCACTTTTCAAGAGAGAAGTTTTGGAAAGGAGGAGAAGGAGAGAAGACAAGTCGATTTTGGGAGAAGGAGATCAAACCCTAGCACAGGAATCGAGGAGGATTCTACTGGGCACATTTCCCAAGGTTTTCAACACATTTTCCAAGAATTCGTATAGTGAGATTGGGCACCGAATTCGAGGCAGAAACTGGGCACAATTTTTGAGAAGGTACAACAGGATGTACTTTATTTATTATAGGGCCGTACAACACAAATTCCAAGGTAGACCGTGTTAGGATATTCCTATACTCCATCCTAGTCCTACCAGCATTTTCATTATTTGCATTTTCAGCCATGCATGCATTTCTGCATGTAGCATGCATTGCATGCATTTGCATGCTGCACAGTCATCAGGTTGACACCTCCAACACCCAGTTCTTAGTCTCCCAACACTCGGGAGCTACTTTCCAATCAGATTAAGCCCTCCTAGCCTGTCATGCGCCCAGTTCTCACCATCCACTGAAGAAGGGAGCCTTTCTCACCTACCAGTCCAGTTTACTTCAGTTAGCCACCAGTCTTTCCTTGATTTGAGGCCAGATTGACTCCTCACTGCTGTTATCACTCCGATTGACCTCCGATGAGACATGACTACCTATTCTGACTCCATTTAACTCCTCATGCACCCTCCACTGAGCCTCCTTCATTCAGTTAGTGTCTCCATGTGCCAGTTACATTCAGTTACACCTACCACATTCAATTAGACTGAGTTTGACTGACGGTTGACAATTAATTGTGCATTGATGACTCCACCGATGATGAGATAGACTACTAGTTGTGCTCCGATGACACTCCAGTGATCTTTTGATCACTCCATGAAGGCTAATTCGAATTGCCACCTTAGCATTCGAATCCTCATGCATTGTACTATTTTTTTGTCCACATTGTGATTAATGAATTAGTGTGTGTGAAGTATTTTTGCTTCTATCCGAGTTCTACTGTATTATTATTCTGTTGCTCATTACACTGCATTGACCACTCTTCTTCTATTTTCCTGCTTAATCATAATTATTCTCTTGTGAGGTATACATTATCTCTTAAATCTGCCGTGAGGATTTTCACATGGTATCAGAGCATGTTGAGAGTATTGTTTATCTCCATTCCTGAGAGTTTTTTGCAGGTTATTATCAAGATTTCGAGTGCAGCAGTTGCAACAGTTTCTGCATTTTTGCAGCAGTAGTAGTTGCAAATATTCTCTATTGTTTTTGCAGGTCTTCTACAACTTCCATGAATTCATAAGAAATCCCTCCTCTTTCTGCATTCAATTATGATGAATGGAAACAAAAAATGATAGCATATTTGAAGAGCCATGATCTCTTTGATTGTTATTTTGAAAGAGAGTTCGAATCCTCTGAAGAGAATGATGACTGGTTGAATAAAGATGACCAAGCCTTTGGAAGAATGATGCTTGCTATGCCTCGTTACATGATGTACCAAATCATTGATATTGTTGAAACTCCAAAAGAGCTATGGGCCCATCTGGATGAAAGATTCGGCAAACAGAATGAAGGATTTGGTCCAAACCCTTTCAAGAGCAAGCAAAGTGATGCATTCGCCCTCCTTGATGATCTCATTGATCATGAACCAGTATCAAACACATCTCATATTGAAGTTAGCCACCAAGAAGAAGAACTTGCAGATTCTACACTCATGCTCCAAATTTCTTCTATTTTGAATTCTGTGCCAGCTCACACTCTAGATATTGCAGAAGGTCCTAAATCCTCTCTTGCACTAGAGTCTGTTGGTTTGCATCATGATCTCTTGAATGTTTCGAAGGTCAAATCAGTCATTGTAGGTAATGCATTCGCTCTCCTTGATCTATCACCTCTTATTTACTATTATATGATCATTATTCCATGCTTTCAGAAGGTTATTGAAGAATATGGCCATTTCCATTTTCTTGGGATAATTTCTCATGCACATCATGGTTTTGATCTCACCTCTTATGGTTCAAAGGAGATCTCAAGAAACCATTGCCATTCGCTTGGGATAAATTCTCATGCATTTACTGGTTTTGATCTCACCTCTTATGGTTCAAAGGAGATCTCAAGAAACCATGATTCAAGTCTTGGATCTAATTTGGATTCTAAGCAATCACTACTTGGGATAATTTCTCATGCATATGATGGTTTTGATCTCACCCTTGCTGGTTCAAAGGAGATCTCAAGAAACCATTTATCAAGTCTTGGAGCTGATTTGGATTCCAAGCAATCATTATTATTTGATGGTTCTTTTTGGCATAATCTCACCCATGATGGTTTGAAGGAGAAGACAAAATACTATCTGCACATTAATAGATTTGATCCTACCTCAGCTGATTCGAATCACAGGTTCAAGGACCATCCTCATACTTTTGGATTTGTTCTCATCACATTCGATCTGAAGAGCAAGTACAAGCACATGCTTTCTGAGCATGATCCACTTCTTCCCAAGAAGAAGATACCTCCAGACATATGACCAAGCATCACACCTGCTTGAGTTTGGAGCATTTATTTTTTGTGTGTGCCTTACAGTCTATTTTGAGGGGGGGTATTTTTCCCATGAAATTTTCCCCATTTCCTCGGTTTATTGACTGTTATTATTCATTGTATTGGGTGACCTTTGGTCTTAGTTACCAGGGCCCAGAATGGATTAAGGGGAGGTGTTAGGATATTCCTATACTCCATCCTAGTCCTACCAACATTTTCATTATTTGCATTTTCAGCCATGCATGCATTTTTGCATGCAGCCCAGTCATCAGGTTGACACCTCCAGCATCCAGTTCTTAGTCTCCTAGCACTCGGGAGCTACTTTCCACTCATATTAATCCCTCCTAGCCCGTCATGCGCCTAGTTCTCACCTTCCACTAAAGAAGGGTGCCTTTATCACCTACCAGTCCAGTTTACTTCAGTTAGCCACCAGTATTTCCTTGATTTGAGGCCAGACTGACTCCTCACTGCTGTTATCACTTCGATTGACCTCCGATGAGACATGACTACCTATTCTGACTCCAGTTAGATCCTCATGCGCCCTCCACTGAGCCTCCTTCATTCAGTTAGTGTCTCCATGTGCCAGTTACATTCAGTTACACCTACCACACTCAGTTAGACTCAGTTTGACTGATGGTTGACAGTTACTTGTTCATTGATGACTCCACCGATGATGAGATAGACTACTAATTGTGCTCCGATGACACTCCAGTGATCTTTTGATCACTCCATGAAGGCTAATTCGAATTGCCACCTTGGCATTTGAATCCTCATGCATTGTACTATTTATTTGTCCATATTGTGATTAATGAGTTAGTGTGTGAAGCATTTTTGCTTCTATCCGAGTTCTACTGTATTATTATTTTGTTTCTCATTATACTGCATTGACCACTCTTCTTCTATTTTCCTGCTTAATCATAATTATTCTCTTGTGAGGTATACATCATCTCTTAGATCTATTGTGAGGATTTTCACAGACCGTACAACATTTAATGTTGTCTGTACCACATGAGTTTTGCAGCATTAATTCAATCTGTACAACACAGAGTTTGAGGCAGATTCTGGGCACGTTTTTCGAGACATTCAACAGAAATTAATTCCACACGCGTGGGCCGTATTGCTGGAAAAGCAAGTTCTGATTTTGTTGTGAATTTGGCACATTTTTCGAGATGAAAAACTAAGTTAAGTATCGCTGTCCTATTTTGTAAATTTGCTGAAGAAAAATAAAATCTCTCTCTCTCTCATACAGTTTTCCCTTCAGGGTTTTATCCTGGGCTATTGGCCAAAAATTACTGTGTCATTTTAATGGTTGTTATTAATTTTCTGAGAATGAAGTTATTGACTAAAAATTAATTTTCTGAATTTAATGGTGAAAAGAATCTCATGTGTTTTAAGTTGAAGTTAAATTTTTATGAAAATTTGTGCATACTGGGGATTGGGCATTAAACTATGTAGAGAAGCTTCTAAAGCTTGAAACCGGGTTGGGATGTAAAAAAATTTCATGGTATTAGAGCACATTTAAAGTTTAGAAATTAAACATTCAGAAAAATAGGGGTTTATAGAAAAAAAAAATTTCAGATTTGAAGAAAACGGTGGTTTGTGAAAAAATTTCAGATTTGAAGAAGTTAGGATTTTGAAGAAAATTTTCAGAATTCAGAAAAAGTTCTTGAACAGGTTTGTTGAGCATTACAGGTTGCAGTCATGGTAGTTGGACGTAGAGTTGAGGACAGACTAGATGGGGCTGCACATTTTAGCCCATGGAAGGCTAGAATTAAGTTGATACTAGAGGAGAATGAGCTATGGGACATAGTGAACAATACGATTTCCTGTAACAGTTCCTGCTGATGCTACTGATAAGGAAACCTTTATGAATAAGGATGTGAAAGCGAGGAGGATCATACTTGATTCCGTGAAGGATCATGTGATCCCTCATATTTAAGCAAAAGATCATGCTTTTCAGATGTGGACTTCTTTGACCAACCTTTACCAGAGTTCGAATGAGAATAGGAAGATGGTGTTAAGGGAGAAGTTGAAGAATGTGCATATGAGCAAAGGGAAGGCATGGCTTCCTATCTCACCAAGATTACACAGGTGAGGGATGAGCTTGCAGCTGTAGGTGAGGTTATACAGGGCACTGAGATGGTGCGTACAACCTTAAATGGCGTGACTTAGCAGTGGACTGTGTTCCCGTAGACTATTATTGGTCGAGAGAACATGCCTACATGGGATCGTCTGTGGGATGATTTCTCACAGGAGGACATGTATAGGATACTTACAGGGCAGTTGATCACATCACAGAGATGATGAGGAGAATGTGGCGTTGGCAGCAAAAGATAAGAAGAAGAAGAAGTTCAAGAAGGGTCCCAAGGATGGGGACAAGCAACATACAGGTGAGCAGAAGAAAGACTTGAGTAAAATCAAGTGTTTTGCATGTCAGAAGTTTGGACACTATGCTGGACAGTGTCTGAACAAGAAGAAGAAAGGGCAACAGACAACAACGACAAGAGGGATCGATGATTTTTCCTCATGGTTTGAGGAAGAGTTCTCTCTATATGCTGGATGTACAGAGAGGACATCTTTCACCAACAGTGATATGGAGAGTGACATGGAGGATTAGATTCAGTGTTTGTTATTGGTTGGCCATTCTTTTAGTGCTACCACTACTACTTCCACTTGGTACATTGATAGTGGGGCTTCGAGCCATATGACAGGTGTATGTGATGTGTTCACAGAGATGACTGAGACAAGATTGAGTCTTGAGGTGGTATTGGGAGATGACACAATTGTGAGAGCAGTTGGGAGAGGGACTGTTACCTTTGAGAGGGAGTCCATGTAGCCTATGTCATTGAGGGATGTCTTGTATGTCCCTGGGTTGAAGAAGAACCTTTTTTCAGTTTCCTCTATTGAGGATAGGGGCTTTGGAGTATGTGTTCTAGATGGGAAAGTTCATATCTTTCCCAGAGCAGCAGGACCATCTACTTCATGTGCCATTGGAGTAAGATGTGGGAAACTATACAAGCTTCTCTTCCAGCCTCATCATGCATTAGCCCATACTAGCAGTAGCATCGAGACGTGTGAGTTGTGGCACAGGAGGATGGGCCACCTGCATCATTCGACATTGAGGTTGTTGAGGGAGATGTTGACCGGTTTGCCTCAGTTCAACATAGAGTAGGGTGGTGTGTGCAAAGGGTGTGCTTTGGGAAAGTACACCAAGACTGCTTTTTCGAGCAGTGACACTAGAGTAGGTGGGATTATGGATTTGATTCATTCAAATTTATGTGGACCGATGTCTTTAGCTTTAGTGACATGTTTTAAGTACTATATCATTTTCATTGATGATCACTCCAGGAAGACCTGGATCTACTTTTTGAGAAGTAAACAATCTTAGGAAGTCTTGCAGAGGTTCCAAGAGTTCAAAGCTCTTGTGGAGAACCAAACAGGTAGGATTATTCAGGCACTTAGGTCAGACAATGGGGGTGAGTACACCTCAAAGGAGTTTGATGAGTTTTGTAGACAGGAGGCGGTTGACAGTTCCTTACACTCCACAACAGAATGGAGTTGCAGAAAGGAAGAACAGGGCGGTAGTAGGAGAAACTAGAGCTATGTTGCATGATCATAGTCTTCCTTTCTTTCTATGGGCAGAGGCCTATAACACTGCTGTTTATGTTCAGAACAGGAGTCCACACCGAGCATTGGGGTGTAAATCTCCTGAGGAGATGTTCACCGGAAAGAGACCTGAGATAGGTCACTTTCGCATATTTGGATGCCTTACATACTCTCATGTCCCTTCTGAGAAGAGGACAAAGTTAGAGCCTACAACGGAGAAAGGAATCTTTGTTGGATATGATAAGACTTCAAAGGATTTTCGCATATACCTTCCTACACAGAAGAAAGTTGTTGTTAAGAGGGAGGTCATATTTGAGGAGGAGAAAGCCTTCAGGAAGTCTTATGATTCAGAGGTGGAGGAGCAGCAGATTGTGTCTCCACAGGTGATAGGGTCATAGAGTCAGAGTACAGGGTCACAGGTTTTAGGTGTGACTGGGTCACAGGTTACAGGTTCATCAGTTTCAGGGACTTAGTCTACAGGGACAGGTTCACGAGTCATAGGTTCACAGGTTTCACCTTCATGTGATTCGAGTGGTACAATTTTAGGATCTTCAGGTACAGTATCTCAAGTCACAGGTACTTCTTCAGGTAGACAGTTGTCTAATGAGGAGGTTATGGAGGAGCACCTACAGGAGGAAGCTACTTCCAAGAAACGTAAGCCAAGTTGGCTTAAGGATCTTGTGAAGGAAGCTAAGCAATCTGTGGGACCGCCCAAGAGGGAGGTCAGGGAGAGCAAAGCGCCAGAGAGATTTTCCAGTTATATGGTGATGGTGACTAGCTTGAGTGATTATGAGCCTACTACATTTGAGGAGGCTAACCCACATCAGGTTTGGAGAGATGCCATGATGGAAGAGTACAAATCCATCATGAAGAATCGGGTGTGGGAGATTGTTCCGAGACCAGAGGGGAAGTTAGTAGTGACTTCCAAGTGGCTCTATAAAATCAAGCGTGTTGCGGATGGCACCATTGACAAGTACAAAGCTCGATTTGTTGCACGAGGGTTCTCATAGGTAGAGAGAGTTGATTACTATGAGACCTTTGCACCAGTTGCTAGATTTTCTTCGATCATAGCAGTGATCTCCATTGTGGCAAAGATGGGTTGGAGGATTCATCAGATGGATGTGAAAATCGCTTTTCTAAACGGTTTTCTACAGGAGGAGGTATATCTAAAGAAGCCTCAGGGATTTGAGATTCATGGGAGAGATTCACATGTTTGCATGTTGAAAAAGGCCTTGTATGGTGTAAAGCAAGCCCCTCGGGTTTGGTATTCTAGGATTGATACTCATTTGATATCAATTGGGTTTCAGAAGAGTGAGGCAGATCCCAACCTATACTACATTGTGGTTTGTGGTGTTCCGCTCATTCTTCTTGTTAGAAAAACAGGATCGCAGAGCAATAACAATAAACATAAATGCAAATATAATCACACATACACATTATAAGAGAGACACAGATATATCGTGGTTCACCCAACTTGGGCTACGTCCACATTGAATTTTCCAGTCCTTATTATTATTACCGTCCAGCAAGGTGAAGGGATACAACCTGTAGCACAACCGCTGCACTTCCTCTTCTATGTTTCACAGTCTCTCTCCTGATCTCAGAGATATTTACAATGCATAAAACCTAATACATCATCCTCCCTAGCCGTATTACAATGTCTTTATTTTATAAGGGAAATACAATGGGAAAATACCACAAGATACCCAAAACCATGGGCCCGCAAAACAGCTGGCGAAACCATCCCTCCTGGAACCCCGTGGGGGGGCGATGCCCCCCCACCCCCCCCCTCTGGGGTGACTGTACAGTCCACCTACATATCATATAAATCTGGGGTACAAACACAGCTGATACAATATCATCTATGAGACTAGAAGATCTGGCTCCACAACCAACACTTTTGATATATGTTGATGACTTGTTCATTACAGGAGGAGAGCACTTGATTGAAGCATGTAAGAAAGATCTTGCTTCAGAGTTTGAGATGACCGACCTTGGACTGATACATTATTATTTGGGGATGGAGGTATGGCAGGAGGATGAACATGTTTTCCTGAGTCAAGGAAAATATGCTGTAGACATTCTGAAGAGATTTCAGATGGAGGGTTGCAGGCCCATGTCCACACCTATGACCACCAACTGGACGAAGCTTCTTGCTTCTAAGGGAGAGTTGGTGGATCCTACATTATATCGTTAGTTGATTGGTTCGTTGATGTATTTGGCCAACACCAGGCAAGATATGAGTTTTGCAGTTAACACTCTCAGTCAGTTCATGGTGGAGCCCAGGAGAGTGCACTGGATAGCTACAAAACATGTGTTGAGGTACCTTGCTGGTACAATAGATTTTGGTATGGACTACATGAGATCTGATGGAGTGGGATTGGTTGGCTTTATAGATTCAGATTGGGGAGGTAGTGTTTCGGATCGGAAGAGCACTTCCGGTTGTTGTTTCAGTTTGGGGTCAACAGTTGTGTCTTGGTTCAGTTGAAACAAAAGTCCGTAGCATTGAGTTCTGTAGAGGCTGAGTATATGGCTAATAGTCAGGCCAATTGTGAATCCTTGTGGCTTCGCAAGTTGATGGTTGATTTATTTGGTCAGGTGATGGGACCCAGTGTGATACATTATGACAATCAGAGTTGCATCAGGCTCTCTGAGAATCCAATATTTCATGACAGGTCTAAGCACATTGAGATCATGTATCATTTCATTAGAGATTATGTTCAGAGAGGAGAATCACAGTTGCAATATATTTCTACTGATGAGCAGGTGGTTGACATTCTCCCGAATTCTTTGGGTAGACGGAAGCATGTCTATTTCAGAGACCAGATGGGAGTGGTGAAGAACACCTTCCTCGGTAAGAGGGAGTGTTGAAAAAGTACCTAGGAAGTGTTTATTCACCTAGTAGTGCTTTGGGGTGGACAAGGACACTTTGAAGTTGTGACCCCTAGTTAATTTTAATTAATGAAGTGAGATGCACTTTATGTTTTTAAAGTGACTTCATTAAAAGTTTAAAAGTCAGGATATCCTAAGTTCATATTTTTAAATAAAGTCAAGTGAGTAATTAATTAGATGAGGGCGTATCTACTTTATTAAATGTCATGAGGTGCACTAAATGACATTTATTAATTATTAAATGAGAATTTAATGAGAACCATCCATCTAATTTAATATTGACCATTGGATTGAAAGAGGAAGTTATGATGAACAAAAAGGGCTAGGGCAAGGCATTCTAATTCATTATTCACTTTTCAAGAGAGATGTTTTGGAGAGGAGGAGAAGGAGAGAAGACAAGTCAATTTTGGGAGAAGGAGATCAAACCCTAGCATAGAAATCGAGGAGGATTCTGCTGGGTACATTTCCCAAGGTTTTTAGCACATTTTCCAAGAATCCATACAGTGAGATTGGGCACATAATTCAAGGCAGAAACTGGGCACATTTTTTGAGAAGGTACAACAGGCCGTACTTCATTTATTACAGGGCCATACGACAAGGATTCCAAGGTAGACTGTACAACATGAGTTTTGCAGCATTAATTCAGTCCGTACAACACAGAGTTCGAGGCAGATTCCGGGCATGTTTTTCGAGACATTCAGCAAAAATTAATTCCACACGTGTGGGTCATACTATTGGAAAAACAGGTTCTGATTTTGTTGTGAATTTGGCACATTTTTCGAGATGAAAAACTAAGTTAAGTACCGCTGTCCTTTTTTGTAAATTTGCTGAAGAAAAATAAAATCTCTCTCTCTCTCTCTCATACAGGTTTTCCCTTCGGGGTTTTATCCTGGGCTATTGGCCAAAAATTCCTGTGTCATTTTAATGGTTGAATGGTTGTTATTAATTTTATGAGAATGAAGTTACTGACTGAAAATTAATTTTCTGAATTTAATGGTGAAAAGAATCTCATGTGTTTTAAGTTGAAGTTAAATTTTTATGAAAATTTGTGCATACTGGGGATTGGGCATTAAACTATGCAGAGAAGCTTCTAAAGCTTGAAACCGGGTTGGGATGTCAAAAACTTTCACTCTCTTCCTTCCTTGCACACAAGTTTCTATGTACCCATGCATAATGCCTTTGTGCATGGAATTTTAGCTTAGGTTTTGTGCCAACCTCTTTTGTATGCCAATATTCTTGCTTCATTCTTTGTTTCACTTATTTAGCCTCCTTCAATAAGTTCTCATTCTGACATGTTCAGATATCCACATCATCTTTTTCAGGATCTTGCATGCAATTAGGGTTTGCATGCAGAATCTAGGGTTTACATGCACCTGCATGCACTGGCATGCATCCCAGTCACCAGTTTGATGCCTCCAGCACCTTATCCACTTCATTCTAGCACCCGGGAGCCACTTACCACAGAGTTTTATCCCTCCTAGGCTGAAAGGCACCCACTTCTCATCTACTGCCAGAGAAGGGCGCACTTGTTCACCTACCACTGCAGTTCCACTTCAGTTACATTCAGTTAGCTCCGATTCTCCCTGATTTGAGGCTAGTTTCACTCCCAACTGACTGTTTCACTTCCGTTGGACCTCCAGATTGACTAGATGACTTGTTCTGACTTCAGTTAGCCTCCCATGCGCCCCCACTGAGCCTCCTGATCCTTAATCAGTGCTACACACTTCAGTTACACTTATTACACTCAGTTAGACTCAGATTGACACCTGGATGACTGGTTGTTGTGCATTGATGAGCACCACCGATTGATTGATGAGGACTCCTAGTTGGAGTCAAGCTACTCCATTCAGTGATTCGAATGACCTCCTTAGGCAATTCGAATTGCTCAGTCATTGTGACAGTTTGTATTGTAATTCATTCACCCTTTTTGGGATAGAGAGCACTGCTGCATGTTTTGCACAGTTTTGCACCATATTTTCTATGTTCATCTGTTGTGATTGATTTACTTGTTCATTAGATCCGTTGTGACTAATTTTACATGGTATCAGAGCCATTGCAGGGACAAGATCTCTTTTCTACAGGTGTTTGTACACGAAGATTTGACTGAATTGCTAAAAATTGCAAAAAGTTTGGCATGAGATATCTCAAGGGCATTCGCTCCTGTGCATGCAAAGCTTGAAAATTGTTCCAATACCACTCCAGAAGCTTGAGTTACCACATAATTCCTGGAACTGATACATTGGACCTATTCAACATTGCTTGAAATCCAATCCCAGGTGTGATGCAACTCTCAAAGGGTGGATTGTTCGACCTTACGGTTCTTGGTTTTATGTGATTTGCAGGTTTATTGTCTCCATCAATTGCACTCGCTCCATTGTGCATGCAAGCTTCCCTACAGCAATTGCATTCGCTATAGTGTGCATGCAAGCTTCTTCTTCATTAGTTGACTCGCTCCTAGCAATGGAATACTCTTCTTCAAAGCCTATCCTCACCCCATTCAATTATTTTGATTGGAAAGATGATATGGAGATCATATTACGTTCAAAAGGTTACTACCGAGTCACTATTGGTCTTGAATTGGAGCCAAGCAATCTATCAGATAGAACCAAACACTACAACAAGCTTGATGAAGCTTATGGTATTCTTTGTCTCTCCATCTCCAAAGATCTTCACTTCCATCTCAGCGGATTGAAGACTCCAAAAGCCATATGGGAGCAACTTGAAACACTATTCGGCAAGCAGGATGAGCTTAGGGCTTTTCAATTAGAGAATGAATTGATTGGCCTTAATCCTGAGAATTTCGAGACCATCAATGAATTCTTCACAAAATTCAAGAACTTGAACTTGCAATTGAAGAACAATGGTGTTATCAAAGAGGATAAACAGTTGATCCTCTCCATTCTAAGCAAGCTTGGGAAATATTATTCAGTATTTGTCTCTACTTTCAATTCCGGTCAGCTAACTACCCCGAATTGGAAGATGCCTACCTTGAATGCCTTCATTGAGTCCGTTACAAAAGAGCATGACAAGTTGATTCAAATGGGGTCCATAAGCTCCAAATATTCAGCCCTATTTGTTCAAGGACCCAAGATCCCGAATGGTAAAGGAAATCAGAAAAAGGAGAAGCCCAAATTCGAGCCTAACAAGCAAAAGGAGAAAGGCAAACAAACGGATGCACCATCCGGTTCGAAATCCAAGCAAAAGGGAAAAGAAGGTAACCAAAAATCTAAATGTACTTATTGTAATCGTGGATTTCATCCCGAAAGTTCATGTATGAAGAAGACTATAGATCAAATGGCCCTCCTTTTGGAAAAGAACAACATAACCCTTCCTGGCGGTGCAAGGAAGAAGGATAGGAATGATGATCATGAAAGAGGACAAGCACTCATGGCAACGGTTTCGAAGCCCACTACTCTCTTGATAGATTCGGGTGCATCAAATCATATGGCTGAAAATATTGATTCTTTTTCCTCATTCGATCCAAACAGCTCCATCCCCATCCATTTGGGAGATGACTCAAAAATTTCTTCAAAGGGAAAAGGTACGATTCATGTAGAACATGGAAGCTTTCAGAATGTTCTCTATGTGCCTTCCTTGGCTTCAAATCTCCTTTCTGTGTATCAAATGACACATACTGGTGAACCAAAGCAAGTCACATTCAGCCCTAATACAGTTGAAATTTCTGATATCAAAAGTGGAAGACTAGTTGCGGTTGGAAAGGCAAACCACACTGCAAAATGCTATGAGTTTTCGCACTTTATTCCGCTTGCAAAGCCCACTGCTCTTCGCACACATGGTAATGAGGTTAGTAGGCTTTGGCATGAAAGATTTGGACATCTAAATTATAAGTATTTGCTGCTTCTATCAAATAAATCCATGGTAGATGGGCTTCCACAACTCCGTTCCTCGAAAGGAATATGCACTGGTTGCATTATTGGGAAGCACCCCGAGCACAGATTCGACCGCGGCAAAGCTAGCAGAGCTTCTACTATTTTGGGATTGATCCATTCTGATATCAGTGGTCCGCTTCCCCATATGTCATTAAATGGTTCAAGGTATGTTTTGACATTTATTGACGATTTTTCCCGCTTTACATGGGTATTCTTTCTCAAAAACAAGTCAGAAGTGCTTGGAAAATTCAAGGATTTTAAGGCTTCTGTTGAGACCACCACTGAGAGCAAGATCAAAGCTCTTAGATCTGATAATGGTGGGGAATATATCAAGTCCGAGTTGCTGCAACTTTGTGCCCAAAGCGGAATCAAGATCCAACATACAATTCCCTACACACCCCAACAGAACGGTGTAGCGGAAAGGAAAAATCGGTCACTGAAAGAGATGGCTACATGCATGATTGAATCGAAAGGTTTGGATGCAAATATTTGGGCTGAAGCAATCAATGTTGCTGCATATATACAGAACCGTGTTCCACATTCATCCATGAAAGGTATGACTCCTTTCGAAGCATTCTTTGGTCACAAACCGGATGTGTCAAATTTGAGAGTTTTTGGCTCTACTGCATGGGCTAGAATTCCTTCTGAGAAGAGACGAGCTTTGGATCCACAAAGTATCGAGTGCATATTGATAGGATATGGGGAAAAATCAAAAGCATATAAACTCATGGATATCAGATCTAAAGAATATTCATAGAGCGCAGTGTGCAGTTTGATGAACCGCTTCAAGAATTGCAACTAGTCGAGGAGAAGACTGCCGATTCACCGCCTTCACCAGAAGAAGATCCGAGCAGCGATAATGAAGGTATGAGTTCTGATATTTCTGATATTGTAGCAGCATATGATGATCATGACATATCAGGTTCGGAATCAGATCATTATGATCCTCCTCAGTTACCAAAGTGGGCCCAAAACACTCTACATTCTGCTGGTTCGAATCTTGGAAATCCTGCTGATCCGAGACGAACAAGAGGAGACTTTCAAAGAGCAGGTATGGCTCTTTCTATTGCTGATCCATTTCTTCCTGAGATTTGTTATTTGATGGCTGGTTCAGATCCTACATCATACTATTCATCCCATCGAGATCCGAGATGAAAAAGTGCCATGGATGAAGAGTACAGTTCTCTTCAAAAGAACAACACATGGGAGCTAGTTTCTCTTCCACCTGGAAGAAAATTAGTGAAGTGTAAATGGGTCTACCGTAATAAAGTTGCTGCTGATGGCACTATCAGCAAATATAAAGCAAGTTTGGTGGCAAAAGGTTTCTCCCAAGTCCAAGGAGTGGACTACACTGAGACTTTTGCACCGGTTGCAAAGATGGATTCCATCCGCCTTGTTTTAGCTATTGCCGCATCCAAGCACTGGGAAGTGCACCACATGGATGTGAAGAGTGCATTTTTACATGGAGAACTTGCTGAAGAGGTCTATATGCAGCAGCCAGAGGGTTATACATCAGATCCATCATTGGTTTGTAGATTGAAGAAATCTTTGTACGGGTTAAAACAGGCCCTAAGAGCTTGGTACGCAAAGATGGACTCCTTCCTTCTTTCTCAGAATTTCCAAAGATGCAAATCTGATCCGAATGTGTATCTTCAGCGAGTTAAAGGTAATTTGTTGGTTATTGTACTTTATGTTGATGATCTGCTTATTACTGGTAGCACACTTACTTCAATAAACAAGCTAAAATCTGCCTTAAATCTAGCTTTTGACATGAGCGATTTGGGCTTGCTGAGTCATTTTTTGGGCTTGGAGATAGCTCAAAATTTTGATGGGATCACTATATCTCAGAAAAAATATGCTTCCGACCTGTTATTGAAGTTTAATATGGCTGAATGTAAGGCAGCCCCGTTCCCATTCCTCTCAGGAATCAGTCTTGAGGAGGGAGATTCCACACCGCTTGCAGATTGCAGTATGTATCGACAGTTGATTGGTTCACTACTTTATTTGACACACTCACGGCCTGATATCTCATATGCCATGAGTGCCGTGTCAAGATATATGCAGCAGCCACATGAGCTTCATTGGCGAGCAGCCAAGCGGATCTTGCAGTATGTGCAAAGTACGAGACAGTTTGGCATACATTATGCTGCAGATTCTGAGCTAGATTTAATTGGTTTTAATGATTCAGATTGGGCAGGTGATAGCATTGATCGGAAGTCCACTTCCGGTTATGTTTTCATGATTGGTCATGGTGCTATTTGCTGGTCCAGCAAAAAGCAAGCAGCCATTGCACTTTCTTCAGCAGAGGCAGAGTATCGAGGGGCAGTCAATGCCTGCATTCAGGCAGTTTGGTTGCAGGGTATTCTTTCCGAGTTTGGTTTTGGTGGCACTACTTCGACTGTCCTATTTTGTGACAATCAAAGTGCTATCAAGATCTCCACATATCCAGTTCAGCGGCAGAGGACCAAACACATTGAGATTCATATGCATTACATTCGACAGTTGGTGCATGACCGCACCATCATTCTGCAATATTGCCCTACTGATGAGCAAATTGCAGACATCTTCACCAAGAGCTTCACTGAGAAGAAGTTCTCTTACCTCCGTTCACTGTTGGGGGTGAGTTCCATCATGGTGGAGACAGATTGATTCATTATTATGCTTTAGCTTGAGGGGGGGCTTTCTTCCCACTGGGTTTTCCCTCTTTCCTCACTTAGTTTATTTTCAACATTTTTTGGATTATTGTATTGGGGTGACCTTTGGTCTTAGTTACCAGGGCCCCACATTATTTTTATTGGCACATCATAGTCTAGCTTGAGGGGGGGTGTTCGGATATCCACATCATCTTTTTCAGGATCTTGCATGCAATTAGGGTTTGCATGCAGAATCTAGGGTTTGCATGCACCTGCATGCACTGGCATGCATCCCAGTCACCAGTTTGATGCCTCCAGCACCTTATCCACTTCATTCTAGCACCCGGGAGCCACTTACCACAGAGTTTTAGCCCTCCTAGGCTGAAAGGCGCCCACTTCTCACCTACTACCAGAGAAGGGCGCACTTGTTCACCTACCACTGCAGTTCCACTTCAGTTACATTCAGTTAGCTCTGATTCTCCCTGATTTGAGGCTAGTTTCACTCCCGACTGACTGTTTCACTTCCGTTGGACCTCCAGATTGACTAGATGACTTGTTCTGACTTCAGTTAGCCTCCCATGCGCCCCCACTGAGCCTCCCGATCCTTAATCAGTGCTACACACTTCAGTTACACTTATTACACTCAGTTAGACTCAGATTGACACCTGGATGACTGGTTGTTGTGCATTGATGAGCACCACCGATTGATTGATGAGGACTCCTAGTTGGAGTCAAGCTACTCCATTCAGTGATTCGAATGACCTCCTTAGGCAATTCGAATTGCTCAGTCATTGTGACAGTTTGTATTGTAATTCATTCACCCTTTCTGGGATAGAGAGCACTGCTGCATGTTTTGCACAGTTTTGCACCATATTTTCTATGTTCATCTGTTGTGATTGATTTACTTGTTCATTAGATCTGCTGTGACTAATTTTACATGACATGCCTTTAGATGTTCTTGCTTCAAACTTCCCTTGCTAAAATAACATTGCACATTCACATCCACATCTTCCATCACAGATTCCATTACAACTCCCACCTGTACTATGATATGATGTGCTCTATACTTTTGGACTAGTCTTGCTTCACCAAACATTGCTTATATTTCACACCTTGCATCTAAAACACCTTTTCCTCCAAAAATTTGTCAAACTTACTTCTACACTTTGTTTGTCAATCTCATCTTCATATCAACAATAAGATCCATAATCATAAAGTCCTTCACATCAAATATCAATGACATGTCCTACTCTTATGGAAATTTCACTTCACTCTGCATTATTCCCTAATTTCTCTAAATCATACATGGTCACATTTCCCTCACATTCAATTTGCTAATGTTAAAAGCTAAGAAAGCATAATGTTCAACACAAAAATTACATGAACATAAAATCTATATATAGTGGAGAAAACCCTCGCGGGAGAATGATCCACTCTCACAAATATGATGCTTTATTATGAAGATGGCTAAAGACTATGATTTTGACCTTTTTCGATTTGTTATCACCAAAATGTAGTTAGAAAATCTTTGCTAAAATTGCAATTTTGATTGAAGAAATCATTGTTTTTTACTGCAAAAATAGATTCAACACTGTCAAATACCCCTACTACAACTAGATTGTGCAATGTTAACATTTGATATCTCCGATTCCACCAATCCAAAATGATTCCTACCATATTTTAGGTAAAAGCATGTTGATTTCCCCTACCATATTCTATGCAACCAAAAAAACGTCATTTCATAGTGTCCAGACTATTGCCTTTATTATTGTGCCACACATGATGACTACAATTGTTGGCCCGGTTTTGCAACCAGGCTTAGTGCTATGGGCACCTGCTAACTAGTAGCAGCAGTTTCAATAGAAATAAAAACAATAAACTAAATAAACAATACTTTTCATGGATCTAAACAAGAATCTAAGCAAATAATGTAAACATTTCAAAATCAAGAACAAGAAACATAATAAATAATTTTTTGTATTGAAAAGTGGGGGGCAAGCAAGTGCTTGCGATATTACCTTCAATGGTGAAGGTTGATGTTGAGCAAATCCCAAGATGAGTAGCTCCAAACTCCAATAGGTCTCTTTCTCCAAGGTTGCTTCAATGGCTAAAAGTGCTCAGGGGAGATTTCAGCAGCATAAGGATGAGATAATGGAAGGATCTGAAATGAGGAGCCCCTACCACCTTTTTATAGGTTTTGGTGGTGGGGAATACCATTTGTGGTTTTGTGGAAACCAAATGGTATTGACCAACATGGTTTAGGTACTTTTCCCTCCTTTTTCCTTTTTTGAATAAAAATAATATTTTAATTCCCTTTTTAATATTTTTGGGAATTTGGACCCTTTTTGAGGGTTTTTTATGATTTTCTTGGAAAAATAATCTTTTTTAATGGAAAAAGGGGTGTACTAAGGTCTTTTGGTGACCTTTTGTTGGTTCCAGAGGCTCAGATGGTGGAAAAGTGGACAAATGGGTCATGTGAATAGGAAAATGAGCTAGTGAGCACTTTTTGGGTGTTAACAGATTGCCCCCTGATGTGTGAGGGCAGGAGCTCATCGTATGGCCGATAGACATCATAGTTCATTTGTATTTTTCTGGGGTTTTAGGGGAGAGAAGAGACCGTTTGGAGACTGGAGCCACGGCCCTTGGAAGCTGCAAAAACAAAAAATATTACATGACCTCAATATGGATGAGGTATAATCTCTGATAAAGGACGAGGCGGGCATTCCCATGCTCGTATCAAGACATATACAAAACAATTAGTCCCAAGAAGGGGGATCTAATACGTAAAGAAATATACTGGTACATCATGATGGTCCAGAGGGGACATTATTGTGGGATATACTCATGATCATGACTGATCTCAATAACTGATACACTGGAATAACTGTTGAACTGCTGAAACTGAAGGTGTCCAACATCTGTATATAGTCAATGACTATGAGTCATCTCTGAGAAATAATGTAACTGTATACTCAAGGGAGTATGAAACTGGGGTAAATCTGAATATTGTCGCCATGCGCAACCTGGATCTCTATAGAAAAAGTGTAACTGGTGTTATCCATAGGAAGACTCTCAAATGTGGAGGAGTCAGGAGGTATCCGGGGTCTTGGACTAATAACTGAACGGCCCAATACCCTGTGCGAGTCTCAACGATGCGATCAAGGTGTTGAAGTCGAGCATGTGAGAAACAACCATTCGGAGAGGCAGTGAGGATTCCTCTCGAAATGATTCGTAGGCACTCATCATAAATGGTAATGAGTCCAAGACACAGGGACCTCTAGGTCTATCCTCTGGAATCAATGTAGTTGTCGTCGACAGAGGGAGACCAGCAAATAACAAGGCAATGATGTTTCCTTGATAGGAGCAGGAGGTGTATAACTGAAGTGATATAGTACTGATGGTAGGACTGACATACTTGTGGGGAAGGAAAATAACTGGGTCAAAAAATGGGTAGACTCAAACTTCCTTTGTTCAGAGCATGATGACATGGTTGACCTGGCAGCGTAGGGAACTGACTTGCATGTGTGGGGATCATTGCTTTGACTGAATGGTATATATTGACTCTGGGGGGGGAGGACAAGCTGATGGTAGATGTCGAGGGAGTTTCAGGGTGACATACTGCAGAATACTCTGAACAAAGGCGACCAAAATGGGGAAGCTGCTATGTGAGTAGATATGATCTGTCGTGGCGCGAAGAGGCACCATTGATTCTTTCTTCGTAGTTTTAATGAGCTCCAAGAAGGGATAAAAGTGTGCTCTGAAATGGTACGGTCCTGTGGATTTTGTGAGCCCAGGACGGCTCATGCTCATGGTTGTTTTCATGTTTAGAGAGTCTGAAAACGGTAAGTGGACTCTGGTGGTGTTTCTTTTTCGTAAGTTTAGTCTCCAAGGCCCGAAAAAGCATAAAATGATGCGGATGGAGTACTCTTCTAGCCGATGTGACTAGAGTATACCTTTTTCGTAATTAGTCTACGAGGTCCGGAAAAGGGGTAAACTTATACCAGGTAGACGCCCTTTCAGATACGTTTAGCGAGCATGAAAGGAAGCAAGATTGCTCGGCGATCTTTTCATTGTTTTAGGAGTCAGAAAAGAGCTTAACAGAAACTCCCTAAGTGCCTTTTTCGTAAAAAGGGGTTGCTCGGCCCGAAAAAGGGATAAAATTATACCGAACAAAAATGGATTGATGAGGGCGAGAAAAGGTTTCAAGCATCGTCATCTGTGCGGAAAACTGAATCCGGTGACATAAGGATTGTCGAAAACGGAGAACGGCCGATGTGGCACGCAAACCGAGGTGACGAGGGGGCGTGGAAAAAATGCCCGAAAAAAACTAAAGGTGAGAGCGAGGAATGGTATCAAGCATCATCACGAGCGCGGAAAACTGAATCCGGCGATATAAGGATTGTCGAAAATGGAGAACGGCCGATGTGGCACGCAAACCGAGGTGACGAGGGGGCGTGGAAAAAATGCCCGAAAAAACTAAAGGTGAGAGCGAGGAATGGTCTCAAGCATCATCACGAGCGCGGAAAACTGAATCCGGCGATATAAGGCACGTCTAAAACGGAGAACGGCCGATGTGGCACGCAAACTGAGGTGACGAGGGAGGCTAAAAAATGGACCCCGTGAAAACGGGAAACGGAAGGAACCTCTATGAAGTTCTCGCTGTGCTGATCCCAACGGTACCAACGGTTTGAGAAATGTACTTCGTATGACCCCGCAATGGTTGTTTGAAATTTGTGGAATTTCTATAAATAGGACGTGGGGCCCAATATGACTTGTCATTGTTACGTGCGAGTTTGATAGAGCTGTCAGAGCTATTTCTCGATTTCCGGGAGATTTCACCGTTGGTTTTCGATTTAGCGAGTTGCAGGTAACTCTATTCGCCTTAAGCTTGTCAATTATGTCTTTTTTGTTTGGCGGTGGGCCCCCGAAGGCCGCGAAACTTCACGTTGACTCTCCAACGTGGAACCGCGCGGGTTTCGGGGCTGAACCCGCGATGAACCGCGCGGGTTTTAGGCTCACAGTCGCGATGTTCATCGCGACTGTGAGGTCGGAACCCGCGATGTTCATCGCATGTTCGAGGGGGATAGTCGCGATGTTCATCGCGACTGTCCTGCCAAAATCCGCGATGCTCATCGTGGGTTTTTGCATGGATCCCGCGATGGTCATCGCGGCTTTTTGTGGAAAAGCCACGATGGGCAGCGCGGATTTTTGTGTAAAAGCCGCGATGGGATTTTTGTAAATTTTTTGTGCTGGGGCTAAAAATTTCCTGTGTTTTCCTGGCAGGATGTTGCGGAGAGCTCAGTCCGTGTGGCGGGAGAGAGAGATTGATGTCGAGATCATGTTGAGGATCGAGACTGATGGAGGGGTGAGACAGACCCTAGCCATGAGCGGACTCTTGAAGTTCGCTCAGATTCCTCCTATCCGTTCAGTGAGGAGACTCCTGAACAAGCTCGTGCAGTGGTGGGTGCCCGCAGAGGGTGCCTTCATTATTGGTGGTGAGAGGTTAGAGATTACTCTCACTGATGTGTATTTTTTGACTGGGTTGCCTCGCTTGGGTGAGGTGGGTGATATTTCCCCGAGGTTGCCTCCGGGTGTGGACATGGAGGACCTCTTACAGACCTTCTGTGTGGATGACGCTGTTTTGGTAAACAGCTCTATTAGTCTGAAGTTCCTACGTGAGTGGGATATGCGGGCTGTTGGTGCCTGTGTTCTGAGGGTTTTGGGTGCTGCTGCCCCACATCGTATGTCTGGGGGGCAGACGATGATGGTGGACTCCGTTCTACGGGGTACTTACTACGCTTGGGCGCAGATGTTCTTGGCCGGTGTCCGGAGAGATCTGGACAAGGCCGTGAGAGAGGGAGGCGAGTTTTGTTACGCCTCTTTTTTATGCTGTTTTTTCTTCGAGCGGGTGCCGACCTTGCGGCCACATGTACCCGTTCGTGCTGGTCTTCCGAGCGAGCCTCGTATGATGAACTGGGGGCAGATGATGCCCCGTGCTGGCGGTGGTATCCGTGGCTACTTCACAGAGGACTTTTATCAGCAGTGGGAGCAGATGCCTCTGGTGATCGAGGACTATCCCTACGCCGGCATGGATTACAGAGGTGACGCGGAAATGCCTCGTGCCCCAGGACAGGCCTGGGGCTTGGACGGTATGTTTTGTGTTTTATTTGATGTTGTATCATATGTTGTTTGGTTTATGATGATTTTGTTATATAGTGTCTAATGGTTTACTTGCTTTGTGCAGATGTGGGTCCAGTGCCACCACCTGACTATGTGGTTCGGCAGGGGCGGGCGATGGTGGTCGCTCGTCCCCCAGTACCTGTACGTCCTCCGCGTGGTGGAGGATATGCAGCTCGTGGGTGAGGGGTTGGCCCTGATGGTGACGCCATAGATGGTGTCCGACGTACCTTTGCCCGGATCCTAGCTAGGTTCCCTGAGGATGGTTGGAGGGATCTGGATCGGGATGTTTTGCAGGGATGTCTTGGTGCGCCACCTGAGTGGCAGTCGCTCCTGTTGAGGACAGCGGTGCTTGCGGAGAGGCACGGGGGTGGTGGAGGAGAGGCTCCGGCAGGGCCGGCTCAGGGGAGGATACGTTTGAGGGATGATCCAGCAGGGCCAGCAGAGCGGCGAGTTCGGGGTCGTCCTGACCCGGCTGGGCCGGCGGAGGTGGAGTCGGAGGAGGAGCCGGAGGAGGAGCCCGAGGATCCTGAGGATCCAGATGAGTAGACGACATTGTACTTGCCCCCAAATGCTCATGAGCATATGGGGAAGCATTTTTTGTATGACAGATGTATTTTTTGTATATTGAGTGCTGGGGGCACTTATGACATGTTGACTATTCGATTTGTATATATATGTGGATATATATTTTGGATATATTGTCGTGTATGCACGTGGATGCACATTTGTCTTTTGTATATGCCCATGGAGGCACATGTTTTGCACATGGATGCATTTTTGTTTATGGATATGACATGATGTGATTGGTGTGCCAGTCGAGGACACTGTTGGCCATATGGTCTGCTACACTATTGAGGTGTCTTGGGACATGTGTGAATGTAATGGATTCAAACTGTCTAACCATTTGTTTAGTGCGCAGGAATTTTCTGAAAAGACACGGATCGCGTACCTGGTAATCATTGTTGAGCTGGGAAACTAGGAGCTGTGAGTCCAAGAAAACGTTGAGGTGACGTATGCTCATCTGGAGAGCAGCGGCCAGGAGACCGGTCACGGCATCGTATTCAGCTTGATTATTGGTGGCAGCACCTAAACATACTCCATCAATGTGAATTAACTCATGTGAAGGGGAGTATATTACCCAAGCTGCGGAGGCGAGATTGGGAGACCAACGGCTTGCACCATCAGCGAAACCGACATGGCAGAGTGGAAGAGGCTCCATTTGTGGTCATGCAGAGAAAACAAATATTTAGGTTTTTTGAAAATTTTTTGTGAAAAAATGTATGCCTATACTAAAATGGACGATGGTGTCCATGAGATTTTCTATGGGTAAAATCTTTTAAGGTACAACCCGTTGCGTGGGTTGCGTAAGGTGTTGCCTTCTGAATCGGTCAGAATGTATGCCCCCTGCCCGAGGCAGGTGTGTATGATGTAGGGGCCTTGCCACATAGACACGAACTTTCCCTTTCCGGTTTTATCATGAGCTTGATCGTAAGCGAGGACAAGGTCTCCCTCCGAAAAGGTTCTTGGGTGGACGCGTTTGTCGTAACTTAGTTTCGATCGTTGTTTAGCAGCTTCCATGTTTTGAATGGCGGTGCGCTGATCTTCATCGGCCTGCTCTAGGAGCAGTAAACGTTGCTCGATCGGGGAAGTATCCGGTAGGAGCTCAACGGCGATGGTTAGAGCAGGGATCTGGCACTCAATAGGGAGGAAAGATTCGACACCATGAACTAAATGGAAAGGGGTAAAACCGGTGGCGGTTTTGGTTGATGTGCGGTAGGCCCAGAGTGCCGGGAAAAGCATGTGATGCCAATTGGATTTGTGATTGTCTACAGTACGTTGGAGAATGGTCTTCAAGATTTTATTGATCGCCTCGACTTGGCCGTTTCCTTGGGGGTAGTAAGCGGAAGAGAAATGGTGTTCAAACTTCAACATGGTTGATAATTCCTTCCAGACGGCATCTTCGAAGTGAGAGCCGTGGTCAGAAACTAGCTTTTGTGGTACTCCGAAACGAGCGATAACATGGTTGAAGAAAAACCGTGCCGCAGTGTCGGCTTTGCAATTATAGGTTGGCATGGCTTCTGCCCATTTGGTGAAATAATCTACGGCCACAATGATGTGTTTGTGACCGCCGACTGACGGGGGATTGCAGTCGAGGAAGTCTATGGCCCATTTGCAGAATGGTCCAACAGTGATGACTGGATGAAGGGGGGCAGGGGGGGTTCTTGCTTTGGGGGCAAACAGCTGGCAGTTCTGGCAATGCTTGACTGCGGTGATGCAATCAGTAAACAATGATGGCCAAAAATAACCGGCGCGAATGATTTTCTGGGCGGTAGCCATGCCGGAGAAATGGCCTCCACAGGCACCGCTATGACAATCTTTGAGGACTTGTTCTGCCTCACTATGGGATAGGAAGCGGCGTAAGATAGTATCAACGCCGCGTCGATAAAGTACATCCCCAATAAGTAGGTATCGGGGGGCGTGGTGTCGTATGCGACGGCGTCCATCACGATCGATGTGTGGTCGGAATTTTTGCGTACGAAGGTAAGTCAAAATGTCTCCGTACCAAGGGTCGTCAGACGAAATGACGAAGATCTGCTCGTCAATCAGGTCCGTTTGGATGACGGGTGATGTTGAAGAGGATGGGAGATCTGTAATGAGGTGAGCAAGCGCGAGGGCTTTGGTGCTTTTGGGAGTCTTGAAAGTAAGGTCATATTCCTGGAGGATAATGACCCATTTAGCGACACGACCCTGAAGGAGTCGCCGGGTGAGGAGGTAGACCATGGGGTTGGAGTCGGCGACAACCGTGGTATGACTAAGCAAAATATAGTGTTGCAGTTTTTGCACGGAAAATACTACAGCTAGTGCTAATCTTTCCTCGTATGGGTAACGTAGAGGTGGGCCAGATAAGGTCTGGATGACGTAATAAATCACATGCTCTTTGTGGGAAGCATCTTCTTGTACCAAAACTCCGGACACGGCATGTTCAGATGCCGAGACGTAAAGGGTGAAGTCTTGGGAGAAATCCGGTGGGGATATCAAGGGGGCTTGTGTGAGAGCTTTCTTGAGGGCTTCGAATGCCGTGTCTGCTTGCTCGTCCCAAACAAAGGGTATGTGGGTACGAAGTAAGCGTAAGAACCCGTGGACTTTGGTGGCATAATCAGGGACAAAGCGCCTAAGAAAATTGGACCGCCCTTGCAAGCTCTGAAGCTGTCGAAGCGTGCGAGGAGGGGGAAGTTCTAAGATGGCTTTGACTTTCAGGGGATCGACAGTGATTCCATCTTGGGAAACAATGAAACCCAACAACCGGCCCGCTGGGACGCAAAAGACACACTTGTGTGGGTTCAAGCGGATTTTATATTTGCGACAACGCAGGAAAACTTGCCGGAGGTCGTTAAGGTGGTCTGATCGTTTTCGGGAACGCGCTGTGAGGTCGTCAAGATAGACTCGCAGGATATGGACCAAGTCGTGAAAGCAATAGGTCATGGCTCGCTGGAAAGTGGCACCAGCATTTTTAAGGCCAAATGGCATGACGCGATAGGCAAAGGTGCCCCATGGGGTGGTAAAGGCAGTCTTGTACTGATCCTCCTTGCGGATGTGAATCTGGTTATATCCGGAAAACCCGTCCATGAAGGATAGGACCTCATGGCCCGCACACTCATCAATGAGTTGGTCAATGAATGGCGTGGGGAAATTGTCTTTTGGACAAGCGTGGTTTAGATCGCGGAAATCAGTGCATACTCTAAGGGTGCCTTGCTTTTTGTTGACAGGAACGGGGTTCGACACCCACGTGGTGTACGGAATAGGGTAGATGAACCCTGCTTTTCGAAGTTTCTCGACTTCAGCCTTAACAGCTGGGAGCTTGGCAGGGTGAATAGGTCGCTGTTTCTGACGAACAGGGGGTACTTCCGGCCATGTATCGATGTGGTGTTCAATAATGGCGGGGTCGAGACCAGGCATCTCTGTATAGGACCAGGCGAAGACATCACGGAACTCTTGAAAGAGCTTTTTGTACGCCTGAGTTTCTGCTTGAGTGCAAGATGCGCCTAGCGAGATGAGCTCAGGTTTCCCTGGTGTTGTGGAAATGTCTATCTGTATAGTGGGGGAAATGTTTGACATGTTCCCTTCTTCAAAGGCATCCGGTGCTGGGATGGGGTCCTTTAACCAATCGACCTTAGCGGGTATGAAGTCTTTCGACTCGACTGATAGCTGGTTGGATGCGGTGGAGGTAGATGCTTCCGGGAGGAAGTACGAGCGATGATGCATATCATCCCAAGGGTAGTCGGGTGCAGTGAGTGTCTCCAAAATCTGCTCATCAGTATTGAAGTAGTCAGACCATAAATCAAGGGGTTCTGGTTTGAAGGTTGTTGAAATCATATATATCGTATTGACTTCTTCTGACGAGGATGATGGTGGGGGGTGGATCTCCTCGATCAGGGGAGGAGATATCTCTAAGCCGGCATTGTTTAACTCGTACAACGCTGCTCTATAGTCAGGTAGATCAGGGCAATGGTGAGAGTAGTGGCCGTAAACACTGCATATAGCACAAGGATGGTTAGTGCGCAGTGATTTGTCGCGAGGCTGTAGAGGTGGCTCTAATCTGACTACTGGGATGCCGATGTCATCGTCCAACATATTCATATGCTCTTGGAGTGCCGGTAAATGTGGGCATTGGTGAGTTGGATGGCCAATTTCATCGCATAATGAACATTTGGGGGGAGCTCGAAACACTGGTGGGGGTTTGACTGCCTTAGGAGGTGGTATAGCAGTGTATGGTTGTGGACCTCTGCCCCCAGTGGGCTTAGCAAGAAGAGGGGGGTCCTTTGACGTCGAAGCAATCGTGAGACCAGGAGGAGGTTTCATTGACGACGAAGGGATATTGAGGTTAGGAGGAGGTGTCGTTGACAACGAAGGGATTGCGACACCAGGAGGAGGCTGATTTGTGGTAACAATAGGTTGTACCGGTTGGAGGATGACGTCTGGTGTCGGTGGTCGAACGGGAGGCGGAATATACCACACGGGCAATCCCAATGTTAGCCCGGGTAGGCTAAGGGTAGCCATAACCGGGGCGCTTACTACACCCGAAGGAGGGAATAGGAAGGGGATGGTGTGGATGGGTGTAACACCAATGTGACTGGGGATCAATGGTGGTTGACCACTGGACGTTTGCGTATTCTGCGAAAGAGTACAGAGGTTTGCGACTTGGGTCTCCGGTGACGGTGGTGGAATGGCCTGGAATGTAGAGGTCATTGGTGTATCCGAATAAAGTCCGGGTGCCACAGAAGACACAAAGGAGGTAACTGCACTAGAAGCGGGTTGTTCAATCATGGGAAGAACATTCTCGGGTGCTGCAGGGGCGTTGGGATCATAGTAGGTGAGTTGGTCAATTTTGACCACGCGTCCCTCGTGGGGGAACATCATGGTGCGGAAGACGGAGGAGGCGACCGCTTTCATGGCGTACATGTAACTGCGGCCAAGTAAAAGGTTATAGTCGAGCTGGGCGTTAATGACCTCTATGTCGATGAGCACAGTTTTCCCACCTAATTGGACGGGTACCTTGGGTAATAAACCTTGAGGTTGAGCTGACCTGCCGTCGTAGGCCCGCAATGCAGTGGTGGATTGCTGGAGAGCAGGGGATCCCAACTTTTGCCAAACAAAAGTGGACATGACGCATGTGGAGGCACCCTCGTCGATGATACATCGATGGATGACAAGATTCCGAATAGAAACGGAAACTTGGACTGCTATTGTAGAAGGCAGCCGTGGTTCAGATTGGTCTAAATCAAAGGTCATCAAGTTCGAATCATTTGGGTCAATCGCCCCAATGGCGGAAAGTAAAGTCTTACGCTGAGTAGGACAGGTTTTTAAGACTTCTAGCGCAGACATGGCTGCGGGAGATTGAGCTAAGTCATCTACAGTGTTGTAGTTGGACGCAGCCCGTGCATTGGGGTTGTTGTTGATTCGGCGTAGGGGGAAGCGAGGTGCTTTAGAAGCGCCGTCGAGTGGAACCTGAGGGATACACAATGTTTGATCAGTGGGATGAGCAGTAGTATCCTTTTCAGCGGGGGGGGCTTCAGTAGTCGGTCCGTATTGGTTTCGACGGGTTTGGATATTGACGTCGGCAGTGGACATCATCAATAAGTGGTGGGTGCCTGAATCAAACATGGGTTGGTCAGGAGCTGCGTAGGTAATTTGTTGTGGTTGCACGTTGCCCTGTGGGGGGGCTAACGGCTGAGTGTTCACGACTCCTTGTGTTGGAAAAGGGTTTTGTAGTACCAAAGGTTGTTGTGGGGGTGGTGGGGGGTTGGGTGGTGGCTGAGGAGCCGCCTGCCCTTGACGATGGGCGTCATTTGTCCATAGTTGTCGAGCTCGCTCGAGATGTGGGCAAGCGTGGGTATAGTGGCCATAGACACCGCAAATGGAACAAGGATGGTTTGTTCGTAAATTAGCATTTTTGGGTTGCTTAGGTGGCCGATCAGGATTCTGATGAGCGGGTGCCGCGTTATTTTCTTGTGGAGGATGGGTAGGTTGTGGAGCTTGGTTACGGTTTTGATTGTTTCCGCGGTTGCGTCCTCTTCCGCGGTTTGGTTGCCCACCCTGGTTGCGTTGGTTATTTTGGTATTGGGGCTGATGTTGTTGTGCGTACACATGCCCTTGAGCATTGGGGGGATTCTGAGGAGCCGCAGGTGCGGGAGTAGGTTGCGGTGGATAGTATGCAGGTGGAGCTGGAGGTGGTCCAGTTGCCTGCTGGGGTTTTGTACCGTAGGTTGAGCATAGTATGTAGGAGGTACATATGCTGATGGCGCTTGGCCATAACAATGTTGTGGACAAGAGGGTCCATGAACGTGATGGGTTTGGTTTGTTGGAGCATAAGAGGTTGTCGCTCCGGAACTAGATGTAGCCCTAGAAAGGTCTGGGGTGGGCATGGTGCTCACCATACTGAAAGGTTTTGCTTGCGGTGTAATTTGGCCAATAATGCCATCAGCGGCATGTGATGCCCCTGGTGTGTCACCGCGTGCGGAGTCACCTCGTGGGGCGTCAGGTATGATCGTGTATAGGTAACCTGACTGGGCGTAGATAAGATCAAACTGTTGGGCCTTAAGGATGGCCTCCTCCTCCGACTGGGGTCTTTCAGACGCTACATCCTTCGCAATGAGAGGAAGGAGGGATTTAAGGAACCAGTCTAAAAAGATTCCGTCGTCTAATTTGATCTTGCATAGGCTTCGACGCCGACGCCAATCATGAATATGGTCAGTGATATGCGTGGCCGTGTTCTGTCTGCAAGACAGTAGTATCTCGACGCCCGCATCGTAGCGGACAGGTAGCTGGAAGAATTGTAGAAAGGTCGAGGCAAGGGAGGTAAATGTGGAATGCGTCCCATGGGGTTGCTCGATATACCATTTGGCTGCGGAGCCAGTGAAGGTGCATTGTAAAAGCCGTAGGCGGATTGAGTCATCCACTATGGAGTTGGAGGAACACCATAGATGGAAAGACATGATGTGATTTTGGGGGTCTTCTCCGGCTTTACCCTCAAACTTAGGGATGTCAGAGGGAAGCTTAGTGGGCATATGGGGCCAAGCAGGATCATGCCTGATGGGGTCATTTGTGAGCCTAGCTAAATCTGGCAGGTTGAGACTTGCCATGTATGGTAGACTAGCGGATGTGGTGACCGGAACCGGGACCTGCCTAGCCATTGTGGTATGGTGTAGGGGTTCAGTAGCGCCTATAGGTATGCTAGGTATGGAGGGTATGTGCCCTCCAAAAGGTGTGGCCTGATATGGGTTAGCGCTCCCAAGTGCAACTTGGGTTACACTTGGGTTAGGAATCGCACTAGGGATTCCTGGTATAGCACTGCCAAGTGCAACATGAGTTACACTTGGGTTAGGAATCGCACTAGGGATTCCTGGGATAGGGTTTGTGGAAACCGAAGGGGGTATGACCCCCATGTTGGGCATGCCCATGACAGGTGGTGGTCCTGTGCTAGGCATTCCTGAATGTGGAGTGTTACCCATATTGGGCATACCCAAGGGGGTGGCTGTTGCCGTTGATGGTACTACCGCAGAAGGGTCTGCGGATGTCTGACCTATGGTTAATGTATATAGTGGATCAACTGGTGTTCCAGACATAATTGTGGTTGGTGGTAACTCGGTGGGGTTTTCGGATTCTACCTCCAAATCAAAGGTGAAGTGGGGTATGTCAGAATCGGATGACCGTCTAATTGATTGACGATGTGTCGAATCAAGGGATAATGCTCTGCGTCCGTGACGTGGAGAGCCAAGTGGACTAAACTCTGGGAGTTCGCCCCGTAGACGACGAGAACGTCTAGAATTCTCAATGGTGAGAATATGTTTTTTATGTAAAAAATTGTTTTAAGTATCAGGTGGTGATATATATGTAAAAGACTCAAAACCCTAATGCAACCAAGGGTGCAAGAAGGGGAGTGAAAAAATAAGGCTCACAGGCCAAAAAATCAATCCTCAAAAAATGCACTTATCCTAGCAGCTGTGCTACAATAAGTGGAGGAATGCAACAACCGGTCAGAATACCAACATGCAAGCGGCTCCTAGAAAAAATAGGTGTAACTAGACTCAAAAGGTGGTAAAGATCATGCAAACACCTAATCTAAAAGTATTGTGACTCAAACAGACGATATCCTCTGCAAGGTGATGAAATCCAAGTCAGACAATATGAATGTAGAGACAACGGCTAGATATCCCCCTACCGGGAGGGACACCGGGTAATCAATCCTAAAAGACAGGCTACTAGGATACTCCGTTCATGACGCGTCGAGAAAAGGTAAATCTGCCGTTTGGTCCTTTGATCGCAATATCCCAATACAGGGATATCCCGAGAACTGCGAATGGTAGCCCTTCGGTTACTGAATGGGTTTCGGTATCCCACTCAGGCTTCCGGAACCATCCTCGCGACTTCAACCCTCCTAGGGGAGAGGCCTTCCCACAAACCGGTTGTGACCGCGCCAAAAAGTACTAAGAGATTTTAGCTCCCTAATTGGACAACTTCTATGTCTCAGATGTATGAACTGAGGGGTGTTATTGGAACACCTATCCCCCCAATACTACCTAGCTACAAGAATTCTTTTAGTGTTCCCCAAGTGGGGTTAAGAGTGTGTTCAAATTAGGGTACGTTTTAAGTCTTAGTTCAATTAAGTGATCGTGTGAGTGCACGTGAGGTGTTTGTAAACTGAACTTGAAAAAATTAAATGCTTTAAGGGAAATTTTCAAAAAATAAAGGACTTTTCGAAAATACAAAGCAAATATTTAAGACTTTTTTCACTAAAAGGAATTAATATGCTTTTCAAAAAATAACTCAAAAAATAAAGGATTTCTTGGATTTATGAAAACAAATAATAAACTCCTTTTTAAAAGAAATAAATGGATTTCTTCGTTTCAAGAAAAATTGCTAAGGGCAAGATTCTAAAGAAGTAAACAAGAAAAAATTTGAATCTAGATGAAAAATGCAAAATGAGTCTTTCTTTCACTTTCTTGAAAATTTTTAAAAAGATTTCTAGGTATGCACTTTTAAATAGTAAATTTTTTTTTCAAAGCTGTAAAATATGCAGAATTTAATACTGTAAAAAATGTGCTATGGGCAGAAAGTACAGTAAAAAATATTTTTCAAAATCGGGATGGCCGAATGAAAAATTCAGCCGCGCGGGTTTTGGACGAACAGCCGCGATGGGCCGCGCGGGTTTTGGCCGAACAGTCGCGATGGACCGCGCGGGTTTTGGATGCACAGTCGCGATGGACCGCGCGGGTTTTGGACGCACAGTCGCGATGGACCGCGCAGGTTTTGGGCGCACAGTCGCGATGGACAGCGCGGAAAAAGGCCGCGAAGCCGCGGTGTGCAGCGCGGAAAAACACAGAAAAGTCACGATGGACCGCGCGACTGTCTGGAAAAAGGCCGCGATGGACCGCGCGGAAAAACGCAGAAAAGTCGCGATGGACCGCGCGACTGTCTGGCAAAAAGCCGCGAGGCGGAAGCCGTGCACGGAAACCGAGAAACGAACCCGAAAATTGAAAATTTCGGGCTGTTTATGGGGCCAAATCTTAGAACAGCAATGGATCTGCTGTCTAAGATGGTAGATCTATGGATCTAAAGGTTAAAAACTCATAAAAACTAAGATTTAAGGGCAAAACTAGAGATCTAAAGTTCAAACCAAAGCGGAGTCGCCAAAAACTGTTGGCCCGGTTTTGCAACCAGGCTTAGTGCTATGGGCACCTGCTAACTAGTAGCAGCAGTTTCAATAGAAATAAAAACAATAAACTAAATAAACAATACTTTTCATGGATCTAAACAAGAATCTAAGCAAATAATGTAAACATTTCAAAATCAAGAACAAGAAACATAATAAATAATTTTTTGTATTGAAAAGTGGGGGGCAAGCAAGTGCTTGCGATATTACCTTCAATGGTGAAGGTTGATGTTGAGCAACTCCCAAGATGAGTAGCTCCAAACTCCAATAGGTCTCTTTCTCCAAGGTTGCTTCAATGGCTAAAAGTGCTCAGGGGAGATTTCAGCAGCATAAGGATGAGATAATGGAAGGATCTGAAATGAGGAGCCCCTACCACCTTTTTATAGGTTTTGGTGGTGGGGAATACCATTTGTGGTTTTGTGGAAACCAAATGGTATTGACCAACATGGTTTAGGTACTTTTCCCTCCTTTTTCCTTTTTTGAATAAAAATAATATTTTAATTCCCTTTTTAATATTTTTGGGAATTTGGACCCTTTTTGAGGGTTTTTTATGATTTTCTTGGAAAAATAATCTTTTTTAATGGAAAAAGGGGTGTACTAAGGTCTTTTGGTGACCTTTTGTTGGTTCCAGAGGCTCAGATGGTGGAAAAGTGGACAAATGGGTCATGTGAATAGGAAAATGAGCTAGTGAGCACTTTTTGGGTGTTAACAACAATGATGATCAAAATATGTATATATCAGGTAGCTTAAGGACGCCAACCAAATTAATTATTGTCCACTAAGCTACCTTCTAACCACCACATTAATGATGGACCATTATGGCCTTAAAAAAACACTTAATGTTTACTAAGTCAAGATTACAATAAATACTTAGTGGAGTAATAATTACACCATTTCCCATCATTAGAGGAAATGTGGGGTAATAATTACACCATTTCCCATTTTATGTGTCATCTTGTCAAAGAAAGCGCATTTATTTTTTATATTATTAATGATACTTTCCATGTAAGCTAGTTTGATGTAGAGTTATGAAATGAGAGTTAAAAACAATAATGAGGTATTTAGAGTCATGTGCACACATGGTACTAATTTTTAATCTATAATCCCTTTTTATTTAATAACTATTATAATTCATTACATTTACCACTAGGATTTTGTTTATTTAATATTAAATTCATAAATTTACAAAATAAATTAAATTTCTAATAAATATAATTAAACAATATAATAGAGCTAAATATATATATATATATATATATATATAAAACCTTGTAGAGAAACTCCTAGGTACTTCTTGCATTTCATGGATTGATTACAATGCTTGACTCGATAGAGGCATCAAGTGAGACATGTAGTAGAGGTAGCCACCTTGGGGAATCAACCTTGAGATTTCCTACTTGAAACACAAAGCATTCAACTACTTGAGCTAGCCCACTCAACTAGTTTAATATTATTCCTTCATATAACTTGTTTAATTACTTGATAAGGTATACTTTCAACATACACATATATTAGAGGAAATTTGAGAGAAATCTTCATATTTTACTGGCTAAAACTTGAATTAGCATGTTTTAAGGCTAAAAAACCAAAAAGCCCTTATTTTCAGTGTATCTCACTAAAAGTATAAGTGTGGGTACTTGTTGGATGTGGGATTTAATAATGCATCAAATGAGTACTCACACTTGATACTTTTAGTGAACCTACAATTAGATGAATTAAAAGTACATGAAAAACGTATTTTCCTCTTAAATGTATTAATAATATAAAATATTATTAGATTTAAAGGTGATCATATTTCAAGCCTAATCCCATTGTGATTGTAATATATGTGAGATGGAATTTTTATAATGAGTAGTAATGATAATATAAAATATTCCATATTATTATTCCAAGCATATTCTTAAGAAAATATTACCAAGTTCAAACTAAGGTGGGGTTTATATGTGGTTAACTATTGTCGAATAAAAATGGGACATAGACATATTTGGCCCCCATAGCTCCATCTCAATGTGTATCATTCACCCAATTTCTTTAAATTCTATGGTTATTGAATTTTCTGGCTCAACAATGACCTTTTTCCTTATGAGGTTAATTTTAGACCTCAAATTTTCTCTATTGTAATCTTGACATGGGTGACAAGAGCGGGAATTATAAGCTACTCCCCTTAAATATAACATACTTCCTTCCACAAGTATAGTTTTAGACTTGATATATTTGACATCTATCAAAGGTTTGTTGAAGATGTTGGGAATTCCTACTCCATCTGAATAATCTAATCTTGTATTATCTATCCAATATAGTGTTGTTGTGCCAGATTTTTGGGTTACTCTGAAAGTGTTTATACCTTGTTTTGGGGTGTTTCATGAGATTTGGGGTACATGGTGTATGTTTATCCCCTTCACTGTTTCGCTATGGATTGTAGCATGAGAGATGGTATGTGATGGATATGCACACTTGAGATACCTTGCTCAAGGGATGCTCGACCTTAGTTGATTGCTGTCTTAGTATCCATCCCTTGGGCATTGGAGATATCTTTCTTGGTTGGTGGATACACTTCATGATGGACACATGAAGGATTCACTTGGTGGGAAAATTCCCTACATGGGATGTGGAGTATTTTGCATCATGAAGGAGGGCTTCAAGCATTGGATGGCATGTGGAAACTTAGGTTCCTATCCGAAGGAATAGAGATGGATCAAGGATGCCTGTGGATTTTACAATGTTCTTGCAAGGGGTGGCTTCCCCAAAGAAATACTTTGTTTTGGAGGACATATGGAGTCCATGGAGGTTTGTGATGGAGAGATGTGGACTTTCCTCATCTAGATACATCACCTTAGAGTCCTTATTGTTCACAACATCATCACTGGAGCATGGCACTTTTACTTTAGAGTGGACGTCTCACTTTTGTGGTCTAGAAGGGCTCATGTAGATGTAGGTTGCTTGTAAGGGATTGTACCCACATAGTATTATTGGCATCCCTTACCTCATATAAATAGAGGAAGGAGATATTCTTTCATTGGTACGACTTATGTGTTCATTCTTTCTCACTCTTGAGTAGAGAAGTGACCTAGAAGAGCAAATTTGTCCTTTCTCTCTATAGGTATTCACTTGTACGTCTCTCTCTCTCTCTTGTGATCTAGGGTTTATTAATCTCTTTGTATTTTTTTGAAGCATCTGGAGATTGGATACTAGGGTCAATTTCAAAGTTGATTTAGATCTATTGTGTTCTTCATATTTTTCTATTTAAATCTATTTATGATCTTGTTGATTGGACATAAGTAAAATGGAAAATTGCCTATTAATTTGACTGTTAAGATTCAATATGATAAGATAGATAACATCAGTGTTCAATTCAATTTCACAACAATAGGATATACAAGATCACTGAAAGAATAACAAGCACAACATAAACACAAGAGACACAAATTTATCCTGGGAAACCCTCTAGGGGAAGAAAAACCATCAAAACTTCCTCAATATAGATGATCAAAAGTACAAATACAAAACCCCAAACAAGTGCTCCTTCTCCTTGCAGATCTCTCTCTCTCTTTCTCCATTGCGAATTACACAAGTGAGTGTGTGTGTCCAAATGAGGAGCACATCACTCCTATTTATACTTTATCTTCCACTTGAATTTTTCCCTAACTAGGTTGGCCCCAACCACTTAACCACTAACTTAATGCTAACTGGTCTGAATCCTCTAGGGGACTTAAACACCCTATTACAATTGACTCAAAGGGGATCTATTGCACCGACTTACAAGGGAGGATTTACCTCAATGAATTTACATAATCAAATACAATAATGACATCCCGACGAAGGAATAAAACATCTCCGAATAAATTACAACAATAAAATACAATAGAATATTCTTCAAAGTTACAATATTTCAACACTCCCCCTTAATGAGAAGGGTATTCTACTGACAACAACAACATCAACTCTAGGAGCAAGGAGAGAGAGCATCATCAACAACATCAAGGTGATACATCTATAAATAATTGGAAGTTTTCTTCAACAACATCAACAACTGGAACATCTTCAATATCTTCAACATATTTAGTACTGGAGCATCATCTTCTACAACACTGAGTCTTCATCTTCTGCAGCACTCGATCGCTTGATCGTCTACAACAACACTTGATCTCTCGATCAACAACATCATCTTGATATTTCGATCAACAACATCATCATCTTGATCTTTCAATCACATGATTCAATTACGGGATGATCAATCCCTTTCATTTTAGGACATAAGTCCAAGTATGATGCAATCCTGATCCAATTACGGGATAATCAATCCCTCACTTTAGGACATAAGTCCAAGGATGATGCAATCTTGATCCAGTTACGGGATGATCAGTCCCTCTCACTTTAGGACATAATTCCAAGGATGATACAATCCCACCACATTCTCGAGGACAGAAGTCACCGGATAAGTTCTGGACTGAATTCCAAGGACGACACAATCCAACCACATTCTTGAGGATAGAAGTCACGGGATTCATTCTGGACTGAATTACAAGGATGATACAATACAACCACGGTGTCAGTCCTTTCTCATACTGGATGTGACTTAGATCAAATCTAGGATTTTCCACCACAGTGCTAGTCCTTTCTCATATTGTATGTGACCTATATAAAATCTAGGATTTTCCACCACAATGCTAGTCCTTTTTCATACTGGATGTGACTTAGATCAAATCTAGGATTTTACACCACAGTTCCAGTCCTTTTTCATACTGGATGTGACCTAGATTAAATATAGGATTTTCCACTACAGTGCCAGTCCTTTTTCATACTGGATGTGACCTAGATCAAACCTAGGATTTTCCACCACAGTGCTAGTCCTTTTTCATACTGGATGTGACCTAGATCAAAGCTAGGATTTTCCACCATAGTGGCAGTCCTTTTTCATACTGGATGTGACCTAGATCAAATCTAGGATTTTCCACCACAGTGCCAGTCCTTTTTCATATTGGATGTGACTTAGATCAAATCTAGGATTTTCCACCACAGTGTTAATCCTTTTTCATACTAGATGTGACCTAGATAAAATCTAGGATTTTCCACCACAACATCATCATTATCACATTCTTGGAGACAAGAGTCTACAGATCCCTTTAGGCCATGTGTCCAGGGATGATACAATCCAACTGCAACATCATCATCATCACATTCTCAGAGACAAGAGTCTACGGATCCCTTTAGGCCATGTGTCCATGGATGATACAATCCCACTGCAACATCATCATCATCACATTATCAGAGACAAGAGTCTACGGATCCCTTTAGGCCATGTGTCCAGGGATGATACAATCACACTGCAACATCATCATCATCACATTCTCAGAGTCAAGAGTCTACGGATCCCTTTAGGCCATGTGTTTAGGGATGATACAATCCCACAACAACATCATCATCATTAGAATCAACACTGGTCCCCTTTTCGAGGAAGGTCCTTTCGAACCACACCAAGCTTGTCACAGAAGTACTCAAACTTCACTCGAGACAGAAGCTTAGTCAACACATCAACAACTTGCTCATCAGTGCTCACATACTGGAGCTTTATAACTCCCTTCTGTACTATATATCTTATATAAAAATACCGGATTTCTATGTTCTTTGACTTGTCATGGAACACTGGGTTCTCCGTCATATTTATACAACTCTGGTTGTCACATAGAATCACCGTGGTATCCAACTCTAGGTTAAATAGTCCCGAAATCAACTTCTGAAGCCATATGGCCTCACAACTAGCATAACAAGATGCTATATACTCCGCTTCAACTGTGTTGAGAGAAACACTGGACCGCTTCCTGCTAAACCATGAGATCATGACGGATCCCAGAAAATAACATCCACCTGAGGTGCTCTTCCTGTCTGAGACACTTCTAGCCCAATCTACATCTGTATAACCATACAATCTGTAGTCATGATCTCCAACATAGTATAGACCAAAGTCTATCGTACCTTTCAGGTACCTCATCACATGCTTTGCAGTTACTAGGTGAACATGTCTAGGCTCAACCTGGTATTCGTCAAATACATCATCTGTCTGTAAACTGTAGAAACCACCGTCCATCATCCCGGATCTCTACTTCACATTTTCCTTGGCTAAGGATAAATCTCATCCACATATCTAATCACAAGAATCATGCCAATATTCTTTAACTCTGAGATCTACTCCCTCTGAAGTGGAGACTTCCACATCTGAGTATTGTCCTCCTTTTGTGACTGAACATCATGCACACTTTGCATTGAGTGATATTCTGCATATCTATCCATGCCATCTCCCGTCAGATGGGTCTACTGATATGAGCCTCAAGATCACTCAAACTCTATGGTGAGTTCCTTTTTGCATCCATCTGAGAGAAGCATGCCATCTGTATATAGAAACCATCTTCAACCTTGTAGCAAAGGTTGAAATATGCATCACCCGTGGTGATCATCAAGCTAATCAAATGACTATCGATCCTGGGTACCTGTTGAACCCGTACAAACCCTTCTTCAATCATGTGATTCTCTATTGAATCCTGGGAGTTTTCTCTATATGCACTTCTTCTTCAATTACACCATTCAAGAGAACGGTCTTGTCATCCATGGTTGTAATCTATATTTGGAAGTGTGTCTAGCCACTGGAGCAAACATCTCGTCATGATCCTCTCCCTCTTTCTAAGAGAATCCTCTAGCCACGATCCTTCCTTTGTACTTCTATAGTATGTTTGATTTGTAAGTCTTCTTGTTGAACAGTCATCACTTGTTCTTTGGAACAAGTGTTCATCATCCTTATTTTGTAGATCATAGCACATGATCTTTCCTACAAATCAAATTCAATTACATGATTAGTAACACTTCATAATCATCAAATCATGTTGACATTTCAATGATAACCTATTATGCATATTGATACGATTCACATAGTTATGCAACTATCTTGACCAATACTTTGGCACAACACTTTTCCATATCCTATATGCATACAGTGGCTATCAAGATGCCTTCCATCTCTACCAGACCATATTATCAAGAGAGTGCACAAATCCCAGCATGTTAGGAAAGAGGTTTCATTCTAGACAAGCAACAATGGAATGTTTGTCCAACTTACCCATCATATGCATATTAGTAGTATATTGTTCAATGCTATATGAATGCTTACACTATGCATGATATATTTCCTGATTCTAGGAATATAAATATGCATACAATTATTACGAGCAATATCATTAACTATTCATAGATTCAAGAAGTAATTCAAATAACAACTCAAATACTTATTTTTTATGTTTGTGTGGTTTCCTCCTTCTTGATATCTATTTTCGCTTTATGATAACATCATGATTATATGTCTTTGAACTTCTATCCATCCTCGCAAGTAGAGCATCTATGTGATCAAAGACTATGGATGAGTCTTTGTCTTCATGTCATCATGGTCATATATTCTTGATATAGAACTTGATTTGTCTTTCTTCATATACCTTTCATGTTAGCAGACAACATCATCCTCATACAGCACCACAAGTGCATTAGTACAATCATAAGTGTCATAACCCTTAATCAATGAATGTATTCTATCATTCACATGCATTCATACTTTTACTAAGGTGATTAGACAAATATAAAATTAATCATGATTGTAATAAAATCAATTATATGAATACAAACATATCATGAACTTAATCATCAGATAAATAAAACAAATTTCAAAACATACCTGCATCTCCTCAAGTCCTACCTGTCGAGATTGCTTGTAGTCTTCTCTATAAGGGTAAAACCCTAATCGTCCAAGGTAGATCACGTGTAAAAATATTATATAGATTCATGGTGCTAGGATGATAGAATACCAATGCCATTTAAGCCTCCTTCATTGCTTCCCTATGAGTCTCCCAACCTTGCTAGGGTTTCTTCTTACTTGTAGAACCCGAAAAAAAAAAAACTAATTTTCAATCTCCTTCCTCCCACAACATTTGATGGAAGATTAATATATATGATGAAGGGATTCCAAATCCATTTTCAAAGTTTCCAATGTTGCATCAGGTATCTCCAACATTGTATCAGGTCCTTCCATACCTAAAAAACTGAAAACCCTAAGTGAGAGCTTCTTCCTCCTCTTCTTTGATTTCCTCTATTGAGCTATTTTAGATGTGCCTTATTGTTTCTGGTGTATCTCTGAAATTTCAGATCCTTAGGGTCTTGTTGAAGCCTCGGATGTGTAGGTGCTGGAATGGGTTTTAAGGCTAACAACAGAGGGTGAAAACCCAGACTAAAAGGCTTCAAAAGGTCCTACGCAAGGACAATTCTATACCCAGCCTGTTTGGAATAGTAATCTCCCATGAATACAAAGGCCTCCGCTGGCACTTATGGGGTTTGATCCTAGAAGGATCTGTCTTCCCGAGAAGGAAGAACAAAAGTGTCCTGATTCTAAAGTGGATCTAAACCTAAGACAACTCTACCTTAAAAGAAAATCTGAGCTAAGTACGATCTAGTCTAAAGGGAGTGTAAGTTCCAATAAGTTATCTCATCAACTTGACAGAAATGCGAAATTGAATCATTAACTCATTACTTCAAAATACAATCAGGCAATGAAAATTCATGATAATAATTCAAAGATTAAGCATGCACAAGGTTATCCTGTTGTTCTTATGCTAACATGAACTTAATAATTTATGTGAATCATTTGCAGAAATAGATAAAGATTTTAATTAAAGGAATTCAATTAAAACATAAATACACAAAGATCATGAATTAAGACAAATCTAAATTCTAGATCAATGCATTAATGATTGGCTGCAAAATCAACAATATTAATTGATAATTAAGGTGAAGAAATCATACATCATCAAAGAAATTTGATAACTTACACAAAGAAGATGCCAAAAGAAACTAACTTTGATTCATTGGTCTACAAAAAATTACATGAGCACAAGTGAAACATCGTTTCTCCAGTCCTTCTCTGGCGACTATCTCCCCCCCATTTCCCCATGAGGATTCTATCCCTTTAAATAATAATTACAAAAATGGTTACAAAGGATAGCTTTCTCATGAAAACATGGATTTACAAAATCAGACTATTCTAATCATATCATCGTAGAGAATGGTCCATAACGAAGATTTCACAAAATTTCAAAAGATGTTCATCACATAATTGCGGGAAACATACCGTAATAAACTGTGGAGGTTAACCACAGTCCACTAGTTGTCTTTGACAGATAGTAAGGGAGCTGAAAAAATATTTCTTGGAATATTTATAATGATCAACAATGTTCTCGAAAACTGAAAAGTCAGCCACTTGTTCCTCCTTCAAAGGGATTAATGGAGTGAAAGGTTTTTCATTGATTATAAAATTATGGATAATGGTTGTCTGAATCAAATATCCTTTCAGTGATCTTCCTTCTCTTCTTCTGTGGGAGCTGTATGTAGATGGATTGAATCTCAGGTTCTTCTTCACTACCGTTGCTTTCATCAGGAACACCTGCATCAAAAGGTGGCGACAAAAGTTCTTGATATAGAAGAGGCTGAAGTTCTTTCTCTTCACAAAATCTGACCGGAGATCTTTGAATTGTTTGCATCTTGCTCATAATATGGAATAGTTAGAAGAAAAAATTCTGAAAATGAACTAACAAGACTTTTCTATTACAGTGCAGCGAACAACCAATTGCCCATGTTGAAGCCTGTATTTAATAGAGAACAATAAATATTCTAGGAGTGACTAAGCGCAATGAATTTCCATGATTCAAACCTTACGGTATGGAACTTGCAATTATCAGGTCTGTATTGAAAAAATGCACATGTGTGGAGAGGGATTGGATTAAGACAGGATAAGATTGCAATAATTCACGTATGATTAATGTCAACTCTTAACACTTAATAAATTACAAATTAGTTGAATCAATGATTATTCAGTTCATAAGTGGCCGCAGGTGAAAATCGCAGTTCAAAAATCTGATTGCAAATACAAAATGGTGAAGAAAAATGGAGAACCGAAACAATTATTCAAAACAAAAACAATCCAATATCAACCGCAGGATCAAGGAAAATCAACGGTCAAGATTAAACATGCAGGTTGCGGAGGACAAGTGCGAAAGGCTTATTTTGGACATATACACAATCCTTCCCGCAATCCACAATTCGCAAGTTGCGGGTTACGGGATCTCAACTCTAAACATTATCAAACAAAAAGTCCCCGCAATCCACAATTTGCAGATTGCGGGATCGCAAAGCGCAAAACTAAATCAAAAGGTGTTCCCACAATCCACATTGCGGGTTGCGGGTTGCCGAACAAGAAACCGCGATTATTGGACAAACAATTCCGCATCTGCAATCTACATTGTGGGTTGCAGGTTGCGGAACAAAAAGCATTCCAAAACCAGAAAACTAAGATCCCGCAATCCGCATTGCGGGTTGCACAATTGCAGATTGCGGAAAAAATGATTTTTTAGGAAAAACCTGTGCTTTTTGCAATTCTGAAAAACACACAAAATCAGGGGAATTTTCAAAAGGAAAAATACTAACTTGATCAAATCAAAATAAAGAAATGAAAGCATGATGAAAAACCCCAAAATGACCAAGGATTTTAATCATTTTATCTGCACATAAAAATTTGGGGCTCCCATGTTTTGTAGAAAACATGGGATCTGTTGTACCTACAACAAATGGCGACTGGCTGGGAAGAACCAGTTATCTTTGAGAATGAAACCTGTAATTACAAGGGAGACATGTCAACAAGCTTGATATTTTAACCTGTAATTTACAAAATGTTTCATAAAACACAATCAAAATAACAAAGTTAATCATATGATTGATATATCCCCTTCCAAAACCAATTAATGATGATGTTCATATGACAAAGCAGTCTTAGAAGTAAACAAAAATCCTTTACCATTACGCAGTCACAGGAAGGAAGTTTGTGATGAGCCTTAGAACAAACCTAGAGCCATTCTGGGTTACCAAATCTTAAATCACCTTGACTTTATTAATTATTTACTTATGTACAAAACATATTACTCACAACATATACTTTTTTTTTTGAAACATAATGAAAATATAAAAACAAGACATTTGTTGATACAAGGCCATTGCCCTGACTTGGTGATCAGATATTGGCAACACCATTCACAAACTTGATCTGGAAATTGAACAAGCTAGCTCGGTAAAGAGACTCCTTGTCTTTTAGCTTTGAAACTAAAATCAATTACCATGGCTTGGTGACCATAAGTGGTAATTTCAGTCCAAAATCAAACCCATGATCATGGTAGGGATGGCTTGTAATAAGACCCCCCCAATCCTTATATACAATGAAGTGTCTTACAAAGAGAAACAAAATTTATTAGTGAATATCTTACAAGACACTACCATGGCTTGGTGACCATATGACAACAGTGTTACTCACCGATGTTTTGCAGATCATGAATGGAACGACCTGTGATAGGATCTTCCACCTTCCAACAATAGCTGAAAGTCATCCCCCAAGTTTGGTGGCTTGATATGGAGATGTCATTCCACTTGAACATCTATGAACATCATGGGCTGGCTTGTGATAAGACCTCCCATCTTGCAATCTATAATTATTAAGGTAAATTATTTTAAGGTGATCAGAATGGGGAATGGGTAAGGCTGACAGAGCTATGAATATATGCTGCCATTCACTAATGAAATGTAAGGAAATAAAACTAATTTCTTCTTCAACTTCAATTAACCAAAAAAACATCCATAAATATATTTGATTTAGGTGGGAAGGTATCTGAATCAAGGCTTTGCAAATATTGTCTGTTTTGATTTCATAGAAAACATTTTCAACTACAAGCTAAGAGGAATAAAAGATGATACTGTTTACCTTAAAACTTCAGACTTAAGTTATCCCGAGACATACTGATCAACAACCTTCACCAGAAGGTGTAAGCATATTAAAAAATGAAATCAATGTATAAAAGAAAAATAAAAAATGAAAATAAAGTAGGAAAAGCAAACAAACCACACTTTATGTACAATAAGTGAATCTGCTCAATCAAACAAAGTACTTCTTGAGCAATTGCACATTGACTGGGTAGGTGTCTATGATACCCTCCAGTGTCTACAACCGGACAATGCTAGGACCATTCTTTTCTATAACAATGAATGGTCCTAGCCAAAGGCGTTGGAACTTAGTGTAATCATTCTTGTCCTTGTGTTGTTTATCCCATTTAAACACTAAGTCCCCCACAGTAAACTCCCTGTCAGATGAGGACTTCTCATCAAACCACCTCTTTACTAGCTGCTGATGTTGGTACACCTTGTTTTTGGACTTCTCCCTGTCTTCTTCCAGCTTGAGTAACATATCAATTCTGTGCTGAAGTGGGGAAGAATCATCCTCTTGTATAGACTATGTCAACTGCAGTGAAGGAATCATGAGGTTGGATGGAAAGATAGCCTCCTCACCATAAACTAAACAGTAAGGGGAATTTGCTATGGATGCCTTTGGGATGACCCGGTCTTCCCAAAGAGCATAGTGTAACTGGGTATGCCAATCTTTATGATGAGTAGCAACTGTCTCTTTTAAGATATTTATCAATTTTTTGTTGGAAGACTCTGGTATTCCATTCCCTTATGGATAATAATTGGTAGAAAACTTCAGCTTTATCCCTTTTTCAAGGGCATACTATGTAAGATCAATGGAAGAAAAATAAGACGCATTGTCAAATACTAAAAATTCAGGAGCACCAAACCTAGTGACTATTTGGCTTTCAAGGAATTATATCACTTGGTTTGTGTCACATTGTATGAGGGGGCCTGCCTCTACCCATCTGGTAAAGTAGTCCATAGATGTTAAGATATACTTGTGCTGCAGGGAGGAAACAGGGTTGATGGGTCCAACAAAATCCAGTCCCCATTGCTGAAATGGAAGTTGAACCGTCATTGGATACAAAGGAAAGGCAGGTTTTTTTACTTTCCGAACACACTTCTGGCATGCTTCACATCTTCTGACATATGGATATGAATATTTGAACAAAGTAGGCCAGTAGTATCCTGCCCTGAGGATCTTATGTGCAGTGGTCTCCCTTGAGAAATTCCCTCCTGTAGGTCCTGCATGAAATTGCAAAAGAATATTATTAGTTTCTTATTTTTCTAAACATCTGATAAAAACACCATCATAATTCTTCCTAAATAAAACACCATCTATGAATTGATAACGCGAAGATTTCAACCTTAAAGCTCTGCGTTTTTTAAAGTCCAGGGTTTCAGGAGCAAACCCATGAGTAAGGAATAACTTAATTGCATCATACCATTCAGATTGGTTTGTGATAACATTAACAAAACCTGTTGTTGTACTCTCCTCCTGTTCCCACTCAACCTGCTGGTGTACGGGATCATTGGATTGAGCGGTTAATAGACACAAGCCTTGGCCTTTGACAATCTTTGCTGGTCTAATCTCCAAATCATATTCTTGCAAAGCTATCATCTAGTGAGCTCTCTTTTCCCCTAATTCTTTCTGAACCAGAACATTTCTAATATCTGCATAAGGAACAATAACTTTAGTCCGAGATTTCAATAAATATGGTCTAAAATGTTTCACGGATTTATAGACCGCGTAAGCTTGTTTGTCAATCTGGGAGTAATTGAGTTTTGCTCCTTTGAATGTAGAGCTCATGAATGAAATAGGAATCTCAGCATCATTATCATGTTTCTGTGTCAAGACAACTGCGTAGGAGAAGTCAGTAGCAAACATGTAAAAAATAAAATCTTTGCTCAAATCTGGAGACATCAAAGTGGGGGCTTCCGCAATGGCTCTCCGGATTTCAACAAAGGAATTTCTTTGTTCCTCAGACCATTTAAACTGGGCATCTTTCTTAACCAATTGCTGTAAGGGATTAACAATTTGAGCAAAATTCGAAACAAATCTACGAACAAAATTAATCTTACCAAGAAAATATTGCATGGCCTTACGTGAACCAGGTTGGTTGATTTTCGCGATGGATTCTGTGCGCTTTGGATCGATTATCATGCCTTCTTTTGAAACAATAAAACCCAACAAATTACCTTTGGGTTATTGCAAAGATCAATTTTTTAGGGTTCAATGAGATTCCATATCTTCTGCAGCGTTAGAAAACTTGTGTAGAAGCAGAAAAATGTTCATGTCATTTTTTGGAATAAATAGTAACATCATCTAAGTATACAACGGCATAATTGTGCAATAAACCCCTGAAAGCTATGTCCATAGCTCTTTGAAATGTAGCACTTGCATTAATCAACCCGAAAGGCATTCGCCTGTAGGAAAAGGTTCCCCAAGGGGTCCTAAAAGCTGTTTTTAGTTGATTGTCAGGGGCAACCAGGACTTGGTTATACCCTGAAAAGTCATCAAGGAGAGAAAAAATTTCAGACCATGCTACCTTTTGTAGAATTTGCTCCATTGGTAGAACACGGTAGTTGTCCTTCTCGGAAGCTCTGTTTAAGTTTCTGAAATCAACACAGAGTCTGAATTCACCATTCTTCTTCCGAACAGGTACCAGGTTGGCAATCCACTGTGTATGCCTGACAAGGAATATAATTTTTGCTTCTAGTAGCTTTTCAATATCTTTCTTTATAGAGGGTTCCAGACTGGGATGCATCTTCCTTAACTTCTGCTGATAAGTTTTTACTTCTAGTTTCATTGGTATATTATGGTGCATGATACTAGTGTCAAAAGTCTTGAGTTCATCGTATGTCCATGCAAAGACATCCTTGAAATATTTGTAGAGTTTGATAAAATCCCTCTTCTCCTCAGCAGAGCAATCAACCCCTAGATTGATGAAATGAGGGTTCTGTTCAGTTACTAGGTTGACTGGCTCATAGTTGAGGGATGAACTCTAGGTTTTGCAGTTTGTATTTTGCTTGAACTTATCTTGTAGATCATAAAATTTCTCCAGGTTGATAATTGATTTAGGGATAAGGTTGGAAGGATCAGACAGAGACTTCTCATGATCAACCTCATCTATTGCAACATCTTGAAAAGTGTCCTGGGATGTGAGAAAGTCTAATATTTGTTGATCATCATCAAATACCTTCCAATTTGTCACATTACTAGGAATAGAAGGCCTGTACATAAGTTCAATTGAAAAAGTTTTAGGGGACAAGCCTTTTGGTGGGATCAACCTGGATGTAGTATTAGCAAGCAAATCTGTATCAAAATTCTGTGATCTTGGGACTGACTTGATATTAAATGTAGAAAACGAGTTAGTGAGATCTCTTTAACAATTTTTGATAGTTAATCAATCGAGGAGAAAAATAATGCATTTTTTTCCTTACATGTTTTACTATGATCTCAGAATCTCCATAGCATTTGATTACCTGTGCACCCATGTCAATTGGTTTCTTGAATCCCTAGACCAGGGCCTCATACTCAACTATATTGTTGGTACATTCAAACTCGAGCCTGCAGGAAATCATAGTTTTGGTCCCTTTTGGATAAATTAGGACACAACCTGCACCAGCTCCATCTTTAGATATGGAGCCATAAAAAAATAGAGTCCATGCATTTAAATCTAACCTAAATTTGTATTCACATTATATACATTATGGACAATGGTACCTGAGAATGGAACAAAAGTGAGATTGACAATCTGAGACTGATTTTGTATATTCTCAGCTGGTGACAAATCCGTAGGAAGATCCCCAAGGAAAGTATCACAAGTGTAATGTTCCACATGTGAGCTAAAGTATGCAGCAGGCTCACTGGGATCATTCAAGTCTATGACAATTTGCTTCATATAAGGATCCCTGCTGATTTTAATTCTGTTTGGCCTTCCATTGTAGGGAAGCCATAGGTGAGACCAGTCAGTAGAAAAGTAGCCTTTAAGCTTCTCTGACCAATCTATGCTCAGCCACATGCCATACATGTCTGGAATGTCAGCCACAATAATATCCAATGTTTGGTGGATTCTGGGGTCAGCAGGTAATGTTAACAAGACATTTTTCAGTTCTCCCACTACCCTTACTTTGGATCTGTTCAATTGGACAATTTGAGTAGGGCATGGCTCCCAAGAGGAATTTAAATTTTTGTAGACCGACAAAGGCATCACATTTGATGAAGCCCTTGAATCAATCATAGAATTATGGACATTCCTATTCAAGACTTCAAAAGTAAGCAAGAAAGGAGGTGTTTTCTTGCCACTTGGTTTCTGATTTCCATTTTTAGAGTATATTTCCAAATTGTTGTTCTGAGTCTCCCTGGAATTGTTGACAATCATACTTTTGGGCAGACTATCTCTCATTGTAGGGATTTTTAGAAGTTCAAAAAGGGAAATATTAGCTTTCATTCTGTTTAAGTAATCAATTAGATTGTATTCTATTTTAGGAATTAAAGTGTCCTTATGTATTGGTGCTTTACCTTTGTTTGGGGTGGGTGTTGAAGTGGAAGCTTCTTATGTGGGATGCCATTTACTCCTTGTATTGTAGGGATGTTGGAAATTGAAGACAACCTCAGGCTCATCTTCCTCCTCAGTCATAGGAAGTTCTGAAAATAAGCTAATAGTGTTTATCTGCTGATCTTCTACTTCATTTGGGGGTTCAGGATCTTGATTCTCTTGTAGATTTTGATCTTGTTGATTAGGATAATTCTGTGATTCTGAAACCAAAGCCTTAAAGATAGAAATAATTTCCTCGGTGTTCAATCCTTCATCACGGTTCGGTGGAACTTGGTTTTGTGGGGGTTGGTAAGGTATTCTGAAAGGTTGTCTGTTGAACCCCCTATTATTATTCTGATTTTCTATGTTGCCTTTCTTCAGGTCTACCATTTCATTTGATATATTTTGGTGGAATTTTTTTATATCAGTCATCTCAAATGGGTCCTTGTTTTTCACTGTGGGTTTTGGAGGAGTTTCCTGCTTTCTTTTAGAGGTTGAAGGTTGATCTGATGGAACATCAGGATTATCCTTTAGGAAAAATATGTCTTTTTCAACCTGGATAGCCTTTGCGAAGGCTTCCTGCAAATTATCTGTTTGTGCTCTTTTTACCCACATAGCAATGGGAACAGGTAAACCCTTCACATAATAAGCAACTAGCAATTCTTCTGCAGGGAGAAGAGTAACAGGGATTCTATTTTTCAAATATGAAAATATTTGATTATAATCTTTTACCCCCTCCTTACCCGTAATTTTCATTGAGGATAAGTATAAAACCAAGTCTTCTGGAGTCTTATCATCTCCAAATTTATGGATAAACAGTTTTTCAAAGTCATCCCATGAAGGAATGGATCGGGGTTGTAGGGAAAAGTACCATGTGGATGATTTTCCTTCGAAGGTGTATGGGAACAACCTGCAAACTACATCTTCATGAACGACACTCCTAAGTCTAATAGCCTGCATGAATGTTTTAATGTGATCAAGCGTAGGTGATTTGTCATCAGGGTTAAACTTGGGGAGCCATTTCTCAGGATTTTTGGGTAGTCTGTGTTGTTCACCAACAACGAACACAACATCCTGGTCTAGCCAGGGTCTGTTTCCACCTTCTGCCATGGGTAAGTCTTCTGAATCTGAACTGGATGATGAATCACTACCAGATGATTCTTCAAATGAGGATGATGAAGATGAAGGAGGAGTTGGTGGTGGCCCACCCGTGGCAACGTTAAATTGGTCTTGCTCTGCTTCACCGAACAATATATCAAGATCGAAATTGGGAAGCAGATTGTGGCGAGGTGAATTATGTTGTTCAGGGTTTGGACGATCTGAATTTTGATTATTCAAATTATTAGCTTGTGGATCAGTGTTCTGGTGATGAATTTCCGCTAGTCCCTGATTACTCTCTTCAACGATTTTCATGTCCCAAATTTGGTATTGGGTCACAATGGCCTAATCACATTGTCCCTATTCATTAGAGTTTGTCAAATTGATGCTAAAGGTCAAATAATTGCCAAGGAGGAAAATTACTAGTTTCCTAGGTTTGGGGTGGAAGCTTTGGGATTTGGAATAATGGGGATAATAAATGATGTTTGAACATTAGAATGGAATAAATATTTAATAAATGAGCTAAATAAATATATACAAGTTAAAATAATAGTGGCATTTCATCATGAAGACACATGGAGGAAGTGGGACCCACATATGGCTAGATTTCCCCACTACATTTGGCATCATTCTCTCACCAATTCGAATTCAAGGTGAATGGTAACATACTTGGGGGAGTAAAAAAGGTATTATTCATGGCATGACTCATCCAAGGTCGAAATATAGAGGAAGAGTAACTCCCATGGAAGAGGAAGAGGCAATTTGGAGCTAGTGAGACACTTGGGCTAGATTCCCTAGCTCTATGACAACAATGATGAAGATGTTATGACACCTATGACACAAATCAGACCTGAAGGCTGACATATGAAAAATATGACATGTCAGGGCTAAAAATAGACTCCAAGAGGGCGCTCAAGGGTGTTAGGGCAGCTAAGATGCTTCCACATGTGATTTGGTGGAAGTGGGAGACTAGGGATTGTTGTACAAGTGGTGTTCTTTGGAATCTCTTCTCAACTTGAGTTGGCATGAGTCTCTTGGAAGGAATTCGACCCATGGAGGCCATTAGAACTTTATAAATGTCAATAAAAAAGAATGAAACCAGATTTTGATCATTTGTAGAATTTGCAATTGCATTTGTGAAGAGGGAGAGCTAGTGGATGACTAGTTTCTTGCCTTAGCCAATTTCGAGGGTGAAAGATTCCCATCCAAGTTGGCAATTGGAAAGGCCATTCAGACCTTTCATTTGGAGCTTAAATGGAGTCTTTATTTGCAGGTGTAAGCTACAGGGCAGCTCATGGTTTCTTCTATTGTAGCTCACTCCTTCAACCATTTCCAGTTTTGATGGCATATTCTTGATCCTTGAGGGAGGGCGTTTTTGGTGAGCTATTGTACTTTTTGGGGGAGCTTATAATGACCCATTTATTTTTTAATATGAAGTAAATACTCTATTCTTCATATCCAAAAAGTATCAGGTCAAAATTCCAAGTAGAAATGTATAAATCTCATTTTTAATGGAAGAACAATGCCATTTCCCCACTACCTTGTTGTGAGCCAATGTATTGATGATGATTTCGAATGAATGGATGATTCTATGATATATTTGTGATAAATATACTTCCATGGATGTCTTATACAAGTTTCATGTCCTGTACTTGAGCATTTGAAGCATTTTTACTCAGTTTAATTGCATTGGGAGAAGAAATAGTGCCATTTCCCCAAGGGTCGAATTGGTGATTTTTGCAGTTGAATGGGAGAGGGTGAGAACAGTTGTAATAAACCATTATTGGTGCATATGAGACCTTAATAACATAATTAACACATTACATACCTATGTTCATAAATTTGAGTGGGTTTGGAGGCATTTGGGAAGCCATTTTCAGTACTTACCTTAGGGGGATTTGAACCCCAAATTACTAGTAAAATTGCATACTTGGTCCAGAATCTTAAGAGAGTTTGCAGAGGTCTTTTGGTGGCCATATGTTATCCCTGAACATCATATTCAATTCCTAATATCATTCATAAACATTCCTTGAAGATTTGAAGGCATTTGGAGTCAATTTGAGACCTAGAGACCAATACTAGTCAAAGGGAAATCACTAGTAAAGTTACCTACATTGACCAGAATTGAAAGAGTATTTGCAGAAGTGTTTTAAAGGTACAAAGGCATCCATGAAACATATATTTATGTTCTAATATCATTCATATACCTTCTCAGAATATTTGGGATCATTTTGGGCAAATTTGGGACCTAGAGATCGAAACTAGTCAAAGGTCGAACCAAGGAAAAAAGTGGAAAATTTCAATTTTAATAAAATTCCTAACAAGGGACATTACAGTGGTATCAGAGCATGGTCCTTGCACCTGTGTATTAGGTACATACATTCAAGAATAATTTGCAACCATGTCTTACTATTATGATGAATCCTATGAGTACAATTCTTATGAGGAATATGCAGATGCTTATGAGCAATATGAAGTAGAATGTGAATGGTATGAGGAAGAGGTGCCATCATGCAACACTTCTTACAATTTCAAGAGAAATGAAGATTATTCTTATGACTTTAAATCTGATGAATATGAGTGTGTCACACCAACCAAGGATAATTCTATGAGTGAGTTCCAAAGATGGAGAGCAAAATATAAAACCTTGCCCCAACAATATCAAAAATATCAAGAATATCTTGCTTCGAGCAAAAATACACAAAATGCCATGTCTTTTGAGTACTATGCTGAACATGTTTTTGAAAATAGGCCCAAAAATGAAGATGTGGAGTTAGTGAAGAAAGGTTTATGCCCTTCTTGTAAAAACCCTTGGAGCGAGTATCATATATGTGTGCATGAAATGATGTCCTCCTTGAGGAGAGCTTTTGATATTTATTCAAGAAGAGCTTCCAAATATACTGATCCTAAGGAAAACAAGGGGCAAAATGCATCATATTTCTTGAAGGAGAAAAAAGAAGAGACATCACAAGAGCATGAAGAAGATTCTATTGAAAATATGGAAGATCATTTCGAGACACCTTCTAGCATAGACATGAACCAAAGAGCATCTACTGATGGATGCTTAAACTATGAAGGAGTACCTACTGATGGGTGCTCACACCTCTATGTTGGTGACATAGAGATCACTTTTGAAAGTGTTGCTGCAAGCCCATGTTCCATTAAGCATGATAATGAATACCTTGTAGCTGTTGAAGAAGAACCAAGATCAACTTCCCCATCACCACTTGAGCTTCATGAAGTTGGTCCAAGCAAAAATGAAGAAGATGAGGAGGTTTATTTGCAAGAGCCTCATTTTCTTGAAGGGTCCTTAAAAATGAATGAAAAGAAGATCCAAGAGTCCCTCAGCATTCTCCATGACACTCAAGCATTGGTGTCAAATTCTTGTTGGAGAGCTACTTCATTGGAGGAAACATCCTTCCTTGAAGACATGGAGAAGATTCAAAGAGCAATGTGCCACATCAAAGGTAATTTCATGTCTTTGCTTTTTGATAGAAACCATTTGTTTGAGCTTAATGAATTGTTACATGATGCATACTTGAAGAATAATGAGGATAATCATAAGCTCACAATTCAAAATGAGCAACTTCTTGAAAAGTTGCAAGGTACTTGTTTTTCCTCTTATGTTTCAGATTGTCAAATGGTAGATTGTTTGGAGGATTCTCATGACATGGTGGATCATGAGAAATGTGAAAATTTGAATGTTCTTGATGTGTTTGAAGATGAACTTGAAGAGATCCAAACACTTGATGTGGTGGAAGAGGAATTTGAATTGTCTCTTGATGAAGGTTATGCAATTTTTAAAGAAGAGCATGATTCCTATACATTGGAACCAAACTATGACAAAGAGTTTACACTTTTGAAGGAGCTGCATGATACTACCCATATGGATCCTTCCCATGATGAAACTTCAGTACTTTTTGAACATTTGGGTGATTTGGTTCATTCTCCTACATCCTACAATTCCATGTTTTGCAACATTAGTCTCAATGAAGTATGGGTGAAAGGGTTCTTTTTTATGGTGCCACATGAGGAGTATGGAACTCCTAGATTTACATTTTATGATGATATGGTTGGAACACATTCTTATTCACATTTGCAGCAGCATCCTTTGTTACTTTATGATGATGCACATCTACATGGATGCACCTATGATATGCATTTGAGTCACTTGAAGACTCATGGTTTTTCTTGCTCAACACTTGATTCATTTGATGTTGGAGGAACTTCATCCAACAATTGGGTGAATAGATTTATGATTGGAGAACATTTTTGTTGGAAGAGACATACTTTGTTATATCTTTATGATGATCACATTCAGGGATGTATGGGTGAGACTTCTTTGAGTCATTTGAAGTCTCCTTGTTTTTTCTGCTTATTATTTGGTTCAGATTTTAGTGGAGGTTCTTCATTCACTTCTTGGATGAAAGAATACATGGCTGAATATTTTGATGCATATCACATCCTTTTGGAGCAGCTTTATAGGACATGGGATACTTGTTGGCTGCTTTTTGGATAGACCCGGGTTTTAATGAAGTGCAGCAACAAAACCCCTTGGCGCACTGGACCTCTCGGCAACGAGCTGCGCGGCAGCTCGAGGTCTCACCCGAAGTGGCTATGGGGAGGCTAAGGAATCAGGTTTCCTTAACCTAGGCGACGCGGAGACTATTCTCTCTTCTTCGACGATTCTTCTAAGGTGAATGTCTGACCCCTCGTCAGACTTACGAGCGCAACAACGCTCAAGCTCCCGCTCGGCAGCTGAACTGCGCGGTACTTCCACTCCTGCGCTAGGACCAATTATCCTCTGCGCGGATATTCTATGCGTAGTTTCACTTGCGTGCTCGTCGCAGCAACAAATTCTCCTATCGCAATGGCGACGTCGTCTTACCGACTCCTTCGACCCTTAACGATTATAGTTCCCCAGGAAGCTTCACTGATTTACTCAACACATTCATAAAGATAATGCAATATTCCTGTATTTGCTGTTAGTAAACTAAAAACAGGCAATCATTTCAATCACAACATCGCAATCAACGAGAAATATGAAGTCCACCTCCACGGGGAAAACCACATCCACGGGAGTGTCTTATAGTAACCAGAAATTGATAGACTTATACAATATGCTGCACACATAGCTGCAGCCTTAGATCTTTCCAGGAAACTCCACGCACACAGCTGGGAGCCCTTCTCTCGATCTATTCTCTTCCTCTCTAGAGGTTACAATAGTTCAGACGTCGACTCTGACTGTCTGCAACTCAAGGATTAGCTTCACTGCTAACCAGTTCTACTTCCTGTTTTCTCGCAACACGGTAGAAAACAAACACAAGATCGTAACAGAGGATGATCAAATCGATCAATCCTTCTTACACCCAGTATCTACTTAGCTAGCTCATTCACAGGCTTAGCTAACTGACTCACTAATTAACCAACTCACTGACTAGCTAGCTATCTGTCTAACCAACTAACATCTACCCTTCACAATTATACATATATATAGGTGGCCATGGCGGTCGCACCTTTACAAAACTGTGGGCCTTTCCCAGCAGTAATCCCAAAAAACCCTAACCACGCACATGGCTAGGTGTACTGTAGGCGCCGCTTGCAGTCATGTCGCCGCTTCCTGCAGGCTCCATGAATTCCGGCGCAGCTTACGGGTATGGGTGCCTCGTCCTTCGCCTTCAATGCTTTGGTCCGTTGCTCTTCCTTGATCCGAGCAACCATAACTTCTGTACTTAGCCTTAAATGAGGGTAGCTGAGCCCTCTACTCCATTGCTTCATTGATTGTGGTAGCTGGGCTTTCCACTCGGCTACCTTCATTCTCTTCTAACGTGCGCGCGAGCTCCACGATTTCCGGTCCGTAATCTACGCTGAGATTATCCATCTGGCACCGTACTGCGCACTGTCTTCTTCTGTCCCAAAATTGGCGCTTATTCAAAACTTAGCACTCTTCCATACTTGTGCTTTTTCCTCAAAATTCGCAGCTTTTACCATAGCTGCGGCCTTGGATCCAACAGGCCCCTAACACTTACTTGTGGCTCGCCCTCGAGCCACTCGCACTAGCGCGTTGTCGCTTTACTTGCGCTTCTGCTTTTGCTTGGGTCTCCGCGAATGTTTTCTTCCACTGCGCAATAGCGGAGTCCAATTCATCGACACACTCCACAGCAGTCTGCACCGTTTCTGCAGTGGCTTCTTCTTTAGTGATGGCATCAATCACCTCTTGAGATTCAGCAATTTCTTTGATTTTTGCCTCGACTTGGCCCACGATATCAACATACTCATCCATGAATGGCTGAATGCTATTGGTGAGCTTCTCATCTTTAGTTCTGAGCTTGTGCAGTTGCTGTTGCATTCTGAGCACTTCACTCATTTTCTTCATTTTTGGTAAGCCTGTTAAGGCCTTAGCTTCTTCAGTCAGAACAGTTAGGGACTGTTCTGCGGCTTGCACCTGTTCCAAAAGACCAACTTTAAAAGGGAGCTTCTCAAGCTCCGTCCAAGCTTCCATAGCTTGGCTCATCAGGTTCTCGGCTTCCTGTACTCTGTCTTTCATTTATGTGGAAGCTCTGCTCAGCGCTTCAAATTGTTCCTGCGCATCATCTGTAAACTGCGCGGCAACACGAGCTTCTAGCTCAGCGATTTGGGTTCTATGGCCCTCAGCCATAGCAACTATTTCATGCTCCAGGGTTTTCACCCTTCCTCCAATAATTTGAACTTTCTCAACCAGAGGGAGGTCTGGTTGAATTTCGCAAGCCGGCAATTCCTGGGCAATCTCGTCCACTGCGTTTCTGATGCCGATGTCTTGCGCCTCATAAAGTGCGAGTTTCTCGGATATATTCTTATGGCTTGCCTTCAGCTCTATCTCCTGCGATTGCAGTCGTTGATTTTCCTGGAATGTAGAGAGCTCTCTAGCTCTCAACTCAAGAGAAACTTTCTCATGCACTAGCTGTAGAGTCTCTATAGGAATTAGAGACAAATTTATTTCAACGAGCCCAACGGCGCTTACCTGTAGTGCAGCTAGCGGATCCGGAAGTGTCATGCTCGTAGGAGGAATATGCACGACAGTATGCCTTTCTATGAGTTCTTCAACTCGCTCGGTACTTGGAATTTCTTGTGGCGCCTGCGAAGTAGATGCTGGCGCATGGGTCTGCGCAATCCTTCCTGCGAGACCTTTTATTTCCATAAACTGCAGATCTAGAGCACTTCTGATGTGAGCATGCGTGTTGCGCAGCTCGCGAAATTGCTCTTTCAGATACTGGTCGATCCCCGAGGGAATGGCCTCAGAGGGATACGACACCTTTTGTTTCTTGGTCGCCGGCTCTGTCGAGCCTTCATCACTTCTTTGCTCAGGGGCTTCCTTGCCCTTATCCTTCTCTTGCGGAGCGGCGGGTGGCATCGTGGATGCGATGTCGGTGGCTTCTCTCCATTCGTCCGACCAAGACTTGATAGTTTCTTCGACATCTTCTGTGGTCATCCTGTAAAGACCTACGACCCATTCCTCCTGAATGCCGCAGGGACGGAGGTAAAGTTGATGTAAGTCGACAGTAAAGGCCAACTTTCCTTCATATATCCTCGCTGTCTCCTCACTCAGCCTTGGCATTTCCTGAATGGTATCTCTGAGGAGATAGTAGTATTCACAAAATACAGCGCGGTTCATCTTGCACTTCGCGGGATTAGGGGATTCCCAAAGGTTAACATAGCGGATTCCGGCAGGTTCGCCTGTGCGGCGCGGAAGGAACTGAGTGTTCGGGGGCTCCTTCCACCCGATGAGAGCACATAAAATTAAAAGCCAAGAAAAATGGAACGACTGACCGGGGTTATCTTGGACGTTTCGACAGTCTTCCAAAAAAGAATTGAGGAGGAAGAGGCACCAGTTGTACTGCTCTCCCTCCGCAGCTGCGATGGAAAGTTCCACGATAGCTCCAGTAACTTCCTTCGGTCTGCACTTCGTGAGAAGTCTGCCCGCGAGCAAACTTCCTGTAAATCTAAGTGCTTCGTCTTCTACTATTGTGAGGTCATAAGCCCGACCTCCTCTTGTAAGGTTGTATTTCTGCACCAGCTTTGCAGCCAGTTTTCTATCCTTCTCCTTTCCCATAAAATGGATATTGGGATCCTTACCAACCTTAGATAGGCCAGTAATGCGATGAATCAAATTGACATTTAAATCGATTGGCCTCTCGAGCCAAAGGTAACCTCCATGAACGCAAGATAGCAGTGTTTTAACGACTGCGTTCACTTCATTGCTATGCCCAAAATTTGGTAGCTTTAACAGGTTCAGGAGTCCAGGGCGCTCAAGATTTGCTGCAAATCCCTTCGGGATGAATTCGTCAACCTTTCTGGTGGGATTATGCACTACCGTCAGATATTGGTCTAGCTGGAACTGAGGATACGTTTTATAGTCTCCCAGGTTGAAATCAGAGAATTTGACCAGTGGAAGGTGTCCGAGCAAGGACCCTTCTATTCGCACGCCAGCCGGTAGTGGAGGTAACGGAAGTGGATACTTTGCATTTTTCAGAATATGCACCTCTGGTGCATCTTCTGGACGCGGCGGAATATAATTCACCATAGTGGCCAACGGCTCTGGAACGGGCTCTTCTGGCTGTGGCTGAGATGCTCTTGTGGCCGGGGATTGTCTGGGATCCTGATAACCAGGATGTACATAAGTCGAAGCCGTCACGGGGGTAGTCATGCCGAAATCTAGGCCTCGGCGCAGGAATTGACGAACAACTTCTTCAGTCGACAGGTTCTCCGTCGTGAACGGGTATAGGTAACAAGAACTTGGACAGAAACAGCGGGACAGCGTGGGATATGAACACTGACAACAAAGAAAGCACTTTGCACAACTCAGCTCTGAAAACAATGGCTTAGTTTCTCAAACAAGACTATGCAGCTCGAGAAAAGTAACCCGAAATTATACAAGTGTGGGGTATTTATAGCAAAGGTGATAGTAAATGCGGGCAAGTGGGGCTACTAGCTATAGGCGACTATGCATGAGTTGACAACCCTACGATCCCCCTCGCCTCTGCGGTGCATTTACTGTGATGGACGGGCTCTGACAGGCTTCCGGGAGAAGCTAAAACTTTCCGGCACATGGTTTAAATGCAAATCTTACGGAGATCAAGCCGAATCTGTCAGAGCGGCTATACTTAAATGGCGGGCTTATCCTTCATTTATTCAGACGTGGCTACATAACTGCGGTAATTCAAATTTTTCGGCGGGTCATTTCAACTTAGGAAACTGTGCCTATAGGGGTCCACAACAAAACTTCTTCAAGCGGCAAATTGACACAGGGAACTTCGCAAGAGCGCAGGTTCAACGGTCCGGGGAGAACCTTCGCAAGAGCGCAAATATAAGCTCGCTCAATCCCAAATTTTTATTCGGTATGCGCGGATGTTTCTAGGAACTGCGCGGGAAGCCGGAGACTGAGTGTCTCGCAACTTCCGTGTAGACTGATAATGTGATGCCTCTTTCAACTACACTGGACATCTGCATCTCTGATCAGCTATTTAAGTCGGCAGGGCGGAGTGGCCGTCGCGGTAAAGCTTAAGCCGACTCCCGTTGATCTTTGTAGGCAGTACTTCTCCATTCAGCTTCGCAAGATGAACTGCTCCTCCTTCTGTTATCTTTATTACATGAAAAGGGCCTAACCAATGTACACGAAGCTTGCCTGGAAACTTGGTGAATTTACTGTCATAGAGGGGTACCAAGTCTCGTTCCTGAAAGACTTTATTCTTAATATGCCTGTCATGCCAAGCTTTCTGTCTTGCCTTCTGTACCTGTTGATGGAATCCGTCTAAGAGTCTGTCTTCTTCTAAGGCAAGCAGTTGTGAGAGTCTTGCGCTCATAGTATCAGGATCCGTCATTTCTGTAATTTGCGCAATTCTGAGACTGGGAATAATGTATTCCATAGGCATAACTGCTTCTTGTCCATACACCAAACTGAAAGGTGTGTGGCCTATTAATTTCTTGCAGGTAGTTCTGTAAGCCCATAATACAACTGTGACTCTAAGGTCCCAATCATCTCTTTGTTGATTACAGATCTTCGTCAGGGCATTCTCAAGAATTTTATTGAATGCCTCCACCGTGCCATTAGCTTGAGGGTGGTAGGGTGTACTCTTATGGTGACTAATTTGGAATTCTTCAGTAAGGGATTCTATAGTGTTATTGAGGAAATGTGTACCCTGATCACTCATTAGAATTAGTGGACATCCAAATCTAGTGATAATATTCTCAAAAATGAACTGCGCGGCCGTGGCAGCGTCGCAGTTCTTAACTGGCTTAGCCTCAGCCCATCTGGTGAGGTATTCAGTAGCTGTGATGATGTATCTTGCACCGGTTCTCTTTCCTGGAGGGTTGATAGGACCTACAAAATCAATGGCCCATTTATCAAAAGCACGTAGTGTTATTTGAGGTCTTAGCGACATTTCATCTCTTCTTGAAGGTTTTCCTATTCGCTGGCACACATCGCAACATTTGCAGAATTCCTTAGTATCCTTATGCAATGTCGGCCACCAAAGACCTGCGGCTAAGATCTTTTGAGCAGTCGGCTTTCCTACGAAATGGCCTCCTGCGGTGCCTGAGTGCGCTTCTGCGATGATAGAGTTTTTTTCATGCGGTAGGATACATCTGCGCAAGACTTCATCGGGGCCCAACTTATAAAGCTGGCCTGCTATCAAAGTGAAGTCTGCGGCTTTGACGACAAGTTGTTTCTTCTGCTGGATTGTAAACTCAACTGGCACTTGTCCAGGAGTAAGAAACTCAAGGATATCAGAATAATATTCATCTGCTGCTTGAATAGAGAAGAACTACGCGTCAGGCAGATTGTCCTCCAGATTTGTAGGCTCTTCTCCTGACTCAATCCTAGATAAGTGGTCAGGTCCTGCATTCAATCTACCTGGCTTTACAATAACCTCAAAATCATATTCTTGAAAGAGCAGTAGCCATCTGCAAATTCTTCCCCCTAACACTGGCTTATTGACCAAGTATTTCAAAGCAGAATGGTCAGTATACATTTTAAAATGTGCGCCCAGTAAGTAGTGTCTGAACTTCTGTAGGGCGTACACCATAGCTAGTCCTTCCCTCTCTGTAGTGGTGTAGTTCTTCTCGGCTGTGGACAAATTTCAGCTAGAGTAAGCAATGGGGTGATCGATACCTCCTTTTCCTGGTTGTGTAAGTACGATCCCCAATGCTATGGAAGAAGCATCGACATGAACATGAAAGGGTTTATTCCAGTTTGGGAAAACTAGAATTGGCGCAGTGATCATCTTGTCTTTAAGTGTGTCCAAGCTCTGTTGGCATTCTTCTGTCCATTGGAATTTCGAATCCTTTTTCAGCAATCTTTCCATAGGTGCTGTGATCTTTGCATAACCTTTGATAAATTTTCTGTAGTATCTAGTATGCCCCAATGTAGTGCGCAATTGTTTGACTGAGTTGGGTGCAGGTAAATTAGCGATGATGGCAACCTTCGCAGGATCCATCAGGAGTCCTTGTCTGCATACAATGTGACCCAACAAAATACCAAAAGGAGCACAGAAGATACATTTTTTCAAGTTAAGGGAAATCTGATGCTGTCTACATTTTTCTAACATCATTCGCAGGTTCGCTATATGGTTTTTTAATAAGCCAAATACAGTCCAGTCATCAAAATAGACTTCTAAGAACTTATGGATAAATTCTTTAAAAACAGCAGCAGGAGCGTTTTTAAGACCAAAGGGCATTACCGTGTACTGGAATGAGCCCCATTCAGTGGCAAAAGTAGTCTTATGGCGGTCGTCTGGATGGATTCTGATCTGATGGTATCCCGAAAATCCATTAGTGAAGGAGTAAGCCTCTTGTCCTCCAACATTATCAAGCACTTCATCTGTAAAGGGAGTAGGAAATGGATCATGCGCTGATGCGTCATTGAGTTTGCGCAGGTCCACACAAATTCTTATTTCACCTTTTGTCTTCTTCTCTTGTACAACCATAGGGCTAATCCAATCGCTTTCTTCTACTGGCTCAATAATACCTGCTGCGAGCATCTTGTCAATTTCTTCTTTGAATTTTTCTTTATAGCACGGGTTCAACCTGTATGGGCGCTGCTTTACTGGCTTGGCATCTGGTTTCAGAGGTATGCGCATCACTCCTAAGTCTCCTAGGATGCCTTTCATTTCTGTGAACTTGGTAGGAAAGATATCCTGGTAGTCACGTAATAGATCTGAAATATGCCCAACAGTTTCATCATCCCAATAGTCTCCTATAGAAGCAAACTTGGGTTCGGCTTCTGTACCAATGTTAACCTTTTTGAGCTTGATGTGTTCTGTAATGGCAGGGATATCAAGCTGAGGACCTTCAACATTGCGCGTCCCTTTTGATTCTGGGATATTGATGTTGCGAGGATCATCCTCCTCTTCTCCAGTGGTGAAATTATAGCATTCCAGGGCATGTTCTATCTGAACATCCCAGTCTGGTTGGGAATATTCTGGTAATAGACATGGTTCAAATACCTTCTTTTTAATACACTTCAGAGCCTGATCAATACTCGGATGCTCTGACTCAAAGCTGAAGGTAAGTTGAAAACTTTCTATCATAAGAGGCCAAGTAAGAGTGCCTCTGCGCAATTCTGTTTCAGTGTACCAGTTCCTTGGAACTGTGTCCAATGTGTGGATGAATAGGTGAACCCACTCATCGTCCGGAATATCCGACCATTGCTGAATGCATGCTTCAATGTGTGACCTGGGGTCACTCTGTCCCTCATATTTGCGTGACACTTCTGCTGTAGTGTCCTGGAATCTGCGCAGTATCAATCTGCGACAGTCTTGCCATGTGTGAATATTCTCTTTATGCGCACCCCACCATCTTGCGGGTGTAGCGCGCAGTGATACATCTAATGCCTGTATGCGCTGCTGTTCTGGAAGCTGTTGTTCATATGCCTGTATGAATTCACTTACGTTAGTTAAACCATCAAAAATTGGAGTGTCAGTCAATTCTGTGCCAATCCATCGAATGGATTTAGGCATCATGGCGCAACGTCTTGTAGAAACCTCATGTAAGCGATTCTGCCAGTTTTCCAATCCCGCGTCTGAGTCTGATGTGCACGAGCTATCGCATCGCCAGCTGATATGGCCATCTGCTGTGGGATTAACATAGTCATTCTGACTAGCAGTCATCTGATACAAACTTTCCATTTGGCGCGCTTCTTCTTCTGCCCGAATGGGTTCTATATACCTTGGTCCTTGAATAGGATCAAGCGGTGCAATGACCCTAATCTGGTCATCCTCGAAGGTCATCTGTCTTTTCTTCAAATTGATGACAGCCAAATTATCAAATGCCCAGTCTATACCTAAAAGTGCTGGGTAAGGTCTACTATCATCCAGGATTTTGATTACTTCAAAGTCTGCAGAACTTCTTACTCCCTCAATATCAATAGGTACATTGGGTAATCTTCCCAATGGAGAGACTCGTTGCTGGTTCGCGAGTCTTAGCTGGATGGGGGATCTTGTAAGTTGAGGACTTCCCATCTGTTCCCATGTCTGCATGGTGAGAACATTAACTTCTGAGCCGAAATCTAAAATAACTTCGTCCATCTCAAATGCTCCAATCTGCGCTGTGAGCCTCATCTCTTTTCCAGTTCTAGTGTGACTCCCAATCTGGTGAATAACACACTGCGGCGTGTTGGTCGAAGCAGATTGTTGACATTTATCCAATAGGTGTTGAAGTTCCATAGTTGCTTTTTCATTGCGCAACAACTTTAAGCAGTTCCTTAGAAAATTATGGACAGTACCTAGTGCATCTTCTTCATCGGGCCTTCCGGATGTAGTGTCCTGTTCTTGTACCAGGTTGTCTTGTCTTAGCACTTGCGATCTAATATCATTATGCGGATTTACGACAGAACTTGAAGCTCTGGGATCCGAGAAATACTCTTGGGCTTGCTTGAATGCTTCTTTTTGCTTCTGCAGATTAAGTGGGGTTGGTTTAATATTAGCGCGGCGCACCCATTGCGTTGCTTGCTTTCCAGTTCCCGACTCTGGCGCACCAGTGGTTGTTCCACTGCGCGTCACAATATTAACTGTACGGTCTGGTTCCATTTTTTTCTGCTCCAATCAATTGAATATTCTGGTTGACCTGTGGCGTCTTTGCTTGCATTTTAGTCATCAATTGAGGGCATTCTTCAATGATATGATCATAAGATTTACAATATCTGCAAAGGGTTGTAGGGTTTTGGCAATCTCTTGCAAAATGACCTTGCGCTCCACAATTATAACAAGTGATCTGGCCTCTTCCGCAACCAAAATTTGTTGTACGTCCGCGGCCTCTATAATTTCCTGTTCGGCCGTCGCGAGTTTGGTCATACTGTGGACTTGCTACGGGTCCTTGTGCTTCTGACTGTACTCTATAAACATCATGTTTCCTTTCCATCATAAGGTCATATGCTCTGCAATTGTTTTCATCATGGCCTACTGATTTACAGAAATTACAATATAGATTCTTTGGAGTTTGTACATATTTCTGAAGTAAGTGACATTCTTGAGGTATATGACCTCTAGTTCTACAGATTTCACACCAAAGTCCTTGTGGCTGTGGTAAAGGGTTAGGTGCTCCAGTTGCAATATACTCTATGAAAACGGGACAGTGGTCCTTTGAATGACCTTGTGCTTTACATTTTGTACACCATATTTCTTCCTTAACATCCTTGCCTTTCTTAATATCATGCACTTGCAAGGTTAAGTTTGCTAGTTGGTTCTGTAACTGCGCAACATCGTTGCTTGTTCCAGCAATTGGTGAAGCTTCTAGTTTCATAGCCATCTCTAGAGCTTGTTCCTGAGTAGTGAGATTCTGTTGCATAAGAGGAAGTCTAATGTGTGGAAGCAGCGCAGCAATGAACCATTCCTTATGCTGTTGTGGTGCAAACTCAAAGCTTACTTGATCTATCAAGGCTTTGAACTTTTGGTCAAAGTCCCATACTGACTCTGTAGGTAACTGCTTGATGTCTTTGAGCTCTGTTATACACTGTGATTCTGATTTAGGTTTCTTGAATTCTCTAATCATTGCATTTCTTACCTCAGCAAGCGTTCTATTCTGTGCTGCTAAGTATTTCATGAACCAAGTTAAGGCTCTTTCTCTTAGTGTGGTTTCTAACTGAACCAGTTTAACAGCATCATCATTAATTTGCTTAATTGTCCAAGTGGCTTCACATAGGAACCAGTGTTGCTCAGGGTCTTCTATTCCTGTTCCTCTAAAAGTTGGTAGTTTCATGTCATCACCCATCTTTCTTGCGCTAGGTTGAGGTGTAGGTGCTGTAGCAGTTCTTCTGGATTGGTCGAACAAAGGTGGTACAAAGGTACTAGAAGTACCGTGTGGGCTACTAGAAGGTGTTACTGCGGGATTATACTGAGCTTCGTCTGGCTTTTGCGGTGTAAAAGGGTGGTAAGGGATATGAACGCTCCCTTGTCTTTCTATGTGGCTTGCTCTAGGAACTTGACTGTCTTCGGGGCTTGACTCAAAAGAATGTTGGTCAAGGCCTACTTTATACCGTTTTCCACTACGAGTGCAACCAATAACTTCAGGGTCACTATCAGAGTCTATGGACATTACTTGTTTATGCTATTCATCTGAAGCTATACATAGTTTTGCTTTTTCATACAGAAGCATTTTAATCGATAAGTTCAAAGAATTCAGGAACTTACCTCTATGTGCTTGAAAGAAACTCCTCTCAGCTTCACTGAAACTCTTTATTGTATCCACTGCAAACTTAGTGATGAAACCTTCCAGCAGACTATTCAACCAAAAGTCTACTGCGCGGGACACAGAATTGTCTACCCACTTCAAAATAGTGACTAGCTCAGGGGTCCAAGCGACTGGTCGATCAATATGCACAGTGGGTCTAGTATCTGCTAACTTGGCTATCCAAGCATGTAACTCAAGTGCAAATGTGACAAAGAAAATTTCGTGAAGGTCAGTATAGATATACTTCTGCAACCATTCTTCTGGCTGGAGTCTAGAGCTTTTATTTTCTTGTTCAGCGAACTCTTTAGCCTTTAAATCGAACCACTCCTGAATTTCTGTAGCTGTAGGATTCCATTAACACATTTGTTAGCTGAGCAAGTCTCAAGGCAACAGAACCATTTGTTGGCTCAACAACAGGGTTCAGAGCAACGGAACCATTTGTTGGCTTCAGCAACAATCTTCTTCGTCGCAAAAATAGCAAGTCTCACAGTAACAAGTCACAAGGCAACAGAACCATTTGTTGGCTCCTTTCTTTCTCTGGGTTTCGCCTCGATCTCGCGTGTCGCTGAAATAACAAGTCTCATTCACGCGGCAATGGAACCATTTGTTGGCTGCTTTTTGGACAGACCCGGGTTTTAATGAAGCGCAGCAACAAAACCCCTTGGCGCACTGGCCCTCTCGGCAACGAGCTGCGCGGCAGCTCGAGGTCTCACCCGAAGTGGCTATGGGGAGGCTAAGGAATCAGGTTTCCTTAACCTAGGAGACGCGGAGACTGTTCTCTCTTCTTCGACGATTCTTCTAAGGTGAATGTCTGACCCCTCGTCAGACTTACGAGCGCAACAGCGCTCAAGCTCCCGCTCGGCAGCTGAACTGCACGGTACTTCCACTCCTGCGCTAGGACCAATTATCCTCTGCGCGGATATTCTATGCGTAGTTTCACTTGCGTGCTCGTCGCAGCAACAAATTCTCCTATCGCAATGGCGACGTCGTCTTACCGACTCCTTCGACCCTTAACGATTATAGTTCCCCAGGAAGCTTCACTGATTTACTCAACACATTCATAAAGATAATGCAATATTCCTGTATTTGCTGTTAGTAAACTAAAAACAGGCAATCATTTCAATCACAACATCGCAATCAACGAGAAATATGAAGTCCACCTCCACGGGGAAAACCACGTCCACGGGAGTGTCTTATAGTAACCAGAAATTGATAGACTTATACAATATGCTGCGCACACAGCTACAGCCTTAGATCTTTCCAGGAAACTCCACGCACACAGCTGGGAGCCCTTCTCTCGATCTATTCTCTTCCTCTCTAGAGGTTACAATAGTTCAGACGTCGACTCTGACTATCTGCAACTCAAGGATTAGCTTCACTGCTAACCAGTTCTACTTCCTGTTTTCTCGCAACACGGTAGAAAACAAACACAAGATCGTAACAGAGGATGATCAACTCGATCAATCCTTCTTACACCCAGTATCTACTATCTTAGCTAGCTCATTCACAGGCTTAGCTAACTGACTCACTAATTAACCAACTCACTGACTAGCTAGCTATCTGTCTAACCAACTAACATCTACCCTTCACAATTATACATATATATAGGTGGCCATGGCGGTCGCACCTTTACAAAACTGTGGACCTTTCCCAGCAGTAATCCCCAAAAACCCTAACCACGCACATGGCTAGGTGTACTGTAGGCGCCGCTTGCAGTCATGTCGCCGCTTCCTGCAGGCTCCATGAATTCCGGCGCAGCTTATGGGTATGGGTGCCTCGTCCTTCGCCTTCAATGCTTTGGTCCGTTGCTCTTCCTTGATCCGAGCAACCATAGCTTCTGTACTTAGCCTTAAATGAGGGTAGCTGAGCCCTCTACTCCATTGCTTCATTGATTGTGGTAGCTGGGCTTTCCACTCGGCTACCTTCATTCTCTTCTGATGTGCGCGCGAGCTCCACGATTTCCGGTCCGTAATCTACGCTGAGATTATCCATCTGGCACCGTACTGTGCACCGTCTTCTTCTGTCCCAAAATTGGCGCTTATTCAAAACTTAGCACTCTTCCATACTTGTGCTTTTTCCTCAAAATTCGCAGCTTTTACCATAGCTGCGGCCTTGGCTCCAACAATACTCACCTATGTCATTGGAGCAGATTTGATTTGTCACTTGAAGCTTGTATGCACTTGGAAAACGGTGGTCTACTTGCTTGGAGGTATAAGCACTTTCGCACCTCCTTGATATTCATTTTCATTATGTAGTTATGTACTTTGATGATATATATTTTGTACTCATGATGTTTGGAAGAATGCATACAAGAAAATGGGATCCAGGAATCCTCTTAACTAATGGTGTGGGTTGGAGAGCACTCTTAATTATTGGGGTGCAATACAAGCAATGGGACCCTGGAATAATTTTTATCTCATTGGTTTCAAATTTTTTGGGGAAACAAGCAGTATGGGAGATGGATTTCCCCACTTAATAAAGTGATTTTTGTCAGAGTAGCGCAACAGCAAGCATGGTGGTTCCTCTCTAAAATCTTCATGGAAACTCAAATACTCAAGGTTGGGCAATTCAATGGCAACTTCAAAGAATTATACATAAAGCAGGTTCTTCAACACCCATGTTTAAAATTGCTTGAGGACAAGCAATATTGGGAAGGGAGGATTTTTCATGTCCCAAATTTGGTATTGGGTCACAATGGCCTAATCACATTGGCCCTATTCATTAGAGTTTGTCAAATTGATGCTAAAGGTCAAATAATTGCCAAGGAGGAAAATTACTAGTTTCCTAGGTTTGGGGTGGAAGCTTTGGGATTTGGAATAATGGGGATAATAAATGATGTTTGAACATTAGAATGGAATAAATATTTAATAAATGAGATAAATAAATATATAAAAGTTAAAATAATAGTGGCATTTCATCATGAAGACACATGGAGGAAGTGGGACCCACATATGGCTAGATTTCCCCACTACATTTGGCATCATTCTCTCACCAATTCGAATTCAAGGTGAATGGTAACATACTTGGGGGAGTCCAAAAGGTATTATTCATGGCATGACTCATCCAAGGTCGAAATATAAGGAAGAGTAACTCCCATGGAAGAGGAAGAGGCAATTTGGAGCTAGTGAGACACTTGGGCTAGATTCCCTAGCTCTATGACAACAATGATGAAGATGCTAAGACACCTATGACACAAATCAGACCTGAAGGCTGACATATGAAAAATATGACATGTCAGGGCTAAAAATAGACTCCAAGAGGGCTCTCAAGGGTGTTAGGGCAGCTAAGATGCTTCCACATGTGATTTGGTGGAAGTGGGAGACTAGGGATTGTTGTACAAGTGGTGTTCTTTGGAATCTCTTCTCAACTTGAGTTGGCATGAGTCTCTTGGAAGGAATTCGACCCATGGAGGCCATTAGAACTTTATAAATGTCAATAAAAAAGAATGAAACCAGCTTTTGATCATTTGTAGAATTTGCAATTGCATTTGTGAAGAGGGAGAGCTAGTGGATGACTAGTTTCTTGCCTTAGTCAATTTCGAGGGTGAAAGATTCCCATCCAAGTTGGCAATTGGAAAGGCCATTCAGAACTTTCATTTGGAGCTTAAATGGAGTCTTTATTTGCAGGTTTAAGATACAGGGCAGCTCATGGTTTCTTCTATTGCAGCTCACTCCTTCAACCATTTCCAGTTTTGATGGCATATTCTTGATCCTTGAGGGAGGGCGTTTTTGGTGAGCTATTGTACTTTTTGGGGGAGCTTCTAATGCCCCATTTCTTTTTTAATATGAATTAAATACTCTTTTATTCATCTCCAAAAAGTCTCAGGTCTAAATTCCAAGTAGAAATGTATAAATCTCATTTTTAATGGAAGAACAATGCCATTTCCCCACTACCTTGTTGTGAGCCAATGTATTGATGATGATTTCGAATGAATGGATGATTATCTGATATATTTGTGATAAATATACTTCCATGGATGTCTTATACAAGTTTCATGTCCTGTACTTGAGCATTTGAAGCATTTTTACTCAGTTTAATTGCATTGGGAGAAGAAATAGTGCCATTTCCCCAAGGGTCGAATTGGTGATTTTTGCAGTTGAATGGGAGAGGGTGAGAACAGTTGTAATAAACCATTATTGGTGCATATGAGACCTTAATAAAATAATTAACACATTACATACCTCTGTTCATAAATTTGAGTGGGTTTGGAGGCATTTGGGAAGCCATTTTCAGTACTTACCTTAGGGGGATTTGAACCCCAAATTACTAGTAAAATTGCATACTTGGTCCAGAATCTTAAGAGAGTTTGCAGAGGTCTTTTGGTGGCCATATTTTATCCCTGAACATCATATTCAATTCCTAATATCATTCATAAACATTCCTTGAAGATTTGAAGGCATTTGGAGTCAATTTGAGACCTAGAGACCAATACTAGTCAAAGGGAAATCACTAGTAAAGTTACCTACATTGAACATAATTGAAAGAGTATTTGCAGAAGTGTTTTAAAGGTACAAAGGCATCCCTGAAACATATATTTATGTTCTAATATCATTCATATACCTTCTCAGAAGATTTGGGATCATTTGGGGCAAATTTGGGACCTAGAGATCAAAACTAGTCAAAGGTCGAACCAAGAAAAAAAGTGGAAAATTGCAATTTTAATAAAATTCCTAACAAGGGACATTACAACGATCCTTTGCTGCAACCTAGCTACACTATCAAAAGAACCTTTGAGTAGTTGTTCAAGTGTGAGGGGTCCCCTAGTGGGTGATATGAAAACAATGTTGTCCTTGATGGTTTCCTGCTCTATTACAAGGGTGGCATGAACGACGGTTGGGTCTTACACCAGTTGTTCTGTAGAAGTTGATGCCTGTGTATGACTATGGGTGAAAATCGGTATTCTTGTTTGAGGAGGTTTGCTGGTGTTTCATTTAGGCATAATTTGCACTCGCCCTCCTTCTAGATCCATTTGTTGAAGCCTCGGATGTGTAGGTGCTGGAATGGGTTCTAAGGATAACAACATAGGGTGAAAACCCAGACTAAAAGGCTTCAAAAGGTCCCACACAAGGACAATTCTATCCCCAGCCTATTTGGAATAGTAATCTCCGACGGATCCAAAGGCCTCCACTGGCACTTATGGGATTTGATCCTATAAGGATCTGTCTTCCTGAGATGGAAGAAAAAAAGTGTCCTGATTCTAAAGTGGATCTAAACCTAAGACAACTCTACCTTAAAAGAAAATCTAAGCTAAGTCATATCTAGTCTAAAGGGAGTGTATTGTTTGTGTGCATGGTAACTTGGTTTGAGTTCCAATAAGTTATCTCATCAACTTGACATAAATGCGAAATTGAATCATTAACTCATTACTTCAAAATACAATCAGGCAATGAAAATTACTGATAATAATTCAAAGATTAAGCATGCACAAGGTTATCTTGTTGTTCTTATGCTAATTGAAAAATTAACATGAACTTAATAATTTATGTGAATCATTTGCAGAAATAGATAAAGATTTTAATTAAAGAAATTCAATTAAAACATAAATACACAAAGATCATGAATTAAGACAAATCTAAATTCTAGATCAATGCATTAATGATTGGCTGCAAAATCAACAGTATTAATTGATAATTAAGGTGAAGAAATCAGATATCATCAAATAAATTTGATAACTTACACAAAGAAGATGCCAAAAGAAACTAACTTTGATTCATTGGTCTGCAAAAAATTACATGAGCACAAGTGAAACAATGTTTCTCTAGTCCTTCTCTGGCGACTATCTCCCCCCCCCTTTCCCCATGAGGCTTCTATCCCTTTAAATAATAATTACAAAAATGGTTACAAAGGATAGCTTTCCCATCAAAACAGGGATTTACAAAACCAGACTATTCTAATCATGTCATCGTAGAGAATGGTCCATAACGAACATTTCACAAAATTTCAAAAGATGTTCATCACATAATTGCGGGAAACATCCTGTAATAAACTGTGGAGGTTAACCATAGTCCACTAGTTGTCTTTGACGGATAGTGAGGGAGCTGAAAAAATCTTTCTTGGAAGATTTATAATGATCAACAATGTTCTCGAAAACTGAAAAGTCGGCCACTTATTCCTCCTTCAAAGGGATTAATGGAGTGATAGGTTTTTCATTGATTATAAAATTATGGATAAGGGTATTGTCTGAATTAGATATCCTTTCAGTGATCTTCCTTCTCTTCTTCTGTGGGAGCTGTATGCAGATGGATTGAATCGCAGGTTCTTCTTCACTACCACTGCTTTCATTAGGAGCACCTGCATCAAAAGGTGGCGACACAAGTTCTTGATATAGAAGAGGTTGAAGTTCTTTCTCTTTACAAAATATGACCAGAGATCTTTGAATTGTCTGCATCTTGCTCATAATATGGAATAGTTAGAAGAAAAACTTATGAAAATGTACTAACAAGACTTTTTCTATTACAGTGTAGCGAACAACCAATTTCCCATGTTGAAGCCTGTATTTAATAGAGAACAATAAAGATTGCAGGAGTGACTGAGCGTAATGAATTGCCATGATTAAAACCTTACGGTCTAGAACTTGCAATTATTAGATTTGTATTGAAAAAACGCATAGCGTGTGTCGAGAGGGATTGGATTAAGACAGGATAAGATTGCAATAATTCACGTATGATTAATGTCAAATCTTGACACTCAATCAATTACAAATTAGTTGAATCAATGATTATTCAGTTCATAAGTGGTTGTAGGTGAAAATCACAATTCAAAAATCTGATTGCAAATAAAAAATGGAGAAGAAAAATGGAGAACCGAAATGATTATTCAAAACAAAAACAATCCAATATCAACCATAGGATCAAGAAAAATCAACAGTCAAGATTAAACATGCAGGCTGCAGAGGACAAGTGCGGAAGGATTATTTTGGACATATACACAATCGTTCCCGCAATCCACAATCCGCAAGTTGTGGGATCTCAACTCTAAACATTATCAAACAAAAAGTCCCCACAATCCGCAATTTGTGGATTGCGGGTTGCGGGATTGCAAAGCGCAAAACTAAATCAAAAGGTGTTCCCGCAATCCACATTACGGGTTGCGGAACAAGCAACTGCGATTATTAGACAAACAATTCCGCATCCGCAATTTGCATTGCGGGTTACGGAACAAAAAGTGTTCCAAAACCAAAAAACCAAGATCCCGCAATCCGCATTGTGGGTTGCGGAATTGCGGATTAGGGAAAAACTGACTTTTTAGGAAAAACCTGTGCTTTCCGCAATTATGAAAAACACACAAAATCAGGGGAATTTTCAAAAGGAAAAATTACTAACTTGATCAAATCAAAACAAAGAAATGAAAACATGATGAAAAACCCCAAAATGACCAAGGATTTTAATCATTTTCTTTGCATATAAAAATTTGGGGATCCCATGTTTTGTAGTAAACATGGGATCTGTTGTACCTACAACAGGTCTGAAACTTCGGCCCGTGGTATTCCAACCTGCCATCTTTCGAACCCCACATATTTGAGCTTCATTAGATTCTCCATGAGATAGATATGATAAGTTTCCCAACATGACCTGTTTATGGGAAAGTGAGAAATAAATGCTGAATCATCAGTAATTTAACTGGGGTTATTTTGACCAAAGAGAAAAGGATCTCTACATTCCCAAAGGCTACTCAATGAAAGCGAAGTCATAGAACTGCATTCTATTTATAAGTGAAATTTTGTCTTTCAAGACTTCGATGTTTGCTCGGAGTCCTGTCCTATCGCTAAGCCAGGAGTTGAGCTGGGCTTTATTAAGTAAAGAAAAGAGAAAACTCAGAAAGAAAAGTAACAATATAGACCAAACTACTTAAGTTGTACATAAAACAAAACAAGAAAACAAGGAAGAGGAAAAACAATTTATTTATGTACAAAAGTCTTAATGAGACTATGCAAAGTACTGCTTTAAGGCGAGGCCATTGATAGGGAGGGTTACTTCCTCTCCTTGTAGGTCCTTCAACTTGTAAGTGATTGAGCCAAGCTTTTCAGAAATTTGATAAGGGCCGACCCATAAATGTTGAAACTTTGTGTGCATTCCTTTACCTTCGTGTGGATGATCCCATTTCAGAACTAGGTCACCTACTTCAAAGCTTCTTTTGCTAGACTTCCTTTTATCAAACCATATTTTGACTATGTCTTGGTGTTGGTGGAACCGGTCTTTATCTCTCTGCCGGGATTCTTCGAGTTTCAGTAGGGTGTCAATTCTAGATTGCAAAACTTGACTGCTGAAACCTCGGGAGGCTTGGGAATATTGCAAAGATGGGAGTAAGATGTTGGGAGGGAGGATAACTTATCTACCATAGACAAGGGTATATGGGGAAACCATTAAAGCATTATTTGGAGTAACTCTATCTGCCCATAAAGCATTTGGGAGAGCAGTATGCCAGCTTCTCTGATATTCAATCACAGTTTTCTTAAGGATTCAGATGAGTTTTTGTTCGAAGATTCAGCTAATCCGTTTCCTTAGGGATAGTAATTGGATGAATAATGTAATTTAATTCCTCTTTCAGAAACAAATTCATTTATCTTAAAAGACGAAAAATAAGTTGCATTATCAAAGACTAGGGAAATTGGAACCCCAAACCCGGTTATGATGTTTTTTTTTAAGAAACTGATAACTGCATCCTCTTTGATTTTGCGCAATGGAACAACCTCTCTCCATCTTGTAAAATAGTCTGTGGCTGTCAGGATATACCGATGCTGTAGAGAAGAATTCGGTTTTATCTCTCCAATGACATTTATGCCCCACTGTTCGAAAGGTTCCGAGATAATAACTGGCTGCAACGGTCCTGCTTCTTTGGGTAATTTCCCAACACTCCTTTGGCACACATCACAATTCCTTGCATAGGAATGAGCGTCTCTGAACAAGGTGGGCCAATAATATCCAGCCCTTAGTATTTTGTGAGCTGTTGTATCTCCAGAATAATGTCCCCCAGCAGGGCCATCGTGTAATTCTCTGACTACTTTACTTGCATCTTCCCTCTCTAGACATCTAAGAAAAATGCCATCATAATTTTTTCTGAAAAGTACTCCATCAATGATCTGATAAGCTGCTGATTTCAAACGGAGTGCCCTTATCTGCTTGGAACTCCAATGCTCTGGTAGGTACCCTTGCTGCAAGTAATGCACTAAGTCCCTATACCAGGATTCAGGAGTTGTGAAAATGGGGCATACCTCAATTGTGTTTAGCTCAGCTTCAATTTCCTAACTTCGCTCTTCATCAACTGTATGTTCAGTGAGCAATTTACATAGGCCTTGACCTTTAATGATGATGGTTGGTTTAAATTCTAAATCACATTCTTGAAGAGTGGTGACCCAATTTCCTCTTCTTTCTCCCAATTCCTTTTGAACGAAAAGGGATCTGACGACTGAATGGAGAACTACGACTTTAGTTCTGTTCTTAAGAATATATGGCCTGAACTGCTTTACTGCTTTGAATACATCGTATGGTTTTTTGTCTACAACAGGATAGTTCAGTTCAACGCCTTGCAGACTAGTGCTCATAAAATAAATTGGGTATTCATCTCCAGATTCTACCTTTTGCGTGAGCACAACTGTGAGAGAGTCATTCGAAGAAAAGGTATACAAAATAAAATATTTGTCAAAATCTGGACTTCTTAGAGAGGGAGCATTAGCTATGGCTGCTTTGATATCCTTAAATGCATCCTTTTCTAAGTCTGTCCATTTGAACTGTACGCTTTGCTTGACCATTTGCTGCAAAGGTTTAACGGTTTGAGCGAAATCGGGAACAAACCTTCAAACAAAATTGATAGTGCCCATAAATGACTGCATAGATTTTTTGTTGTGAGGCATGGGAATTTTGTTGATAACCTACACTCTCTCTTGATCTATCAAAATTCCCTTTTTTGAAATGATGTGACCTAGAAGCTTGCCCTCAAGAATGACGAAAACACTTTTCTTAGGGTTTAAAGAGATACCATACTTCCTGCAGTGGTGAAAAATCTGCTTCAAATGGAAAACATGGTCTTCTCTCTTATTTGAGAAAACTGTCACATCATCCAGATAGAATACAACACAATGATTGCCCAATCCTTGAAAGGCGATGTCCATTGCTCGCTGGAAAGTAGCTCCTGCGTTTGTTTATCAAGCCGAACGACATTATTCGGTATGCAAATGTTCCCCACTTAGTGCAGAAAGTAGTCTTAAGACAGTCTTCTTCTGCCACTAATACTTGATTATAACCAAAGAAACCATCTAGAAGAGAGAAAAGTTCTGATCCTGATATAACCATCTGTATAATTTGTTCTAGTGAAGGAATGGGATAGTTATCTTTATCAGAGGCTTTGTTCAAATTTTTGAAATCTACACATAGTCTTATTTCTCCAAACTTCTTCCTTACGGGAACTAGATTAGCAACCCATTCCGAGTGCCAGACTTTAAAAATGATCTTTTCATCTAGTAATTTCTTCAACTCCTTTTGAATTAAAGGGTCAAGAGTCGGGTGCATTCTTCTTAACTGCTGCTGAAATGGCTTAACGCCTGCCTTCATTGGTATGACATGCTGAATGATATGAGTGTCATATGTTTTCAGATCTTCATAAGTCCAAGCAAACACATCCTTATACTGCCAAAAAATATTAATGAACTTATCTCTTTCACCCGGTGAACACCATTTACCAAGATTAACATACTTTGGTTCAACTTCTGTGCCTATATTTACCAATTCATGCTGCATAGAGGAGCTATGAGTTTTAACATTTGCTGGCTTCTTGAACTTGCTCTGCAGATCGAACAAACTTTCAAGTGATCTCACTCCTTTGAGCATGAAATTTACTTTGACTGTGTCCTTGTTTTGCAGATCAGCATCATGCTTTTCTTCATCTATAACAACTTATTGGAAAATGTTTTCATTTGTGAGGAAACTAATGATCTGATCGTCATCATCGAACACTCTGAGATTTGTGATATTATCTGGAACTGATGGCTTTAAAACCAATTCGATAGAACATTTATTATTAGTAGGCACTAAACTAGAAGCAGAGGTAGCTATTAAATCAGCTGCAACATTCTGTAATCTAGGAACATATTTTATATTAAAAGCTTTAAAGTGCGTAATTAGATCCCATACCTTAGACTGATAACCTTTCAAATGTGGCGAAAGACAATGAATTGTATCTCTCACCTGTCTGAAGACTATTTCTGAGTCACCAAAGACTTTCAGGTATTTAACGTTCAATTTGATGGATTTCTTTAATCCGTGGACCAAAGCTTAATATTCAACAGTATTATTAGTACAATCGAACTCTAATCTACAAGACAAAAAGTGTTTGTTGTTTTCAGGATCGATTAAAACACAACCAGCTCCGGATCCTTCCTGAGTTTTGGAACCGTCAAAGTATAAAACCCAAAAAACATTCTTTGATCTAACTAAGTTAGTATCTTTACCTTCTAAGCCAGTAACTAAAATAACTATGTTACAGTCAATATCATCAGTCTGAGAAAATTGAAGGAGATCGGACTGTTCATCTGATTCCTAGCTAACATTTTCCGATTGATAATTACCCGGCTCGATTTATAAGAAATAATTCCCCAAAACTGAAGATGAAAAAGCTACAACTTCATTCTTTTCTTCTGGCTAAGTTACGTTCTGCTTCATGTGTGGTTCTCTTAGCACTTTAATCTGATTCTGCCTATTCTGATAGGGTAGCCACAAGTGAGACCAGTCTGTTGCGAAATAACCATTTAGTTTTGTTGACCAGTCTCTACTTAAAATTAAGCCATTGGCTTTAGGAATATCAACTACCATTATATCAATGAACTGGCACACTCTAGGATCTACTGACAACCTAATAGGCACATCTTTCATTTCCCTAATGACTTTACAACGATTCTGTCTAATTGTATGATCTCGGCTGGGGATGGAACTATCTGTCCATTAATCCTTTTGCAAATTGAGAGTGGCATGACATTGGAGGAAGCTCCGGAATCTACCAAACAGTTATGCACATTATGATTAAAGATTTCAAAAGTTAAAAGGAAAGGCAATGTTTGAGATTTGGATTTCCCACCAATACTAGCTTCAGTGATTTCAGGATCTTCCTGAGTGTGTGCTAACGGAGTGCTAGATTGGGGATCAAGAGCTTGTAACAGCTTGTTTCGTTGCTAAGGCAAACTACACATATCAAATATGGAAACGTTTTCTTTTACTTTCTTTATGTCTGCGATTATATCATATCCCATGTCACATTCTTTTACAACTTTTGGTTTATTGTCTGTTTTATTTAAAGTTACTTTCGGCTGTTTCGTTATTTCTACGTTTGGTTCTTTGGTAGGTGCTGGATTCGCCTTAGGCTGTGGTGGAACAATAGTAATGTGCCTTTTGGGTATCTCCTTGGAGACTTTAGGCTTGGGAGCATTCAGAGTCGGATCAACGACTGGACCTTTGCTGCGAGTATTAATATTCACAATGGAGACTTGACTTTCTTTGGGGTCATCCTCAATCAATTCGGTTAAAGGCACCCAATCCCACAACACCATAGTGGTATCTGAAGCGGGTTATTATTCCTCCAATGTTTGCTCTTCATGACGATCTTCCTGATCCGTGATTTTTGCATCCAAGATTTGGTTCATTACTAAACTTATTGAATTTATCCATTGCAGACAACTTTTTCAGAATGTGGTTCCTGATGGAAAGCGCAAAAATGATCCATTCCTACTTCATTTAAATTCAAAACAGGAGAGTTGTTCGTAGGTGGATGAGGCTGATCATTTTCTTCTCTCTTTTTGTAGAAAGGCTTAAAAGGTTTCCTAGATGTGCTAGCTGCCTTATCCTTTTCAAGATCTACAATTTTATTGGGCAACTTTTGCATCATTTTAACCATGTTTTCCATGTCTGCTGATGGCAGTTCCTTATTTCTAGTTAGTAACAAGGTTTTTTTATTAGTTGCCGGTTTTGTTTCCACATCAAGCGCATGTTTAGAAATGTTGTCCACTTCTTCCTCAACCTTCCTAGCTTCTTCAAAATTTTCTATTAACGTAGTTTTCTTGGTTCTTTTGACAAACATTGCTATGGGAGGGTCGAGTGCTGTTGTGTAATATTCTAATAAATATTCTTCTGCGGGTTTAGCTTCCTCACTAAAATTATTTAACAGCGTAGTGACTCGTTGGTTAAATTCTTGAACCTTCTCTTTCTTTTCCATTCTCATGGACAACAACTCTTTCATGAGTGTAGCTACTGTTTTCTGATTCCCATATTTAAAAAAAAAACATTTTTCAAATTCTTCCCAATTTGATATCGAGCTAGCTTGTAAACTAAAGTACTAGGAAGATACCTTGGGCTCGAAATTATATGGAAAGAGTCTATAGAATACATCTTCATGTTGCACATTCAACAGGCTCAGAGATAAATAAAAGCTCTTAAGGTGATCTTCAGTAGATATACCTTTCCCAGGATCATACTTAGGTAACACTTTCTCGAGATTCTTAGGCAGATTGTGAAATGGTCCAGCCAAATTTAGTGCTCCTCTGGCCCTCCATGTAGGTACAACCATGGCTCCACGTGGAGAATTAGGTGGAGAATCGTGTGGAGTATGAGGTGGATAATTCCTTGGAGTGTGAGGTTCTTCAAGATCTAGAGGATTTTCAAGTTCAATTTCTCCAAGAGGCTTTGTGATTTCTTCCAAAGATAAATCTACTAATTCTTCAAAGTTCTGAACAAGAACTGAATCATGTTTGTACTACCTTTCCCTTCTAGGAGCTCTTCTTCTAGGGAGAAAGGGAATCGCGTTCAAACCACCAAGTTGCTTAACATAAGCATGAGTATGTCTTCTTAATTTTTCTACTTCAGCAAAAGGTACAGCGTACAATGTTTCTTGCTGTTCAAACTCAGAATTAGGATCTTCTTGATTTATTATTTCCAGATCTGAATTGTCTGGGATTGCTGTTTCAAGCGGGTTTCTAGTAAGATATCCTCCAACGGAAGAATCTCCTCTGCCATCCATGCACTGGTGTCCCTCCTTTTAGCGCCAAAAAATGTTGATGCCTCGAAAATCGTAGCATCAATTAGCAAGGGATTCTCCCCGGTAAGCAAGCCCAATTAGATCGCTCACTATTTGGTGTGGGGAATCCATCCGGTTAACGGTTCCGGCTACCGTGTAAGATTTAAATATTGTGTTCTTTACACCGGTTCCGGTCCGATCCACCGTTTATGTATTTTATTTTAAAGATGATATGCAAGTTCCCTAAGCTAAATGCAGGTAATTAATCTAAAACTGTATAAGCAAATCTAATCTATCCTTGCAAGGAGCAAACTGTAAAGATGAGTAATAAACCGAAAGAAACATCTAAAGATCAGACAAATAGCTATTTAATCATAAAGATGCAATTCCAACAGAATATAAAAGTATCAAAGATAGCTTTGATTCAATTAACACATTCCATTACTCATTTGAGATAAACATCTTTGCACATAAAATTATAAGAACATTCATCACATAGAAGTAATTCATAATAGAAAAGAATTATCTCACAGTGATGTATAGATGACACAGGAATAATCCAGCAAACATTTAACAAATCCTTCAGGAAAAAACGCAGTGTCCCAGGCTTTCATTAGGCAAAAATCAAATTCCTTATGCATGTAGCAAATCAGTTCACATACAAGACAGAAAATGTCTTTTCACCTACCAAAAGTTATTTCTCTATCTTCTATTCACCTACATATAGCTTTACAAAATGCTCCTAGAGCTGCCAAGTGTACCCTAATCCCAGGAATCTTTAATTTGTCATTTAGTGCTCAATTACAAAATTGGAATGATTCGTGAAAGCCTTTTACACAAAAGACAAACAAAAGTACAACAGTCTATTAACATGTTTTTACAATAAACAAATTAAGTCCTAGATGGCCCTGCTGCTTCATCGGGTCGCTCCTCTGGATCTGCTAATTTTGCCTCTCCAACAGGATCGCTTGCTTTTGCTGATTTGTCCACTTCTTGAATGTAGATTTCCCATTGGCTAATTTCTCTTAGGATGGTTTTTCCTCTCGCCGATATTGTCACCCTGCGCGCTATCTTGAACTTACGCAAGTCTAATTTGATACTCATTGTCCCTGCTACAGTCTCCTGCGCAATATCTTCCAGGAAATGAGTATGAACAACAGTCTACTCAATGAATTGATGGAGATCCTATGTGGTTACAGCCTCTATCTTCTTTATATATTCTAACTCGGCGTCCAAGTTACTCCGCAACTCTGACAGGCGCTGCTCTCTTTCAGGAAACTCCTAAAGGCTCTGAGGTAAAGCCATGCGACATTTCTCGTGACCTTCCCTTTTTTTACAGTCTTTCGGATCTCAAGACTTAATTTGTGACCACAGTCCCTTCAAAATTCGAGGACTCCCGTGTCCACGTCGAATTCCTCAACAGTTGTAGCACGTAAATTCGAGGGAAAACCAGATTTTCCTTTCCTCCATTCAAACTACTCTTTGATTTCCACCACGTGCTGCGCATACTTATCCTTTATTTTAAGAGCCTCAACCTCAATAGATGTCATCTTTGTTAGGTAAGGGCATGTTCGATGATTTGGTCAAGTTATTTAAAATTCCCGTGCTTCTCGAAAGATGCTATTATGTAACCAACTCTTAGTAGTTCAAATGAGCAAGACAATTCTATGGTGAGATTTTTTACCAGGATTAGTGAATTGAAGGATCAATTGGCCACCATTGGAACCAAGGTTGAGGATCTGTTGATGTATATGTAACTTCGAAATGTATTTCACATATATGTATATTGTATTCCTATAGAGATGGTATTATTCCTCTATAAGGAAGTGTCGTCATTTATATTGTAAGTGTCGTAACTTATACTTGATGGGTTATTAGACCGCCTTGTTGGGGTCGGCCCTGTATAAGTCATGTGGGTCAAAGGGTTATTAGACCACCCTATTGGGGGTCGGCCATGTGGGTCAAAGGGTTATTAGACCACCCTATTGGGGGTCGGCCCAGTCAGCATTATGTTATGTGGTTAAGTTCGAGCCTACATGAGTTAGGTAAAAAGGCAAGTCAAGTCAAGTATAAATAGAGTGCGGGAGGCACTCTATTTGCTCACTCACTTCTCACACATGCTCTCAAGGAGGAGAGGTGCACTTATGGAGGAGGAGGATCTGCTGCTAGGTTATGTCTATCTCTTGGTTGGTTGTATCATTGCTCTATCTATCTCTGAGGAAGTTATTGGGGTTTTTCACCTTTATGGTTTTCCCCAAGTAAATCTTTGTGTCTCTTGTGTGCTTGCATTATTGTCTCCATGATTGATATGCTGTAGATATGCTGTACATGTTGTTCTCTCAGTTAATATCCTAGATCATATTGAAGTAAATTCTGAAAATTTAACATGGTATCAGAGCTAGCCTGAAAGAAGGCATGATATGGCATGTATGACACTTGTTGCACTTACGATGCTAGGGCTTGATATAGAAAAAACCCGTCATCGTAGAACTTTCGCTATAAATCCATTTTGGAAACTTTTTCGGATCTGAAATTGTTACAAGCCGAAGATAAGATCTCCAGGTATCTTGTGTCCAAAGGACAACCTCTAATTCGTTGTACTTTGTGATTTATGATCTGTACAATATAGGGTTTCTGCCTCTTCCAGATCTGAGTCAAAATCAGGTGACCTTGGGAAAAAGGTCATATCTTGGGCTAGGAAGCTCCAAATGAAATTTCGTAAAAAGTGACAGGTAGTACACAGTCTTTACTATCTCAGAAAACATTTTCAGAGGCCTAAATTGAACCAGTGACACGTGGCACGCCGTACAAGTTCGCTCTCCTGTATTATCCCATAAATAGGTCACGTTACGACATTTGGCATAAATCTCTCTCAGAGAGTTCAATTGAGGTCAGACCTGTCAGGATGGAAAGGTAACAGGCCGAGCTATCTCAGAAAACGTTTTTAGAGGCCGAAGTTAAAACAGTGACACGTGGCACGCCGTACAAGTTCGCTCTCCTGTTTTATCCCAAAACAGGTCACGTTGCGACATTTGGCATAACTCTCTCTTAGAGAATCCAATTGAGGTCAGACCTGTCAGGATGGAAAGATAACAGGTCAGGATATCTCAGGAAACTTTTTCAGACCATGTGGATCAAAAATTTCGGAGTTACACCAGAAACAATCAGGTACATATTTCTGTCAAAACAGAATTATTTTTTGGTACCTTCATTCATGGCTTCCGGAATTTAGGGCTTTGGAGAAAGTTGGAATTTTTGTAATCGGAGACCACGGCTGGATGCTACTCATCAAAATAGAAATTTAGAGACCAAGATCATAATTTTTGGTTTGGCAGAAGGCCGGGCTTGATTAGACCCTAGTTCGGGACTTTGATAAGAAAAGTGGAAAATTAGGGCTTCTGTAAAAATGAGAATTTTTGAAATCTGTGACCACGGTTGGAAGCTCCTCAGAAAAATAGAAGCTTAGAGCTTTGGATCAAACATTTTGATGGGGCAAAAGAGTGGGATTCATCAAACCCCAGTTCAGGGTCACGTCCAGTGAATCCGGAAGTTTCAAAGGCAAAATTGAGGAGTGAAACTTTGCAGTTTTCAAATTCTGAATATACCAGTTTGATCAGCTCATCAAGGCGCATATTTCTATCCTTTCGAAAGTTTGAAATTCAAAGTTTGAATTTTTGGGGTTTCTCTGACAAACCCATATCCAGCTCCAGGTCCAGTTCTTGCAAATCAAGTGGATTGGGTTAATCCTAGAAGAAGATGGATTGATCATCTGCATGAGTAAAGAAGTTCCTGTTTCAGAGGGAGATGAGGCTAAGGCCTTACATAAGAAGATTACAAGCGATCTCAACAGGTATGACTCATCGAGGTATGTTTCGATATTTGTCCATGATTAAGTCTATGGTATGTTTGTCTTCATGTTATTACGGTTAGTACAATTTTGATTTTAGATTTGTCGTATCACCTTAACAAAATTATGAATGCATGATAGAAGATATTCATTGGTTAAGGTGTTGACACTTATGATTGTACTAATGCATTATGGTGTTGTATGAAGTTTATGTTGTCTACTAACATGAAAGGTACACCAAGGAAGACAAATCATGTTCCAGTTCAAAGAACATATGATCATGATGACATGAGGACAGAGATTCATCCATTGTCATGGATCTCATAAAAGATCCATTTATGAGGTATGTATAACTTGGTTTTGTAATAGTTAACCTATGAGATATACAGGTTACTAGCACAAGTCATTGAAGAAGAACAAGAAGACATCATGTGAGTATGTTAGACATAAATAACTAGCATGCTAATCCAGGTATGTTTTTCCTATATCAAGATAGAATCCTACCTTGTGTTAGGATCTTATACTGTTGTTGATAATGATTATTCATGAAGTCATAGGTTTGAATAATCATGATTGTATGCATATTATGTTTCTTACCATAATTGATGATATGACTAACCAGAAGAATCATGATGGTATAGGTTTGAATAATCACAGGTTTTATGCATTTTATATCTCTTATCTTGATTGATGATTCAACTAACCTGAAGAGTCATAGGTTTGAGTAATTACAGGTTTAGACATGTTATGTTTCTTATGATTTGACTAACCATAAGAATCCTACATAAACCTTGAATGCTAATGCTTATTATTTCTGTTTGAAATGATCATGACTATACATGCTTGAGATTATTGTGTTTTAATAGTATACTAATGAATGTATGATTTTATATGAGATCACAAGGATAACACAATCATGATACTAATAAGCATGCATAGGGACCAAGGATGAATGTAAGTTCAAGGACAGGTAATCCAGGAAGCAAAGATCAAGAGGGAGCACACTCCAGTTGCTCCTGCAAGAAAGCAAAGGAGCACACTCCAGTTGTTCCTACAAGAAAGAAAAGGAGCACATTTCAGTAGTCTCTGCAATGATGCAGATATTCAGAGGGAGTTGACCATCTTTCTACATTCCACAACAGAAAGGTGTAGAAGAAGCTACTTCAGATTAGGACTCCAACAACTCCTGCAAGGAAGCAAAGACTCAGAGGGAGTCCACCCAACGAACAAACAAAGATAAGTATTTTTATTATCATTTTTTGCATATATGTTTGTTTAAATAAAATTGTTCAATGATGTATATGCTCATGTTCCTAGACTTAGGATATGTATTGTGCATATTAGAATAGTTGCATTGATGAACAATATACTACTAATATACATGGGTAAGTGGCCTATGGCACTGTACAACATTCCATTGCTACTTATCTAGAATGAAACCTCTTTGCTGACATGTTGGGAGTTGTGCACACTCTTAACAATGTTCTGGTAGAGATTGGAAGGCATATAGAAATTTACGGAATATGGATAAATGTTGTATTGAAGCATTGGCTAAGATAATTGCATGATTGTATGACATATTTCTTTATGTGTAAGAATTTGTTCTGAAAACTATGAGATGTTTCTAATCATGCAATTTAACTTGTTGTGTAGGAAAGATCGTATGACATCTCCTACAAAAGAAGAACTACAACATTTGTTCCAGCAACAAAGATATCTATTGAAGATATTGAAGATATTGAAGTTCCCAGGATCTGGGATGAAGAAATGAAATGCCATGATCCGTCGATCATGAAGAATGATGTTTGGGATGTAATCCCAAGACATGAAGGGAAGTTTGCTATGAATTCCAAACGGAACTATCAGATCAAGCATGTTGCAGATGGCAGCATTGAGAAATATAAAAGTGATGAAATAGAAGATACACCAGATGGATTCAAGACAGCTTCCTTGAATGGTGTAGTTGAAGAAGAAGTGTATGTAGAGCAGCCACTTGGTTCTGAGACACATGATAGGAAATCATATATGTGCAGAACTTGGTATGGTGAAGATAGATTGATTTCTGACACGCAGCGGAAGCTTACTACCGAGTTCGAGATGAAGAACTTGGGGATGATGCACTATTTGTTTTTGGCATGGAGGTGTGGCAGAGTGCAGATAGAATCTTCCTTGGACAAGGGAAGTATGCAGTAGAGATCCCAAAGAAGTTCGGGATGATGGATTGCAAGGCCATGGACACACCTATGGCATCGAATCTGAAGCTTCTATGTGATGCTTCATCTGAGCCAGTTGATATTACTATGTATCGTAAGATGATTGGGTCCTTGATGTACCTGACGAACACAAGACCAGATATTTGCTTTGCTGTGAACACATTGAGCCAGTTCCTGACGGATCCGAGGAGTGTTCACCTAGTTGCTGTAAAGCATGTTCTGAGGTACCTAAAGGGTACAGTGGATTATGGGCTCAAGTATGAAGCAAATCAAAAGTTTAACCTACAGGGTTATGTTGATTCAGATTGGGTTGGCAGTGTTGCAGATAGGAAGAGCACATCTGGGTGCTGCTTCAGTATGGGATCAGGTGTGATCTCTTGGTTTAGCAGGAAGCAGTCCTGCGTAGCACTGAGTACAGCTGAGACAGAGTATGTTGCAGCCTGTTCAGCTAGTTGTGAGGCAGTATGGCTACAGAAGCTACTGTCTGAGTTATTTGATCTCCCGTTGGAGGCTACTGGTATCTTCTGTGATAACCAGAGTTGTGTGAAGCTGTCCAAGAACCCAGTGTTTCATGACAGGTCGAAACACATAGAGATCAAATATCACTATATCAGGGATATGGTGCAGAGAGGAGCTGTGAAGCTCCTGTATGTTGCGACGGACGAGCAGATTGCAGATGTGCTGACGAAGCCACTAGCCAGGGTGAAGTTCGAGTAATTCAGAGAGAGGCTTGGCGTTCTTCAGATCGAGGACACTTCGAGGAAGAAGTGATGGACACATTTGCTGAAGCCATTCCAAGCATGTTGGAAGGAGGATCCTTCACATGGCTGTGGATGTAAGCGCTGGATGATGAGCATCAGGATGATGTTCTGGTTTCTGCTGGATATGATCAGTTGGATCATTTTTGTATGTATGTACGCATCATGTTGGATGCTGGATATGATCAGGTGGATCATTTTTGTATGTATGTACGCATCATGTTGGATGCTGGATATGATCAGGTGGATCATTTTTGTATGTATGTACGCATCATGTTGGATGCTGGATATGATCAGTTGGATCATTTTTGTATGTATGTATGCATCATGTAGATGCTGGATATGATCAGTTGGATCATGTGTATGTATTTTGTATATGCATCATGTTGGATGCTTGGACCATGTATCTGTATATGTATCAGGTGGGTACATTGTATGATCAGGTGGATCATGTATGGTGATATGTATCATGTATTTGTATTTGTATCAGGTGGATACATTGATGATCAGGAGGATCATGTATGATGATATGTATCAGGTAGATACTTGGTATGCATCAGGTAGATGCATTGATGATCAGGATGATCATAGATGACGAGCTTCAGGATGTTGCTCCAGATGACATGCAGCAGGATGTTGCAGTGATGATGATCAGGTTGATCATGGATACATCAGGATGATGTATGGTGAGTATCAGTTTGATACTCTGTGGCCGTGGATCAGGTTGTGCAGATAAGCATGTAATTTGTGCCCTGGGAGATTTGCAGATGGTCTTTCGAGGTTTTGCCTATGGCATGTAATTTGTGCCCTGGGACATCTGGCAAATGCTCTTTCAAGGTTTTGCTTGGGAGGACATATAATTTGTGCCCTGGGAGATCTGCAGATAGTCTTTCGAGGTTTTGCCTATGGCATGTAATTTGTGCCCTGGGAAATCTGGCAGATGCTCTTTCGAGGTTTTGTCCTATGGCATGTAATTTGTGCCCTGGGAGATCCGATAGGTTGAGCTGTGTGCTCGTAATCAGTCCTGGGATGCTCTTGCGAGGTTTTGCCATGACCACATGTAATTTGTGCCCTGGGAGATCCGATAGGTTGAGCTGTGTGCTCGTAATCAGTCCAGGGATGCTCTTGCGAGGTTTTGTGGTGACCACATATAATTTGTGCCCTGGGAGATCCGATAGGTTGAGCCTTGTGCTCGTAATCAGTCCTGGGATTCTCTTTCGAGGTTTTGTGGTGAGGTCACATGTAATTTGTGCCCTGGGAGATCCTATAGGTAGAGCCGTGTGCTCGTAACAGCCTGGGATGCTCTTTCGAGGTTTTGTGACGCACGTAATAAGTCCTGAGGATTCCACAGTATGGCCAGTGATGACGAAGACCTGCAGGTGGTGGGCCTACATCCAGTATGAAAAAGGACTGGCTCTGTAGAACTTCCTATGATGAGTAGATTCAGAGATTGATTGAGATAGCAGCAGCAGTGAGGATGATGATGACTCGATGACGATTATCTAGTGACGATGATCCAGAGAAGATGACTTGTGCTAGAAGAACTGTGCTGAGAAATATCTTCTTAGTTAAGAGGGAGTGTTGATGTATATGTAACTTCGGAATGTATTTCACATATATGTATATTGTATTCCTATAGAGATGGTATTATTCCTTTATAAGGAAGTGTCGTCATTTATATTGTAAGTGTCGTAACTTATACATGATGGGTTATTAGACCGCCTTGTTGGGGTCGGCCCTGTATAAGTCATGTGGGTCAAAGGGTTATTAGACCACCCTATTGGGGGTCGGCCATGTGGGTCAAAGGGTTATTAGACCACCCTATTGGGGGTCGGCCCAGTCAGCATTATGTTATGTGGTTAAGTTCGAGCCTACATGAGTTAGGTAAAAAGGCAAGTCAAGTCAAGTATAAATAGAGTGCGGGAAGCACTCTATTTGCTCACTCACTTCTCACACATGCTCTCAAGGAGGAGAGGCGCACTTATGGAGGAGGAGGATCTGCTGCTAGGTTATGTCTATCTCTTGGTTGGTTGTATCATTGCTCTATCTATCTCTGAGGAAGTTATTGGGGTTTTTCACCTTTATGGTTTTCCCCAAGTAAATCTTTGTGTCTCTTGTGTGCTTGCATTATTGTCTCCATGATTGATATGCTGTAGATATGTTGTACATGTTGTTCTCTCAGTTAAGATCCTAGATCATATTGAAGTAAATTCTGAAAATTTAACAGGATCAAGAGCTAGTATTTATAGCCCTTAAAGGGCTTGTTCCTTCACGGGCACCTTTTTTTCAGGGTATTTGTGCTCGAGAAAGTATATATTGAATTTCCCAAATCTTTGGCAAATATCATGTAGGAGGAAATCAGATTGTAGTCTTTTTTTGAGCAACAAGCATTACTAGATGCTATTGGTATCTGGTGATGATTGTAGCTCAGACAAGTACTTCTGTATAGTCCAGGTGTCAGGCATGCGAGTGTCATCCATATTTCCTCTCTAGGTACTTGCTTGAGAGAGCAAGTGATTTTTGTATCTCTTTCCTAAGTCTAACTTAGGAAAATCACATCAATTAACTTAATGTTGGATAATGAATAAAAGTGAACTTAAGATTAAGTCGCAAGCATTGATCTTAAATGAGGCTTGAGATCTAATCTCAACCATTGATCACTTTGGAGATCTAGGGTTACGATTTTAGTCATTGTAATGTTATAAAAGGAATCCTAAGGAGAGGAGGAGACACAATAGTCACACAAAGTGAGTGAGATAACATTGATTGGTTGGAGAAGGACTTTCATCCAAGTGTGTATGTGCAGGGGCAAGGTTAGAGGAAAGGAAAAAAGGGCCAGTAAGGGATATATCAGCCAACTAGCAAGATCGAAGGATTGATAGGATAGTCTATTTGTTGGTTTTTGTAATTCCTCAGTGGGCCATTATTCTAGGAAGGGATCTCAGGATTTTATCTTAATAAAATCACAGTTTGCTGGTTTTTCCCTAGTTGGGGTTTTCCATGGTAAACAAGTGTCAAATGTGTGTGGGATTTCTTGTTTATTTTCTGCTGCATAATTAGTTATATTATCAGTGTATTTTTGTTTATAATTTTAGAATGAATTTCTGGGCATAAAAATTATCGTGAACGAGATTCAAATATGGTTATGAGAAACTAACATGGTATCAGAGCGTCTCGATAAAATTTGAAGGAAGGAAATCATGATTTGGCAAGGTTCTACAAAAAATATAAAAAGAGGAAATTTGTACGGACTGTACAACATTTGTACGAGTTGTACAAGCCAACAACCGACTATGGAAAAGCGTTAGCATATGTAGGGAGTCATAATGATTGTGATTTTAGGTCGTGAGGGCCAGTTACAGGATAACAGAAAAAACTGCAATGGAGGAAACCATTGCAGCATGTGAAGCCGACATGGAGGTGGTACACAGGCTGCGCAGGAGAACCAACGGAAATAAGTGGATAATGAGGAATATGATGTGATGGAGGCAAAGGAGCCATCGAAAAGGATGTGGGTTGAGTTGGGATGTGAGCACGCTGACAGAGGTAGCAACTAGAAGCCATGCATGGATGTGGAAGCAGATGGGAGCAGAGGAAGAGGACATGTGGTTTGAAGGTGTTGGCTAGTGGACGTTGGGTGATGACTGTAAGAGTATCTGTGGATGGATGGGTCGGGTTGCAATAGTAGAGCATTGGGAGATCAGATGCTAGGGGGAAGGGTGCATGAGGCATGAAGCAGGTGACGACAAGGGTTGTTGGGTGAAGAGAACTCTGTCGAAGACTAGCCGTTGGAATGACTGCTAAACTGTGAGGAGGGTAGCCACCAAACTTGTCCATATGGTGTAGGACACAACTTCCAGGGTTGGGGAGATTTTAGATATCCGAAAGTAGCTGCCGAGAAGCTCAGAACAACCCTAGGAAGTGCCCAAATTTTTTGGGTAGTATTGCAAAAGGACTGGGAAATGACCAAGAAGCTTAGGAAACCCAGAAAAGGGTTTGGGAAGTTCCTAGGAGGACTTGGGAAGCCTATAAAAATAGTCAATAAAACTGCAAGAGATCTAGGTAGCCCCATAGAGAACTCGGGCATGCCTAGAAGGTTTGGGCATGAAGTCTAGGCAACATGCAATAGTTTGGGCAACAATAGAAATCCAAGAAGGATTTGAAGATGGATGCAAAAGATGGATACAAGTTGGAAGGTGATTCCAACTACAACCCTTGGAAGGTGAGGGTCACTCTGGTTCTCATGGAGGATGAGTTGTGGGAGTTCTCAAGCATAGATGTGACCACACCAACAGATCCTAGGGTCCTAAAAACTCATAACCTGAAGGATGTGAAGGCCAGGAGGATTATGTTAGATGCAATGAAGGATCATTTGATCCCTCACATAGTTGAGAAGAATTCAGTCAGGGAGATGTGGGATGCTCTGACAGGTTTATATCAGAGTAATAACCACAACAGGAAGATGGTGCTGAAGGAGGAGCTGAAAAGTACCAAGATGTCCAAGATTGATACTGTAGCTTCTTATCTCACCAATATCATACAGGTTCATGATAATTTGGAAGCAATTGGGGAGACCGTGACAGATCAAGAGTTGGTGAGGATTTCCATGAATGGCTCCACCAAGCCATGGGCACCTTTCATCAAAGGGATCATTGCACGGGAGTGTCTTCCTAACCGGGAGAGGTTGTGGGATGACTTCATCCAAGAGGATATTCAAGAGGAATCTCTATACAAATGCCAAAAAAAGGGTGATGCTGAGGAGAATGTTTCTTTTGCTAATCAGGTAGAGAGGATCAAGGATAGTAGAGGTGGAGAGTCAACTTTAGAGGAGGTGAAGAAGAAGAAGGACATGAGAAAAGTCAAGTGCTTTATGTGCGACAAGTGTGGCCACTATGATTCATAGTGTCCAAAATGAAAGAAAGGGAAGAGTAAGTCTCAACAGGTAGCATCATTTGCAGAAGCTCATGTCAAGGAGTTTGGTGAGAGGTTCAAGAAGGATTTCTTGTTAGTCTCTTTTATTTGGATAGTGGGGATTCACATCACATGATGGGGACACTGAGTTGTTCACTAGTTTGTTAAGGAAATAGTCATATTTTCATGTGGAGATTGGAACCCATGCTAAGTGTGTTGTGAAGTGAGTTGGCACAGTTAGGTTCCAGCTAGAGTCGAGAGGGTCTCTAGAGGTGACATATATGTTGTATGTACCAGAGCTGAAGATAAATTTGGAATCAATATTCGCATTGGAGGAATACACCATCTCTTTCGAGAGTGGATGTGTTCTTATTCAACTGAAGGGATATGGCATATAACTAGCACAAGTTCTTGGTGTTAGAGAGGGTAGAGTATATAGGTTGTACGGAAATCCTATAGTTGGATCCAATGGGATCTTGGATCATGGATCAATGTCGGTGACATAGGTCAAGGAGAAGAAGAATATGAAGTGTGATCAGAGTTGTCAGGCTTACATTTTGGAGGAATAAACCTTTAGAGGGGAAGAGGGAGTTATCCCCTTCCAGTTTTGTTAGCAAACCTAGTTGGTGCGAGATGACATTGATGGATGCTCAGAAGTAGCAGAAAGCTCCCATTCCTTCTTGTTGAGGGAAAGAAGGCATTCCAAGAAGTTTGAAAAATTCCTCAAAGGATTTCTCATTGAGGGAGAGAAGGCCCTTGAGGAGTTTTCAAACTTCTTGGAACTGATGTGTAGCGTCATTGATTCCATGAATTCTAGTGATCAGGGAGAAACTGATCAACAGGGTTGGAGGGATGCCAGTGTGAAGGATGTGTGCAAAAGTGTGCTAGGATTAGAGGGAGAGCTAGTTCCAAGTGGCTCTTTGAGAAGCACATTCCTCGCTAGGAGAGTGTAGATGATTGTAGCTTTAATAGGTACTTCTACATAGGCCAGGTGTTAGGCTCGCAGGATTCATCCAAATTTCCTCTCTAGGTACTTGATTTAGAGAGCAAGTGACTTTTGTATCCATTTCCTAAGTATAACTTAGGAAAAACACATTAATTAACTTAATGTTGGCTAATGAATAAAAGTGAACTTAAGATTAAGTCACAACCATTGATCTTAAGTGAGGCTTGAGAACTAATCTCAACCATCGATTACTTTGGAGATCTAGGGTTATGGTTTTGGTCATTGATATGTTATAAAATGAAGCTTATGGAGAGGAGAAGACACACAATAGTCACACAAAGTGAGTGAGATCTCATTGATTGGTTGGAGAAGGAATTTCATCCAAGTGTGCAGGTGTAGGGTCAAAGGAATGGAGCAAAGGGGAAGTAAGGGAGATAGCAACCAACCAACAAGATCGAAGGACTGATCTGAGGTTTGATAGGCTAGGCTATTTGTTGGTTTTTATAATTTCTCAATTGGCCATTATCCCAAGATGGGAGCCTAGGATTTCATCTTAATAAAATCATAGTTTGCTGGTTTTTCCCTATTCTGGGTTTTCTAGGGTAAACAAGTGTCAAATATGTGTGTGATTTCATGTTTATTTTCTATCGCATAATTAAGATGGAGAGAAGGCCTTTGAGGAGTTTTCAAAATTCTTGGAACTGATGTGTAGCGTCATTGATTCCATGAATTCTAGTGATCAGGGAGAAACTGATCAACAGGGTTGGAGGGATGCCAGTGTGAAGGATGTGTGCAAAAGTGTGCTAGGATTAGAGGGAGAGCTAGTTCCAAGTGGCTCTTTGAGAAGCACGTTCCTCGCTAGGAGAGTGTAGATGATCGTAGCTTCAATAGGTACTTCTACATAGGCCAGGTGTTAGGCTCACAGGAGTTATCCAAATTTCCTCTCTAGGTACTTGATTGAGAGAGAAAGTGACTTTTGTATCCATTTCCTAAGTATAACTTAGGAAAAACACATTAATTAACTTAATGTTGGCTAATGACTAAAAGTGAACTTAAGATTAAGTCACAACCATTGATCTTAAGTGAGGCTTGAGAACTAATCTCAACCATCGATTACTTTGGAGATCTAGGGTTATGGTTTTGGTCATTGATATGTTATAAAATGAAGCTTATGGAGAGGAGAAGACACACAATAGTCACACAAAGTGGGTGAGATCTCATTGATTGGCTGGAGAAGGAATTTCATCCAAGTGTGCAGGTGTAGGGTCAAAGGAAAGGAGCAAAGGGGAAGTAAGGGAGATAGCATCCAACCAACAAGATCGAAGGACTAATCTGAGGTTTGATAGGCTAGGCTATTTGTTGGTTTTTATAATTTCTCAATTGGCCATTATCCCAAGATTGGAGCCCAGGATTTCATCTTAATAAAATCATAGTTTGCTGGTTTTTCCCTAGTCTGGGTTTTCTAGGGTAAACAAGTGTCAAATATGTGTGTGATTTCATGTTTATTTTCTATCGCATAATTAGTTAGATTATTAGTGTATTTTTGTTTATAATTTTAGAATGAATTTTTGGGCATAAAAATTATCGTGAATGATAATCATATTTGGTAATGAGAAACTAACAGTCTCATGGGGAAGATGAAGAAGGGTAGCAAGAAATGATTCAAGAAGAAGGATGGGACAAATACAAGGAATAAGGAATTAAGTAAGGTCATGTGCTTTCAATTCATGATATGGGACATTATGTAGGACATTGTACATTGAATAAGGGAAATGGAATGAAGCAGGTTGCAACTAGGACTGTAACAAGAGTAGAGGAGATGACCTCTCAGTTTGAGACTACCTTTTCCATGGTTTCTTGTTTATCTACTAACATTGTGTATAGTGTTGGAAGGTATGCAGACAATGGAGCTTCAAGACACATGAAAATGACAAGTCACTATTTAGCATGCTCAAGAAAGATGGAGGCATGACTATGGAGATTGGTGATTATTCTATGTGCCCTATGATATGACTTGGATCCATTTCATTCCATATGAATTTGGGTTATGTTCTTTAGTGGTGTGATATTTTATTTGTTTTGGGTGTGATAAAAAACCTAATTTTAGATGACATGTATACATTGGAGAGATTCCTTTGAGGGACGATAGTGCACCTTTAGTTATTGTAGTCTAGCAAGTTTGAGGACATTAGCTAGAGGGGTGAGAGAGGGTGGGATTTTTAGGTTACTTGTTTATCTAATGACACTCACACATTCCAATGAGGTTGGAAGGACATTTACTTTTCCATAGGCACATGTTGATATAGGTTTAAATCATTGCACTCTAAGTGTGATATCCTTTAGTGTACAGGGTTCTCCTCCCGTGATAAGGGACAATTTGGAGATTTATGATCCAATGGATTAAGAGCATGTATGAGCGAATTGTGCTAGTCATGTAGCTTTTTTTTATTCCATTTGGGAGACTTCCAGTTCTACAAAGGAGGAGGTGTGATGATGAGATTGACTTCATCCATGTGCCTTCTAGTTATGAATTTGGGAGATGTGATGCCTTGATGGAGGATGTTGCCAAGATTGTTTCCATAATTATTGTTGGTTGGAGTCTTATGGAGTAAAGAACCATGAATTTTGGATTCTCTTAGACAAAGGGAGTTTCTATTGATGATACTCTTACTTTATAAATATTCTATCGAGATGAGGGATACTTTAATATTCTATCGAGATGAGGGAGTTGGAATAGGTCAAGATAGTTCAGTTTCCATAGGATTCAAGGTGCATGACAGGGATTACCATGATGACACGTTGATGATGACCTTGCATAGTTTGATGACTATACCATGAGATTTTCCTTCTAGGATCAACTTGATCTTGTATGGAGATGTTGTTTCTTTTGTAGGATGTCCTAAAGAGTTCATGATGTGGTGTTCTTTGATGGCGATATGATATGCCAAGGGTGGTGGAGGTTGGAAGTTGCTTGTTACTCTAGGGAAACATTCCTTTATTCACATGTCATCATTGTTCATTGGAGGATCAAGATGTTGTGATAGCATGGTTGATAGTATTGTTGTAGATGACACTGGTTGATTATGAGATTGCGACCAGTGACGATTCAAATATAAAATATTTGATGGAGTTGCAGAGGGAGTCGATAGGTGTCGGTGTAAACATTTTCCCTATAAATATGGAGTGTTAAATTTTTGGGTTACTTTGAAAGTGTTTACACAATATTTGGGGGTGCTTCATGATACTTGGGGTACATGGTGTATGTTGAACCCCTAGATGATCCGATATGGATTGTAGCATGAGACATGGTCCGTGATGGATATGCATACTTGAGATAGATTGCTTAATGGATGTTTGAGCTGAGTTGATTGCTATCTCAATTTTCTTCCCTTGTGCATTGGAAATCTCTTGCTTGGATGGTGGTCATGATGGCCACATGGAGGATTCACTTAGTGGGATAAAACCATATAGGATACGTGGAGTATTGGAGATGGATCAGGGATGTTTGGAGCCTCGATAGTGTTCTTGTAGGGAGTAGCTACCCAAGTGGAGCACTTTTCTTTGGAGGATAGACGGATTTCATGGAGGTTCAATATTGAGTGGTGTGAACTTTCCTTCTGTAGCTACATCACGTTGGAGTCCTTTTGCGAATGGAATCATCATTGGAGCATGAGACTTGTACTCTAGAGTGGAAGTCTCACTTTTTTGGTCTACAAGGGCTAATGTAGGTGTTGTAACATAAATTGTCCCATCAAAATTTTTGTCGACATTGCAAAAAAATTGAAATAAACTATCACATGGTTCCCCAAGATATTATCCCACACTTATTTTAGAATATTTATCTCCAACTATCTCAGTGGATCTATGCCTTTCAACCTAATGATGAATCGTTTTTTTGAGTGCTTCTTTCAATACCACCTCCACAATGACCCAATCAAGTACCCATGATGAATCCCATATTGATTACTTGTATGGTGCTACTTGCATTAAAGTCTCTTCTATTTTTCTTGATAGATTCAATCTCTTACTAGTTGATCAAACCCATCACATTGTTACTACAAAGTCCTCCCATTCTACCCTTTCCTCTAGGTATGTCATGACTAATGCCTTAGTGGGATATACCTACTCTTTAAAATGTTATTCCACTCCTTCCCCTTGAAGGAAAATTGGTACAACAACATTAGCCCCTTGTTTCATGGGATTTTGTCCCTAATGTCAAAGCATATCCTACTACTTACACTCAAGCAAAAAAATATATAGAACAGAAGGATTCTGTTAGGAACCCATGTCTTTACTTTGTTAGTATATTGTTGTTGGACGCATATGCTTTGTAAGTCGTCCCGTAGTATTTGTTGATCAATAGTTTGTGTTATTGTTGTTGGCGCATATGCTTTGTAAGTCGCCCGTAGTATTGTTGATCCATAGTTTGTAGTGGTCCATGGTTTTGACCCATAGTATTGGCGCCTAGACTTAGTATATAAGTGTGTGTTGAGACCTATGAAGACACCATGAAGTTATTTGTATTGAGCTTGCTCATAGGAGTTTTCCCCATCGAAGTGGCCTGTGATCAATATAAAAGTGATTCTGAGTTCTGTCATTTTTGCTATTTCGCATATTCTTATTAACTAATTGTTGCAGGTGCTTCACATCTGGTATCAGAGCACTTTCTTGGGCTCACTGGGTGAAATTTTTGCCAAATTTTTTTTCCCATCTGTTGCAGGTTCGGATTTGGGAATAATCCCTATCCGCTTAACTGTGGGAAGTAATTGGGCATAAGCCCTAAAAATCATTGTGAGGAGTACCACAGGAACGCCGAAGTAGCTAGCCCATTGAGAGGACCTGCCAGCGAAAAGGGAAACGACCCCTACCTGATTGACTAGTTCCCACCCGTGAGGTAAACCTAGAGCAGTCGTTTGTGGCAAAGCGGTTATCAGTTTTACCTGAGCCGTGGAGTGAGGGGTACTGCCCCAATACGCAAGCCGTTAGACAGCATTGGTGGCCGAGTGAAACCCCTGAACTGTTAGGAAGTTGCACACACCTAGGGTCCATATCTATTTTCAGCTGAACTGTTTTCGATCATTGTTGCGCCGTTTCAGATCCATCTGTTCAGATCCATTCTGAAAGCCGTTCCAGATCCAGTCGTTTTCAATCCATTCGGTGTCATTTCAGGTCCCTCTATTTCCGCTCACTTCTGGGTTGCAGATTTATCTGTTCCAGATCCCTTCCGAGCCGTAGCCACTCCAGATTTATCTCCCTTGTTTTCACTCTGTTTCCCTTGAAATTTTCAGGGAACCCCTGTCATCCCATTTTGCATATTTCATTCTTGAGGACCCTATCCCCAATTCCCCTTCCCAAAGCCTGAAATCCCACATTTGTCTATTTTTAGGGTTTGCCATAACTACCTCCGATTTCACCCAATCACCTTCAAATTTTACCACAGAGTTCCTTTCTGAATTCTGCTTCTTTGTCCCCGTCTGCCAAATTTTCCCATTCTTTCACCATGCTTCTGAAATCCTCATTTTTGCTTCCTTGTCTATTCGACAGTGTCCAAAACCTAGTCAAACCCCAATTACCCTTCATATTTTTTCCCAAGTCTAGATTTTCCTTTACTAAAGCAGTTTCTGTTTTTGTTTTCCTACCCAGTCAACCAAAAAAAAAACTCCTGGTTATGGTTGTCACCCGTGCAGGAGCAAAAACCATGGAAGACGCACTTGCAGCCATCCAAGCTAAACTCCAGGATCTGGATGAAAAATTTCTCGGCCTCCATCTTAAACATTCAGCTATGAACAACAAACGACAGTCTGAGTCTTCATCAGACAATGGGTTCTCTTCTTCCAGCAATTTTCGTGGTCCGAAGCTTGATTTTCCTCGCTTCAATGGTACTGATCCAACTGGATGGATCTATTGTGCAGAACAGTATTCCAGTCTGCATAATACTTTTGATGTCAACAAAGTTCCGCTTGCATCCTTTCATTTGGAACAAGAAGCTCTTCAATGGGACTGTTGGTACATCAAGGCTCATGAAGAGCCCAAATGGCCAGACTTTTTCCAGCTCCTTTTGCAACGATTTGGTCCTAGTGCTTTTGATTTGGTCCTAGTGGTCACAGGAGCCCTCACTAAACTTCGCCAAATTGGCACTGTGAGAGAGTATCAAACTGAATTTGAGAAACTAGCCAACCACACTGAAGGATTGTCTGATGACTTTTACCGGAGTTGTTTTATCAGTGGTCTAAAGGATGCCATCCGCTCTGAGGTCAAAATGTTCTGTCCCAACACAATGATGGAAGCCCTAGGGTTGGCTAAGTTGGCAGAAGACAAGATTGCATCCCAACAACACTCCAAGCCCACTTTTGTTCCCTTCCGAAATATGGGTTCTCAATGACCACCTATACTGCAGGCTCCTCGACCAACTCCTATCAAGCGTTTGTTTGAAATAGAGATGTAAGCACACAGAGAAAAGGGGCTTTTCTATAATTGTGATAAAAAATTCACTCAGGGACATAGATGTGTTCAGCAAAAGCTCTATCTCTTGGATGTGGATTCTCTGCCTGCCTCTGAAATTGGTGACAAAGATCCAGAAACAATGGATGCTCCGGTCGACATTCAGGAACCGCCTATTGACCCTCCGTCTCAGGATGACCAGCTAGAGATATCTCTCCATGATTTACCTGGAATCACCACCCCCCAAACAATGCGGGTCAGGGGTTACTTCAAGAAGCTTCCTCTTACAATACTCATTAATTCTGGTAGCACTCATAATTTCATTGACCCTCAGATCGCCAAACAAGCTGATTGTTTTATCCATCCTTGCTCCAACTTTGAAGTCATGGTTGCCAATGGGGGCACCTTACCTTGCAAAGGGAAGTGTCGAAATGTGCATATCTCTATGGGAGATTATACCTTGTGCTCTGACATGTTTTCCTTGACCTTAGGCGGATGTGATGTGGTTTTGGGCACTCAATGGATACGCACACTTGGCCCTATCTTATGGGATTTTGCTGAACTTTGGATGCAGTTTTCCCTCAATGGACAAAAACACACATTGACAGGATTACAACCAGGTTCTCTTAGCATCATCAGTTCACATTGCATGAAAAAACTCCTCAAGAAGAATTCACATGGTGTCATTGCTCAGATCCATTCCATTCAGATGCAACCATCAGCGGTCTCCACTACTCCTTTGGATCTACAACAAATTCTGGATCGATATACAGGTGTCTTTGCTAAACCAGTGGGATTGCCACCTTCCAGGCCAAAAGACCATCATATTCAACTCTTTCCTGGTAGCATTCCTCCCAACATCAGGCCCTATCGCTACCCATTTCACCAAAAAACGGAGATTGAAATGCTCGTTCGGGACTTATTGAAGCAAGGTATTATTCGCCCAAGCACTAGTTCCTTTTCTTCTCCAGTTCTTCTTGTCCACAAAAAAGATGGGTCATGGTGCCTCTGCATTGAATTCCGAGCACTTAATCACCTCACCATCAAGGATAAGTTTCCAATTCCTGTTGTTGATGAGCTTCTTGATGAGCTTCATGGGGCTCACTTTTTCTCCAAGTTGGATCTTCGTTCTGGGTATCATCAAATTTGGGTTCATGAGGATGATATCCCTAAAACAACTTTCCTCACACATGATGGCCATTATGAGTTTTTTGTCATGCCCTTTGGCCTCACTAATGATCCTTCCACATTCCAGGCCTTAATGAATAAAATATTTCGACCCTACTTGCGGAAATTCATTCTGGTATTCTTTGATGATATCCTCATCTACAGTAAAACATGGGATGAACATCTCCAGCATCTGGATCTTGTCATGAAACTTTTCTCTGACCATCATATCCACGCCAAGCAGTCTAAATGTGTTTTTGGACAGAAGGAAGTTGAGTATCTCGTGCACATTATCTCAGCACAAGGGGTTTGCGTGGATCCTGCCAAAATCGATGCCATGAACAATTGGCCGCATCCTCAGACACTCAAGAGCCTTCGTGGTTTTTTGGGGTTGACTGGCTACTACCGCAAGTTTGTCAAGGATTATGGGAAGATTGCAGCTCCATTAACTGCTCTATTGAAAAAGGATGCTTTTAAATGGACACATGCTTCTCAGTGTGCATTTGAAAAACTAAAACAAGCTATGTGTACTACACCTGTTCTAGCTATGCCCAATTTTTCCAAGCCCTTCACTATTGAGAGTGATGCTTGCGGCAATGGACTTGGTGCTGTTCTCCTTCAAGATGAACACCCCATTTCATTCACCAGCAAAGCCCTTTCCGGTAAGAATTTAGCTGCCTCTACCTATGAGAAGGAAATGATGTCTATTTTGCATGCAGCACAGAAGTGGCGACCATACCTATTAGGGACTCATTTCTGCATCAAGATTGATCACCAGAGTCTGAAATATTTCTTGGAACAGCGTGTCTCCTCCCCAACACAACAGAAATGGGTTAGCAAACTCATGGGTTATGACTATGAGATCACTTACAAGACGGGTAAAGACAATATTGTGGCAGATGCTCTTTCTCGCACATTTGATGCCCAAGGTTCTCTTTCAGCTATTTCTATGCCTGTTCCAAATTGGTTGCAATCTGTTCAGCAGGGTTATGTCAATGACTCTTCCTTATCTCAAATCATCCAATGCTTGACCAACAACCCTTCTGCTATACCACATTACTCTTGGGATGGTGCTTCTCTGAGATACAAGGGTCGTCTGGTGCTTCCCCAGAGCACAGATCTTCAACAAGCTGTTTTCTATGAACTCCATGCTTCTCCATAGGCAGGGCACTCTGGGTTCCTCAAAACGTATGAACGGGCACGACGTAATTTCTTTTGGAAGGGCATGAAAAGGACAATTCAACAGATGGTGGCCAAATGTGATATCTGCCAACGCAATAAGGGTGAAACAACACTCCTTCTAGGATTGCTCGAACCCTTGCCCATACCTACATGGATTTGGACAGATATTTCTATGGATTTCATTGAAGGGATCCCTAAATATGGCGGGAAGATAGTGATTCTCATTGTGGTTGATCGCCTCTCCAAATATAGTCATTTTTGTGCTCTCAACCATCCCTATACAGCCTCCTCAGTCGCTCAAATTTTCCTGGACCAGATCTTTCGTCTTCATGGCATCCCTTCTTCCATCGTCTCGGATCGTGATGCGAATTTCACCAGTCATTTTTGGACAACACTATTTCGCCACACTGGCACCAAACTGAAGATGAGTTCAGGGTATCACACACAAACAGATGGTCAGACTGAAATTATCAATAAATGCTTGGAAACTTATCTTCGTTGCTTCACCTCTGAACAACAACATCAGTGGGCAAAGTATCTCCCTCTTGCTGAATGGTGGTACAATACCTCTTACCACACTGCCTCTAAAATGACCCCATATGAAGCAGTCTATGGTCAGGCACCTCCAGTTCTTCTTCCATACACCCCCAACAGTTCACCAATTCAGGAAGTTGACACGGTCCTTCGAAATCGCGATCAGATTCTTCGCATTTTGCGGGACAATCTTCACATGGAAAGAAATCACATGAAGCAACAAGCTGATCAGCACTGTTCTGAGCGCACTTTTCAAGTAGGCGATATGGTTTTTCTTCGTCTCCAGTCGTACAAGCAATCCTCCATGAAACTCAAAGGTCATCATAAGCTCGCTCCAAAGTTCTATGGGCCATATCGGATTCTTCAGAAGATTGGGTCCGTTGCTTATAAATTGGAACTTCCTACTTCTTCCCGCATTCATCCAGTCTTTCATGTCTCTTGTCTGAAGAAATTTCTTGGCACCAACATTAGTGGACAAACGATTTTACCCGAACTGGATAATGAAGGATCCATCCTTTTGGAGTCGGAGGTCATCCTCAATCGGCGCACTCATCAGCTTCGCTCTTCGCTCAACCAGAGGATGCTACATGGGAACCACTCCTTCAGATTCAACAACAATTTCCACATCTAAAGCTTTGAGGACAAAGCTTTTTTTAGGGGGGAGGGGATGTTAGGAACCCATGTCTTTACTTTGTTAGTATATTGTTGTTGGACGCATATGCTTTGTAAGTCATCCCATAGTATTTTTTGATCAATAGTTTGTGTTATTGTTGTTGGCGCATATGCTTTGTAAGTCGCCCGTAGTATTGTTGATCCATAGTTTGTAGTGGCCCATGGTTTTGACCCATAGTATTGGCGCCTAGACTTAGTATATAAGTGTGTGTTGAGACCTATGAATACACCGTGAAGTTATTTGTATTGAGCTTGCTCATAGGAGGTTGCCCCCTCGAAGTGCCCTGTGATCAATATAAAAGTGATTCTGAGTTCTGTCATTTCTTCTATTTCGCATATTCTTATTAATTAATTGTTGTAGGTGCTTCACAGATTCTCAAGCTATCAAATATGATGCCCTAATAAAAAATCACACTTGGAACCTAGTCCCCTTACCCACCATGGGTAAGAATTTAGTTGGTTGAAAGTGGATTTATAAACCAAATACAACGTAGGCATGAAACTTGAAAAACATAAAGTTTGTCTTGTCACTAAAGAACTCTCCCCAAAAGAGGACATTGAATATTTAGAGACATTTGCTCTAGTATCTCATATGTACTCAATTCAAATAATTTTCTCTATAGTTGCTTCATTGAATTTTGAAGTTTATTAAATAGATTAAAAGAGTGTTTTTCTCCATGTAGACTTCCTGGAATAGTGTTATATGCAGAAACCCCCAAGTTTTGTACAAAATGTTCATGTTCCATTGGTTTGTAAGTTTTAGAAATATGTATATGGCCTTAAGAAAGCACCCCGTGATTGGTATGAGAAGATTCACAATTCCTTTATCAATTATGGCTTCAATTGTTGTGAGGTTGAGCATGGTCTCTATATTGATCATCATGATGGAAACACCCTCATCATTGTGCTATATGTGGATGATCTCCCTTTAAGTAGTCATTCCACATCCATGATAAATGGCATGCAATAAAAGTAGCTTCAATATTATTTTGATAAGATTGATTTTTGGTTTCTTTGTTCTTTTTTAGGACTTCATATTTCTTAGACCTTTGTTGGGATTTACCTTCTCAACCTTAGTACAATGTGAATATATTACATCGTTTTGGGATGGAATATTGCAAGCTAATGCATAATCCTATTGCTCTGGATATGAATTTTCACGCCAAGTGCTCTTCACCAATGGTTGATCTAGAACAAATAAATGCAGAATAGAATCAAATTCCCTATATCAATAGAAATGAAAATAGATAAATGTGTCTCTTACCTAGGATTCACAAACCCTCTTTCTCTTTGCTTGATCCAATGCTCTAGCACCTTCATATCTGCAACTGCAAAGTACTGTTGAACAAGTGGAAACAATCAAACAGTAAAAGCATATATCACATATGATTGATCTAAGCTAACAGTTAAGGAAGTAAGCTCTAAACATCAGCAACACGATAATGTATATGGGAAGAGATTGTATTAACTGTATAAAGGAGAGTACAATAAGAGAGAACATTACAATCTATGCCTTAACGTTGCAACCTTCCTTCCAACAAGCCAAACCAAGCCAAGCCTCCAAAGATGAATTAAATCTCTCAAGGATGAGTGAGAGTCACCTAAGATAATTTCACCAGCATGAGAGTACTATAAACTTTCCTCCCTTTGGAATGGAGAGGAGCTTCATATTTATAGGACCAAGTGGATAGAGTAGGTTGAAGATTATGGGTAGAAGGCTAAGGGATCATCCCTTGAGGTTAGGGAACCGAAGGACAAATCACCTATGAATTAGGGATAACCATCCACATAATCATGCTTAGAGAAGTTGCTTGAAGGTCTCATTTATCCATTTTAACCAACCCCAACGCATGTTGCATGAGGGAAATCTACGCTAGGAAGGGGCAAGCGCAAGTTGAATGAAGACAACCTGTTCCATTGGCGCAGACTGCCAGATGACATTCCGCGTCGATCCTATTCAGGTGCTTATTGCTGGAAGACAAGCTACGCTAGCCCAACTAGAAAATGTGGATAAAGGATCGACAACTTGCTCTAGATGACTTCTGGTCAGGGAAACTTCAAGGATCAAGGCACTGAGTTTACAAAGGACTCACGTGTTAGAAAAACAGGATCGCAGAGCAATAACAATAAACAGAAATGCAAATATAATCACACATACACATTACAAGAGAGACACAGATATATCGTGGTTCACCCAACTTGGGCTACGTCCACACTGAATTTGCCAGTCCTTATTATTATTACCGTCCAGCAAGTCGAAGGGATACAACCTGCAGCACAACCGCTGCACTTCCTCTTCTCTGTTTCACAGTCTCTCTCCTGATCTCAAAGATCTTTACAATGCATAAAACCTAATACATCAACCCTAGCCGTATTACAATGTCCTTCTTTTATAAGGGAAATACAATGGGAAAATACCACGGGATACCCAAAACCATGGGCCCCCCCACACCCCCCCACTGGGGTGAGTGTACAGTCCACCTACACATCATATAGAACTGGGGTACAAACACGGCTAATACAATATCATCTATGAGACTAGAAGATCTGGCTCCACAACCAACATCACGATGATGAGATTTAGGTGTAACAGAATGCCCCCCAAAGCATGAAGCTGGTAAACTAAAATGGGTGATATGCTTTGAAAGATAGATGGCAAGGACTTGTTGGTTGGAAGGAGTTGCTGCAGTATAACCAACTCTGAGATACAAGTCTCATATGATGCACAACATGTCTGCCGACCAATACATTGCATATCCATGATAGTAAAGACCGACTGAACACAATCATGGCTACTAGACACAATCGTATATCCATGATGAGATGATAACACAACCACGACCAATACAAAGTGGATTCGTGTAGTATAACTCAAACAATCTCCATTACAACCTGGGTGAAATATGAGAACAACGTCCTAGGGTCTTTAAGCTGAACCCACAATGATACGAATCTATCCACGTGATTACAATGTCTTAGAGTAGAACATGGTAGAAACCACTTGATTACCGGTCATTGATGTATACTGTTAACAAGCGCGAGGGATATCACCATTGATGTTGATGATTCCCAAGGTATCATAGTACATACCATCAAGCGTGAATCAATGAGCTGAGGTTGAATGCTCAATGGAATCTTCCAATCAAGAGTCAATGATGTAAACTCATGTTGAAAGTGAGGTAACCTGCCATTGAGTCATGCAGGCCCAAGGTACTTGATTGGTTTCTAGATTCAATCCCTGGATGATGTGCTGAAGTCGACAAGGATGAATCCGTCGAAGGAGGGTCATGATGAATCCCTCATCATCGACACAAAACAAGATCACATATGTTAGGAGTGAATCAGATGGTAGAGTGTTATGCAAGACTCACTCAGGGTAGACCGACATGATGGAAGGTACACTGACTGCAGATAATGAATAACGCACATCTCTTGAACATGGGCATGACATAACTTGGCAGTATCGACATGAAAAGAATGATACCAACCCCCAATGAAACTAATGATGGAAGCATTCTTTGGATGACCGAAAGGAGTGACATGACTCATGGAATCAGTAGGACTTGAGGATAAATAGATTACCCAAGTACAGAATTCAAATGCAAACAAGTGCCTTAAAGGGTGACTAAGTACTACCATAATAAAAATGAACACAATCTCATCCCTATTCCCCATCATGATTGATGAGTACCTCTTTTGTTTTTTAACGAGATTGAGGAGGATAACAGATGCTCGGTATAGCTCATCCCATGGACGAGTCCAATCCCAAATGTTTTACGAACCTAGGATAGGAGGGGTTCATCCCAAAACGGGCCCTTCTATGTTAGATTTTAACGAATCCAAAGAAGGTAAACTCGACGTCATTTCATGTTTAGAGAGTCTGAAAAGAACTAAAGAAGAATCCAAAGTTTCTTTTTCGTAAAGTTAGTCTCTTCGCCCGAAAAAGGGTAAAACAATGCAAGAGAGAACTCTTCCAGCCATGATTGACTAGAGTGATCCTTTTTCGTAAATAGTGCCTCCTGGTCCAAAAAAGGGGTAAACTATCACCAGAAAGACGATCATTCAAATACTTTTACAAGCGTGAACACATCAAGTTTGCTTGGCAATCTTTTCCTATTTAGGGAGTCTGAAAAGAGCTTAAAGAGGAATCTATGGAAAAATTTGTCATGGTTGGTAACCGAGTATGACAAAGGAAAAACCAAACTCGACACAGTTCCTTTTCCGTAAGTAGTATAGCGAGGCCGGATAAAGTGATAAACCTATACTCGTTAGACACACCCTTTTACTCAATTTTTAACGAGCAAGACAATGGTATCAAAAGCACTCAGAATCTTTTTCAAGTTTGAACCAGAGCACGAAAAAGTAAAAAGTAAGCTCAAACCAATTTTCATTTTTTTAACCAGAGCACGAAAAGGTGAAAAGTAAGCTCGACACCTCTTACTATTTTTAATGAGATCGAAGAAAGGTTGGAAGAATGCTCGGGGTATCTGCTTCATTTTTTAACGAGCTTGAAACAGAAAATGAACTATGCTCGGTATAATTCCTAATGGCAGGTTTCTCCCCAACATGATACCCAGAGGTTGGAAGTTTGCCCCCAGCCCAAGAAGCTGATGGTTTACCTCTAGTATGATTTCAAGAGGTTGGAGACATACCCCCCAAGCTTCGTTTTGTTCGTCTACTCTTTTTCTTCATCCGATAAAACTCATGATTACTAATAGGAATATATTCACCATGGGAGGATGAAATTTTTTTATTAAATAGCATAGGCGAATGAAATGAAGGTTCAGATATTAAATCCAGAGAAAGACGCGACTCAAGGGGAGGGGATCTGTTTCATTTTTTAACGAGCTTGACACAAGAATAGAACCATGCTCGTGGGGTACTGGTTCATTTTTTAACGAGCTTGAAACATGAATAGAACCATGCTCGTGAAGTTGGTTTCATTTTTATGCAAGATTGAAACCAAAGGTAAACTGTGCTTGGGAATGGTTTCATTTTTACACAAGCTCGAAACCAAAGGTAAACTATGCTTGTAGAGATCTGTTCCATTTTTTAACGAGCTTGGAGACAAATACCAATCTGTGCTCAAGGGGTATTGTTTCATTTTTTAACGAGCTTGACACAGGAATAGAACTATGCTCATGGTCATCTATTTAATTTTTTAACGAGCTTGACACAGGAATAGAACCATGCTCGTGTGACCTGTTTCATTTTTTAACGAGCTTGACACAGAAAGGGAACTATGCTCATGGTTAAGGCCCATTGACAAGTTCCTTCCCAACATGATATCCAGAGGTTGGTAAATGCCCCCAGCATGATTGCTAGCAGCTTAACATGCCCCCCCAATCTTCGTTTCGTCTGACTACTCTTCTTCCTTACCCAATTAAAATCCTGGCTACTAATATGAATATGTTCACCAAGGGTTAGGAAGAACGAGGATCAAATGACACAGGAAAATAAAATGAAGGTTCAAGTCCTAAATCTAGTGGGAGACTCGAATCAATGGGAGGAAGATCTATTTCATTTTTACACAAGCTTGAAATAGACAACAACTATGCTTGAAGGGATCCATTTTATTTTTAACAAGCTTAAAACAAAAAGAAACTATGCTCATGATAGCCTGTTTCATTTTTTAACGAGCTTGACACAGAAAGGGAACTATGCTCTTGGGGCTAGTTTCATTTTTATGCAGGCTTGAAACCAAATATACACTATGCTTGGGATTGGTTCCTACCCAACATGATGTCCAGAGGTTGGTAGTGTGCCCCCCATCCTAAAAAGCGACGGGAATAATTCCATCTTGATGTCTAGAGGCTGGAGACATGCCCTAATCCCTAGGGGGAAGAAACCACTAAAACATGTGGAACATTTAGGTAAGTCTGATAACTATGAGTCATGCAATGAGTGGGTGTCACAAAGGGAAACTTATCAATGGTCACCATATTCCCATGAAGAGGAAAATACATCACTCAAAAGAGTGAGGACGCTACAACTTTCATAGCGTAGACATAATCACGTCCAAGGAGAAGATTAAAATCTAAGGGACCTTGGACTACCATAACATCAATATAGACAATTTTACCTCCTAAGGTGATAGGTAAATGAGGAAGGATCCCTAAAGGTCCAATAGGCCTTCTATTAAAATCCAATATCTGATCAGTGACTGAAGCAAGCTGAGGAGAACCTATAGCTTTACAAGCAGTTGAGGATAAAATGATAACAGAAGCTCCCTTGTCAACTATAGTGCGAAATATTTATTTATCGACAACTCCTACAGATATCTGGAAAGGAACATCTGAAGGGAGACAGGATTCTGCTAGGATATTCCAATCAAAGGAAATGACCTCAATACTTGGAGGGGATCCTGTGGAAATGGATGGGATTTCCCCTTGCCTAGAACACTCTAAACTGACCAGAAAAACATCAGCGGTTTCTAATTCACTCTCAACTAGAAGACTAGGATGAGACGAAGATTTTATCATGGTGACTACTTCAGTCTAGGAATTCTCCAATGAAAGAGTGGGATCGAGTGGAGGTGATGTCGACTCGACCACTTCAACTTCACTCTTTGAAAAAAGAGTGGATCGACCAAGGATGGAGCTAGATTGACCATTTCATCAACCAATGGGGGGTCAAGGGATGACTTACGATATCCAGATGGAAGGTGTTTCTGAGATACGGTAATTTCTTCCAACAATTGTGAGGCTTAATCCATTCATGGACAAATATAAGTAAGGTGCATTCCCTTGCATAACAAACAAGGATTCTTGACTTTACCTTTCCGACTCTTCACCATAGAGTCACTGGTTGATGGGATATCATCAGTATGATGTCTATAGGCTGATGATATAATTGGTTTGGAGGCTTTATGCCACTCTTCTAACACTTTGGAAAGACCGAGACAATCCTTGAGAAGGTGATCACCCTTGCAAAGCTTGCAAGGGAACTTGGGTCTACGGGGTGTTCGAATAGAATGAGTGCCATCGGAGGCAGATGGTTGATGCTTAGTCTCTTTCTTATCCTTCTTCTTCTTTTTCTTCTCCTTCTTATTCTTCTTATCCTCCTGATTACTAACACTACTCCTTTGATCAGGTGAGGAAGAAGAAACATAAGAATAAGCATCTGACGAAGAAGGGGAAGGAACAATTTGGTATTGACACTCTCGTGGTGGAGATTTAACATTTGAAACATTGGGTACAGAAGGAATCACCAGATTGAATAACCATATCGGTAATCCTATGGTTAATCCAATAGGATTTAAAGTGGCAATAAAGGGAGGACCAATATCTCCAACTAGAGGAAAGAAAAAAGGTACCCCTTGAAAAGGGGTCTCTTGATTGGTAGTCCCGAAAGAGGTTGCCATATCTAAACTCTCTAAGTCCTTCTAATCATTAGAGGAAATTTGAGGTCTAAAATGGGCCTCCTAAGGAAAATAATAAAATAATAGTTGAAATAATGAAATAATAATTAAAATAATAAAATAATATTTATTAATTTTGGAGGAAGAAAGAAAAAAACTACTTTTTTTGTTTGTATTTTCAACATATCTCCCAGTGTTTTTACTCAAATTTCGAGCAGGAACACTCGTTGGATGTTGAATTAAATTCTGCATCTAATGAATACCCACACTGCATACTTTTGATGGATCGCGCTACCCCGAAAACAAGAAATACCTGGAGAAAAAAAATGATGATGTTTAGGGGCAGCGAGGTCTGTCAAAAGTATGCAGTGTGGGTACTCATTGGATGCGGAATTTAATTCTGCATCCAACGAGTGCTCCCGCTCGATATTTGAGAAAAAAAACAGGGAGATATGTTAAAAATACGAACAAAAAAAGTAGTGTTTTTTATGACAAATATCTCAAGTCAACCATTATGGTTTACTCATTTTAATGAAATTCTATTGGTTCTTGAATTCCAACTCATCAAGAAATTATAAGGCCTATTTTAGACCTCAAATTTCCTCTATATCACACACAAGAAACGCTACTCAAACTAAAAGCAACACGCAAACTTGTGAATAAGAGGGATGTAAAAGATGGATCCTCACAGGTGTGTCAAGCCGTCACAACTCACGATATATTGTAGGGTCCAATAGTTATACTCGGCCCAATTTTTCAGAGCACTAACCAAGGAGGATTGGAACTGTACCCTTGGCCGTATAACCTGACTACCTAACAATACATGCATAGTAATCTCCCCGACTGATGTTCTCGGTGTATTGCGACAACAAGATGGTCAAAAGGCTCTCTTGGATGGTTCCAGGAATCCTAATGGGGTCTCCCGATATAGTCAAGGTACGTGGGAGCTCAAATCCATAGTGGTGCTATCTAATGCACAATCGTACGACAGGAGCCTTCCGATATACTACCGAGTACATGAAGTGCCTTTCTATATACCCAAGGGTACGTGCAAGGCCATTCGATATACCGGTTGGTACGTGGAAGAACTATAAGCCCCCGGGATGCATTGAAGGAAAATAAGGATAGCTGCCATGCTTAAAGACGTCGGTACACGTCTCTAACCTAACACATAAGTTGCTAAAAGTTTTTAACTTAAACTAGCGTTTGATTTTATCTTGTACGGTTAAGTGAATCCATGAAATGAAGACTTGGAATTTAAACAAGATGCAAATCTGATCTATATGAAAATGCAAGTCTTCGTTTCTATGACGTCCTATTTAAGAAGGAGAGAGAGAGATATTTTCTTCCCAAATGCACAACCCCATGCAAATGCAATTTTGACTTTTTCAAAATGTTGGAAACAAGTGAAAAACTCAAAATGATGCACCCAAAACTATCCTAAAGCGATAAAAGAGATCTTTTTTATGAACACCAAATGCTATAATTCTAATCCATTTCCTATCTTTTTACACTCGAAAAAGACACATCTAAGCTACGGAAAGAAGGATTCCACAAGCGTTTCCAATCAAATGCAAGACAAAGAAAAACACTTAATAATCTTATCTAACTCAAATGCACACAGATTTGAAACAAGCCTTTCTTCTTCTTATGAGTGTGAGACCAAGAATGGCAAATGATCAAATTAAAATAAGAAGAATATTTATGTATTCCAATTTTGTGAATGTAGCAAAAGAGAGACAAAAATAAGTTTTTCTTTGAACTAAAATGGAGACAAGGAATCAATCTTTCCCAACAATCACTGGATAGCTCAACATGTAAAGGAAACAAGATGCACAACCCCCAAAAAAGAGGCTAAAAAAGACATGGATATCCCACGCTTTTCAAGTCTTTAAAACAAGCCAATCACACCAAACCAAAAATTATCTTAAAACCTTGATATGGGTCAAAACGACTATAGGATACACGATTAAAAAATAGAATCCATTTTGCTTAAAAATGCAAGCAAAACAATAGTTTTGACTCAAAGGGCCAAACATGGATCCAAATCTCAAAAAGACCCAAAAATGGAGGAAAATGGCAGTATGTTGTGTCTAGGGGTTCTGTGACTGTAAGATGCAGCCTACAGATCACAATTAATCATACCAAAATCCAAAAATGAAGGAAATCCTTGTTGATCCCTAAGCATTAAGGCGTTGACGCGCCCTAGGACACTGAACCAGAGCGCCAGAGAGGGGTTGGTGCACCTTGTACACAAGCAGGGTGAACCAATGGCACAGTTTGTCTTCAGGCAAAGTGAGCCATCCAAACAGTGGCGCAGGGAAGACTCAATCTAGGTGCGCCTGTCGAATAACAAGAAAAAAAATGGATAGTCTCCTAAGGTTGAAGGGCAAGAGGCCTAATACTGATCCCAAAGAGAATCAAGGGAATCCAAGAAACTCTTTAATGACAAAATCCAATGATCGGAGGGGCTTAGGAGGCTAGAAAATGGATCACTAAGAAATCAATGAAATCAAACTAAACTGAAATCAAAGCTATGTTCTACCCCCAGTATGGTCACCAGATTTGTTTTTTGGACAATCTACCTAAGCAGACTTAAAGGCCAGATCTCCCTAGTCCAAGTGGATCTAGAACAAATAAACACATAATATAATAAACTTCCCTAGATCAATAGAAATGCAAATAGATAAATGGGTCTCTTACCTGGGATTCACAAATCCTCTTTCTCTTTGCTTGATCCAATGCTCCAACACCTTCAGATTTGCAACTGTAAAGTCCTGTTGAAAAAGTGGAAACAATCAAACAGTAAAAGCATATATCACATATGATTGATCTAAGCTAATAGTTAAGGAAGTAAGTTCTAAACATCAACAACACAATAATGTATATGGGAAGAGATTGTATTAACTGTATAAAGGATAGTACAATAAGAGAGAACGTTACAACCTATGCCTTAACGTCACAACCTTCCTTCCAACAAGCCAAACCAAGCCAAGCCTCCAAAGATGAAGTAAACCTCTCAAGGATGAGTGAGAGTCACCTAAGATAATTTCACCAGCATGAGAGTACTATAGACTTTCCTCCCTTTGGAATGGAGAGGAGCTTCATATTTATAGGACAAAGTAGATAGAGTAGGTTGAATATTATGGGTAGAAGTCTAAGGGATCATCCCTTGATGTTAGGGAACTGAAGGACAACTCACCTATGAATTAGGGATAACCATCCACCTCATCATGCTTCGATAAGTCGCTTAAAGGTCTCATTTATCCATTTTAACCAACCCCGGTGCACGATGCATGAGGGAAATCTGCGCCAGGAAGGGGCAATCACATGTTGAATGAAGACAACCTACGCCACCGGTGCAGGCTACCAGATGACATTCTGCACCGATCCTAGTTAGGTGCTTCTTGCTGGAAGACAAGTTGCATCGACCCAACTAGAAAATGTGGATAAAGTATGGACAACTTGATCTAGATGACTTTTGGTAAGGGAAACTTTAAGTATCAAGGAACTGAGTTGACATAGGACTCATGATGACGAGATTAGGTGTAACAGTATCATAGCTCACAATGACTCTAAAAATGGAGAAAATATGAAGTCTACAATAGTAGATCTTGGTGGGTGCTTGAAGGAATAAGCACACACCCATTATTTTTTATGATATCTAGTTATGGTAGCAACTAGTCTCAAATTTGAAGATAGGTTATATGGGGCATATAACTTCTTGTCATGGAAAGCAAGGGTTACATTACTCTTGAAGGAACGTGAAATTTGGGACATTGTGGAGAAGGCACTTACTTTACCAACATATCTATCTCAGTTGAAAACACATGAGAAGAAGTACATCAAATCCCAGAGAGTGATCATGAATGATGTGAAGGATCAATTTATACTTCATGTAACTGAGAAGACAAAAACCCATGCAATGCACAAATCTCTAACGGATTTGTTCCAGATCGATAAGTGAACATGAAGATGATTTTGAAAGATAAAATTAGAGGTGTCTAGATGGTTACATTGGAGAATGTTACCAATTATCCTATGAAGATCACTCATATTCGTGATCAACTTGCAGCTATTGGGGAGAAGGTAGATGATGTAGAGCTTGTTTGAGTGGCATTGAATGGATTCACCTAGCATTAGGATCCATTCATAAAAGGACTATGTGCTTGAGATAAGCTTCCCACCCAAGAGAGGCTATGGGACGATTGCATCCAGGAGGAGACCCTTAAGGAGTCTATAGATCGCAAGCAAAAAGATGATGAAGAGAAATTGGCCCTTGACAACAAGGCATGAAATGGAAAAGGAAATAATTCCAGCAAGAAGGGTAACAGTGTGGGAGAAGACTCACAACTAAGAAAGAAGAAGACTTGAGTAAAATCAAGTGTTTTGTGTGCCACGAGAATTGACACTATGCATCTCAGTGTCTGAAGAAGAAGGGAAAGGGAAATAAGTAGCGGGTAGAAGCATCTGCAGAAACTTAGTTGAGTGATTTTGTTGTGAAGTTTGAGAGTGATTTCTTGTTAGTTTCATGCCTTTCTACCAGTATAGTTGCTAGGAGTGTATGGAACTTGGATAGTGGTGCATCTCGTCAAATTATGGAAGCACGAGATCTATTCAAGAGGTTGACGAAGTCAAACTCAAGGATCCATGTGGATCTTGGTGATGATGTCAAATATGCATCCAAAGGAGAGGGAAAAATTTCATTCCAGCTTGAGTGAAGAGGTTCGTTTGATGCCCAAGACGCATTATTTATAACAAGACTAAAGAAGAACTTGCTCTTAGTATCAATTATGGGGAACATGGATTTTGTTGTTATATTTAGGAGAGGCCAAGTACTCATACATCCAGAGGGAGCTATCCCATACATATCAATGAAGATTGGGGTTAGAAAGGGAAACTTATATAGCTTCCAGGGAAGCTTGTTTAGGGCTTGGTACATTGCAGTAACAACCTATGCAAGCTTTGGCACAAGAGGATGGGACACTTGCATTACAGGGCATTGTTGTTTATGAGGGAGATTTTCATTAGTCTTCCAGATTTCATTCTTGAGTAGAAGGGAATATGCAAACGGTATGCACTTGGAAAGAATGCCAAGACTAATTTTCCAAGTAGTGAGAGTAAGTCCAAGGGGTGTTGGTTGTGGAGCTTGATCTTCCTTATTCAAAGATCGTGTTTCAGTCGTGTATGGATCCCATACCATGAAGGGGGGTTTGGGGGGATTTCCCCCCAATATATTCACCATGGGGGGTCTAAGGGGGGTGACGAATACATTTTAGGAGCCCCCCTGGTGGGGGTTTGGGGGCAGCGCCCCCATAGTGAAAATTTTGGAAAAAATTCCTTGTAAAATGTTGTAATTTCATAACTGTCATGACTTGGTCAATAATGGGTGATTTATGGGTCCATGGTATTGGGTGTTCCATAGTATTTTCCCATGGTAATCCCTCTTTAAAATGAATGCATTGTAATACGGTTGTGTATTGTAGCATTGCAAATATCTCTGATTATGTGAGATATACTACGAGAGAGTGAAGAGGAAGTTGTAGCGGATGTGATGTAGGTTGTATCCCTTCATTTGTTGGATGGTATAATAATAAGGACTAGAAATTTCTATGTGGATGTAGCCCATCTTGGGTGAACCATGTTATATTGGTGTCTCTCTTGTATTGTTTTTATGTGATTTATATTTGCATCTTGTTTATTGTTATTGCTTTACGATCCTGTTTTTCTAACAATTGGTATCAGAGCCAAAGGTCTATTTGGAAGATAAACTCGCAAGAAAGAAGGGTTCCTAGTTCGAGTGGGAGCAATGGTGGAAGAAGGAAAGTTTAAGGTCGAGAAATTTAACGGCCAAAACTACCAGTTATGGAAGATGCAAATGGAGGACTATCTGTATCAAAAGGATCTATTCCTGCCATTGGGAGGAAAAGCAAAACAGTCGGTGACTATGAAGGACGAATAATGGGAGGTTCTTGACATAAAGGCAATGGGAACAATATGGTTGTGCATGGCTTCGTCAGTGGCTTTCAATATTTCAAAAGAAAATACAACGAAGGGTTTGATGAGTGCATTGGTTAAGCTGTACGAAAAATCCTCGACCTCTAACAAGGTATTTATAATGAAGCATTTATTTAATATGACTATGTAAGAAAGTGGATCTCTTGTTGATCATTTAAATGAATTTAATACGATTACAAATCAGCTAAGTTCTGTAAAAGTGAACTTTGATGATGAGGTTAGGGCTCTTCTAATCTTGTGTTCATTGCTAGAAAGATGGAACGGCTTGGTCATGGCTGTAAGTAACTCTGTCTCTAGTTCAAACACTTTGAAATTTGATGATGTTGTTGGTGTTATTCTTAGCAAGGAAATGCGAAGGAAAATCATAGGTGAGACATCAGTTAATGCATTGACCATGGAGAGCAGGGGAAGACAAAGGGAGAGAGGAAATATACCAGGTAATCACAGTAAGTCCAGGAAGGGCATATCCAAGTTCAAATTGGGAAAGATAGAGTGTTGGAACTATGGAAATTAATGACACCTGGAGAAATACTGCAGATCTCTAAAGAAGAAAGGAGATGGATAGCAGAAGAATACTCAGGAAGCAAATGTAGCAGGTGAGGTGTTACAAGATGCTTTGATTATTGCATTAGATTATACTAGTGATTACTGGGTAGTAGATTTAGGGGCTTCATGTCATGCTACACCCCATAGGAAATTATTTCATGATTATGTTCCAGGTGATTTTGGACATGTTTTATTGGGTGATGATGAACCATGTAAAATTGTTGGAATGGGTGAGGTACAGATAAAGTTAAATAATGGTGAATGGATACTAAAATATGTGAGGCATATTCCTTCCATGAAAAGAAATATGATCTCAACAAGGCAGTTCGGAGATGGTGGTTTTTTATCTATGTTTGGAGAAACGTGGTGGAAGATCACTAAAGGATCGACGGTGATAGAAAAATGAGACAAGATAGGTGCGTTGTATTTATGTCCTCATAATATTGACTGTTCTATCTATTTATCTTCCACGGGAACATATACAACATTGTCGCATCATAGGCTTGGCCACATGAGTGAGAAACAGATGCAGATTCTCCACTCAAGGAATTTGCTACTAGATTTGAAGCAGGTAAGTTTGGAATTCTGTGAGAACTGTGTTTATGGAAAACAAAAGAGAGTCATATTTCTCAGGGTTGGGAAACAAAAGAAGAGTGAAAAGTTAGAGATTGTACATACAGATGTATGGGGACCGACTCAGGTACAATCTCTTGGTGTCTCTCGTTATTATGTTATTTGTATTAATGATGCAACTAGAAAAACTTAAGTTTATTGCATTAGAAAAAAATCTGATGTGTTTTCTACTTTTAAGAAATGGAAAGATTTGGTTGAGAATGAGACAGGAAAAACGTTGAAGTGTCTCAGATCTGATAATGGAGGTGAATACTGCGGCAAAGAGTTTGATAGTTATTGTTGAAACCATGGGATTCATAGAGAGAATACAATCCCAGGAACACCACAATAAAATGGTGTGTCAGAAAGGATGAACATAACAGTCATGGAGTGTGCAAGGTGTATGAGATTGCATGCAGAGTTTCCCTTACAGTTTTGGGCAGATGTTGTAGAATATTGTTGTTTACTTAATAAAAAGAGGGCCTTCAAGTGCTTTGGATGGTGGTATTCCAGAGGAGTCGTGGACAGGTAAAAAGGTAAACTACTATTTTCTGATAACTTTTGGTTGTGAAGCATTTGTCCATTTTGATAAAGAAAATAGAACAAAGCTTGAGGCTAAATCCAAGAAATGTACCTTTATTGGATACAGGGTTGATGATTTTGGTTATCACTTATGGGATTATGAAAATAAAAAAATCATTAGGAGTAGAGATGTGGTATTCAATGAAAAGGTCATGTATAAAGCTCAGTTGTAGGGAAATAAACAAGAAGAAGAAAACACAAAGTACACAGTGCTTGATGAAATCAAAGAAAATGAAGTTCAAAAGGTGTCGAAAAATCAAGAACAACAATAGGTACCTAAAACTTCTGCAAGTGTTGGAATATATACCAAGTTAAGTACACCCCTTGAATGATTCTCTCCTTCATTCTATTATTTATTCATGATTGATTCTGGAGAACCAGAATGTTATGAAGAAGCAATACAGGTGGAAACTAGAAAGAAGTGGGAGAAAGACATGAATGAGGAGATGGACTCATTGGTAAGAAACTAGACTTTGGATTTGATTCAGTTGCCTGCTAGTAAAAGAGAATTACATAATAAATGGGTTTATAGGTTGAAGGAAGAAGATGGAGAAAAGAAGCGGTACAATGCCATATTTGTTGTAAAGGGGTTTGCACAGAAGAAAGGTATAGATTTTGATGAAATATTTTCTCATGTTGTTAAAATGACTTCAATTAGAACTATTTTAAGTCTAGTGGTGGTAGAATATTTGCATCTTGAATAGTTAAATGTAAAAGCAACCTTTATCCATGGGGATTTGGAGGAAGATATTTATATGCAGTGACCATAGGGGTATGAGGTCAAAGGGAAGGAGAATTTGGTATGCAGGTTGAAGAAGAGCTTGTATGGACTGAAACACGCTCCAAGGAAATGGTATCTGAAATTTGACAGTTTTATAGAATAAGGTTATACTAGATGTCATTCTGACCACTGTGTTTATTTCAAGAGGCTATATAATGGAAGGTATATTATCTTGTTATTGTATGTGGATGACATTCTTGTTGCACGATATAACATGCAAGATATAAATGTGATCAAAAGAAAGTTAGCTAATTCATTTGCGATGGAGGATTTGGGTGCTACAAAGCAAATCCTTGTTATGAGAATAACAAGAGACAAGAAAAATCACAAATTGACATTGTCTCAGGATGACTACATACAAAAGGTGTTGGAGAGGTTTAGAATGCAGAATGAAAAACCAATTAGTGCACCTTTGGCCAACCATTTAAAACTAAGTGTTACACCTAAAATCTCCTCATCATCAGATTTAGTGTATACATCCCTGAAGTTACCCTGATTGAGTGATTGACTTGGAAGGATTTGTACTCATTTGTACTAGGTTTTGAGAGGTTGTCGCAAGCTACACATAAGCAACATGTGATGTCGCACATTGCTCCATTACAGGGTGCGACGAAGTTAGTTAAATGGAAAAAATAGCTTCTTCGAGCTCATTCTCGAAGGTTGCTGACTTGGATCCCTATCCCTGACCTGATGGGGGAGCTGGCCTTCAGTTCCTAACCTATTGGGAGGATCCCCTATCTCTCTCCTACCATATCTCAACCTACCCTATCCATACCCTATCCACTTAGTCCTATATAAATGAAGCTCACTCCCATCCCAAAGGGAGGAAGTCTATGGTATCTGCATGCTGGTGAAATCATCATTGAGAGATCTCTATTCACCTATTGAGAGACTCATACTTCCTTGGGAGGATATGGCAAATGGATTGGATGGAGAAGGGATGCAGCGTTAAGCCTTGGTTGTAGTTCTATATCTCTACTATGTATTTCCTTTTATTCACAGTAATACAAATGCTTTCCACCAATATTCTTAATGTGTGATGATATTGAGTAGTTTACCTGCTTAACTGTTTACTTAGATCTCTTATTGTATAGATGCTCTTTACTCGTGTTATGTTGTTGTTTGTGTCTTGACAGGTCTTCCAACTTAAATCTGACGACTGTTGGACATGGAGCAACATTCAGGAAAGAGGATTGCGAAGTAAAAGGAAAGACATCTAGCACTTGATCCTTAAGTAGATCTAGGAAATCCATTTGCAGTCTATTATATTTGTTCTAGACTCACATTGAGCTAGGGAGATCCAGATCGCGTCCGCTCGAGTGGATTGTCCATCAAACAAATCTGGCGACCATACTGGGGAATGTACATTTTGTTTTAATAGTTGTTATCTGAGAGTCATTTTCAGTTGATTGCTTGATATAAGCCTTTTATTTTTCATTTGCTTCTTGAGTTAGTTTCATCATCAGATCTTCACTTTGAAGAGTCTGGTTACCTTCCTCTAAGTTTGCACATCTCATTTGCAGGCCTATTTATTGCTCATTATCTAGAGAATTGGTTCATTTTTTAACTTAGATCTCGCTTGTCGCACCTGGTCAGTGTACTCAGAGCAACACTGTGTCTTTTTTATCTTTGTTCTTTGTCTATTGGCTTCTCGTCGCAACCCTTCCATTGGTATACTACAACATCGTCGCACTTCTTGCATTGGTGAACTGTGACGTCGCACTGTGCACAAGCACAGACTACGCCGATCTTCCAAAAGTACCTTACAGACACCTGTTCTCCATTTTTTATTTGAGTTTTGGTTTGTGTGCAGACTCCTCTGCACTGTACCTTCCAGGCAGAGACCCTTTTTGTCCAACAGTGTTTTGTTTGGCTTGTTTGTATTGGTTTTTGGGTCTTTTGAGATTTGGATTCATGTTTGGCCCTTTGAGTCAAAACTAGTGTTTTGCTTGCGTTTTAAGCGAAATGGGTTCTATTTTTGAAAAAAAAATTCCTTCAGTCGTTTTGAGATCATTTTTGGTTTGGTGTGATTGGCTTGTTTTAAAGACTTGAAGAGTGTGGGATATCCATGTCTTTTTGAACCTCTTTTTCTTGGGTTATGCATCTTGTTTCCCTTACATGCTGAGCTATCCAATCATTTTTGGGGAAGATTGATTCTTTCTCTCCACCTTAGTTCAAAGAAAAGCTTGATTTTGTCACTCTTTTGCTATATTCATGAAATTGGAAAACATAAGTATTCTTCTTGATTTATTTTGATCATTTGATATTCTTGGTTTTACCATCGTAGGAAGAAGAAAAGGCTTGTTTCAGTTTTGTGTACATTTGAGTTAGACATGATTATTAAGTGCTTTTCTTTGTCTTGCATTTGATTGGAAACATCTGTGGAATCCTTCTTTCCGTAGCTTAGATGTGTCTTTTTCAAGTGTGAAAAGATAGGAAATGAGTTATAATTATTGCATTTGGTAGATCTTGAGCCTTTCTTGAGTATCTTTGAGTTGTTTGGGTGCTTGCCGTTTTTCTTTGGGAATTTCTGAATGATCAGAGTGTTGTAGATATTCTCTCACTTTCTATACATAGATATGAAAAGCATTTAGCTATCAAATTTCATTTTTGGTACATGCATTTGAAAATTGAAAGTGCTTCATTATTGTATCTTATACATTGTTGAGATTAGTTGCATCTTTCGTTTTCTTTGCACTTTTTAGTTGATTATTGCAGAAAGTTAAAGTTCTTGCACTCTAGGAAGGAATTCTTCTTTTTGCTACTACTTAAGTACTTTTGGTTTGAAAGAAAGAAAAATATCTCCCTACCATAAGTAGTTTTCATTGAAAAGGAAAGGAAAATGTGCATTATCATGTAGTTGAGGATTGCATTATGTTTACATTTATGTATTCATCTCATGCATCCACCTTACCGTGCAAGATAAAATTAACGCTAGCTTAGGTTAAAATCATTTAGTAACTGTGTGTAAGTTAGAGATGTGTTGCGGCACCTTTAAGTGTGGCAGCTGTCGTTATTTGCTAGCACTGTATTTCGGGGGTATTGTAGTCTTCCACATACTTATCAGTAAATCGAGCTCTTTCACATACCCACCAAGTACCATAATCCGTACTTGGCATATATCGAAGGGTGTATCACGTACTCGGTAGTATATCGGAAAGTATCTTGCCGAACAGTTGTGCATTAGACAGCACCACTACGGATTTGAGCTCCCACGTACCTTGCGTATATCGGGAGACACCCTTAGGATTCCTGAAACCAACTGAGTTAACCATTTGGCCGTCTTGGCAAAGCAATACACCGAGAACAACACTCGGGGAGATTAGCACGCACGTACTGTCTAGGTAATCGGGTATGCAGGAAAGGGTACGGTCCCAATCCTTCTTGTCGCGTCATATTGTTGGACCCTGCAGTATATAGCGGTTTGCGATGGCTTGATAATCCTGTGAGGTTCCAAACTTTGAATCCTCTCCTATTCACACAGTTTGCTTGTTGCTTTTAGACTCGACTAGTGTTTGATTTGTGTGGTACTTTAGAGACTCTTAGGAAGCTTAGATATGGAAGATTCTTTCGGGACTACCAACCAAGAGACCCCTTTCCAGGGTATGCCTTTTGTTATTCCCCCTTGTGGAACTGTTGGTCCTCCCTTTATGGCTATGTTGAGTCTTCCTGGATTGACGATAGGATTACCGGTATGGTTATTCTCCAATCCAGTTACACCAAGTGCACCAATTGCGTCGAATCTAGGTCCTTCACCACATGAGCATCAATCTCATGGTGACCCTTCTCCTTCTCCGTCGAAAGTTGAATCGGCTTCCATCTCTTCCTCTCCTCCTACTGAAAACTTTGAAGTTAGTAAGAAGGCGGGTGTGAAGAAGAAGAAAGGGAAGACTAAGAAGAAGAAGGATAATAAAGAGACCAAGCGTCAACCATATGCCTCTGATGGCACTCATTCTGTGAGAAAACCTCGTAAGCCCAAGTTCCCTTGCAAACTATGCAAGGGTGATCACCTTCTCAAGAATTGTCCTGGTCTTTCCCGTGTGTCAGAAGTGTGGTATAAAAACCCCAAACCGCTTGTATCGTCAACCTTTGACCATCATGTTGATGATACTCCTTCGACTAGTGACCCATTGGTGAAGGGTCGGAAGCGTAGAGCTGCAGACCCTTGCTGTCTATGCAAGGGCATGCATCGTACTTACCTTTGTCCAAGCATGCATGAAGCTTCACGGTGGTTGGAATATATTACTAGTTCTCCATAGGTACTTCCAACAAGCGATGGTAAGTTGTCCCTCGGCCCTCCGCTGTTTGACCAAGTGATCAATTCAGTTTCATCTATAATTGATACCACTCTTCCTCCCGAGAGTGAAGTGATTGAGTCGATCTCATCTCCACACGATCCCGCTCTTTCATTGGAGAAAGTTCAGACTGAAGCAATCACCATGACACAATCTTCATCCCATTCTTATCTTCCAAGTGAGAGTGAATTAGAAACCGATGATGTTTTCCTAGTCAGTTTGGAATGTCCTAGGCAAGGGGAGACCCTGTCCATTCCTACAGGACCCCCCCCCAAGTACTGAAGTCATTTCCTTTGATTGGAATGGTCTAACAGAACCTCGTCTTCCTTTGAGTATTCCTTTTCAAATATCTTTAGGAGTTTCCGATAAAGAAATATTTCGTACGATAGTTGATGAAGGAGCTTCTGTTAGTATTTTATCCTCAACTGCTTGGCAAGCTATAGGTTATCCTTAGCTTGTGCCAGTAACTGACCAAATTTTGGCTTTTAATAAAAGGCCTACCATACCTTTAGGGATTCTCCCGCAGTTACCTATCACGTTGAGAGATAAAACTGTTTATGTTGATGTCATGGTTGTCCAATGTCCTTTAGATTTCAATCTGCTCCTTGGACGTGATTATGTCTACGCTATGAAAGCTGTAGTGTCCACGCTCTTTCAAGTGATGTATTTTCCTCATCATGAGAATATTGTGACCATTGATCAGCTTTCCTTCGTGACACCCACTCATCATATGACCCCTAGTCATCAGACTTCCCTGAATGTTCCTTATGTTTTAGTGGTTTCTTCCCCCTGAGGATGGGGGGTGCGAGCACAGTTTATGTTATGTTTCAAGCTCGTTAAAAAATGAAAGCGACCACTCTAGCATAGTTTACCTTTGGTTTCAAGCTTGCATAAAAATGAAACCAATCCTCTAGAGCATAGTTTTATTCTATTTCAAGCTCATTAAAAAATGAGATAGACCCCTCTAAGCATAGTTTACCTTTGGTTTCAAGCTTTCATAAAAATGAAACCAATCCCCTCGAGCATAGTTTTATTCCATTTCAAGCTCGTTAAAAAATAAGATGGCCCCCCTCGAGCATAGTTTTATTCCATTTCAAGCTCGTTAAAAAATAAGATGCCCCCCCTCAAGCATAGTTATTGTCTATTTCAAGCTTGTATAAAAATGAAATAGATTTCCCTCCCATTGGCTCGAGTCTCTCGCTAGAGTTAGAACTTAAACCTTCATTTCATCTGCTTCTCGTTTCCCCCCCCTTGGTGAACGTTTTCATATTAGTAGCCAGGTTGGTAGTTGGGTTAGCAAGCAACATTTTTAGACGAAATGAAGCTTGGAGGGAGTGCCACATGTCGTACCGTCAGCAATCATGTTAAGGGAACACCACCATGTTAAGCCACTAGTAATCATGCTAGGGGCATTTACCAACCTCTGGGCATCATGTTGGGAAGGGACCCGTCAATGGGCCTTCACCGTGAGAAGAGTTTACCTTTGGCTTCAAGCTCATTAAAAAATGAAACCAGTAGTTTGAGCAGAGTTTACCTTTGGCTTCAAGCTCATTAAAAAATGAAACCAGTAGTTTGAGTAGACTTCTATTCCTGTGTCAAGCTTATTAAAAAATGAAACATATCCTTTCCCTTTGAGTCGAGTCTCCTCGTAGACTTCATACCTGAACCTTCTTTTCACCCGCATATACCTTAGGCAAATGAAATGAAGCTTGGGGGCATGTCTTTAACCTATGGAAGTTACGTTGAAGTAAAATCGATCACCTCTCCACACCACGTTGGAGCTAAGTCACTTACTTCTAGCAATCACGCTGGCGGCATGTACCAACCTTTGGATTTCATGACGGGAAGAATTTCACCATTGGGAACATTTTCGAGCATACTTTTCTTTTTTAGGTTTCGAGCTCATTAAACCATGAAAATTATCCCGAGCATAGTTCATTTTCTGTTACAAGCTCGTTAAAAAAATGAAGTAGACATCATGAGCATTCTTCCAACCTATCTTCGAGTTAAAAACAGTAAGATGGCATTCGAGCTTACTTTTCACTTTTTTCGTGCTCTGGTTGAAACATGAAAAGTGGTTTGAGCTTAATTTTTACTTTTTCGTGCTCTGGTTCAAATATGAAAAAGATTCCGAGTGCTTTTGATACCATTCTCGTGCTTGTTAAAATTTTGAATTAAAAAGGTGTCTCTAACGAGTATAGGTTTATCACTTTATTCCACCTCGCTAGATTATTTACGGAAAAGGAACTGTGCCGAGTTTACTTTTTCCTTTGCCGTACTCAGTCGTCAACCATGACAAAGTTGTTCATGGAGTCCTTTTAAGCTCTTTTCAAACTCCCTAAATAGGAAAAGATTGCCAAGCGAACTTGATGCTTTCACGCTTGTAAAAGCATTTGAATGATCATCTTTCTGCTAATAGTTTACCCCTTTTTTGGACCAGGAAGCACTATTTATGAAAAATGAATACTCCAACCAACCATGGCAGGAAGAGTTCTCTCTCGCGTTGTTTTACCCTTTTCCGGGCGAAGAGACTAACTTTACAAAAAAGGACCTTTTGGAGTCTTCTTTAGTTCTTTTCAGACTCTCTAAACATGAAATGACGCCGAGTTTTCCTTCTTTGGACTCGTTAAAATTCAAACATCAAAGGACCCATTTTGGGACGAACCCCTCCTTTCCTAGGTTTGTAAAACATTTGGGATTGGACTCATCTATGAGATGAGCTATACCGAGCATCTAGTTACCCTCATCAAGCTTGCAAAAAACACATGAAGCACTCATCATTCATGATGGGGGAAAAGGAAAGCTTTTGTGTTACACACTTTGTTAGTGGCAGTACATAGTCGTTCTTGAACATGGCACTCGTATGCATTTGCATACAAGCACTTGGACCATCTATTTGTCCTCAAGTTCTACTTACTTCCTGAGTCTTGTTACTCCTTTGAGTCATTCAAAGAAAGCTTCTTTCATCAGTCACATTGGAAATTTGTGTCATACTCGTCATGTCAATACTGCCAAGTCATGCCATGCCCATGTTCAAAAATATATTTGTCATCTGCGGTCAGTACACCCATCACCATGTCGGTCTAGTCTGAGTCAGTCTTGCATATTACTGTACCATCCGATCTACTCTACAAATATTTTGTCGTGTTTTGCATCGATTGATGGGGGATTCATCATGACCCTCCTTCGACGGATTCATCCTTGTCGGCTTCAACTCATCATCCAAGGATTGAATCTAGAAACCAATCAAGTACCTTGGCCCTGCATGCCTCAATGGCAGGTTACCTTGCTTTCAACATGAGTTTACATCATTGAATCTTGATTGAAAGATTTCATCTTGCATTCGACTTCAACTCATTTATTCACGCTTGATGATAAGTACTGTGATACCTTGGGAATCATTGACATCAATGGTGATCTCCCTCATGCTTGTTAACGGTTTACATGAATGATCGGTAATCAAGTGGTTTCTACCATGTTCGCCATCAAGACATTTGTAATCACATGGATAGAATCGTATCATTGCGGGTTCAGCTTGAAGACCCTGGGGAGTCATGTTTTACCCAGGCTGCAATGGAATTTGTATTGAGTCATATTGCACGGATCGACATTTGTATTGGTCATGGCTGTGTTATCATCTCATCATGGATCTACGCTTGTATCTAGTAGCCATGATTGTGTTCAGTCGGTCATTACTACCATGGATTTGCATTGTATTTTTTGGCAGCCATGTTGTACATCATATGCAATTATCAGTTCAGAGTTAGTTGTACTGCAGCAGTGCCCTTCATCCGACAAGTCCATTGCCATTCCTTCTATCAAAGCATTTCACCTATCCAATCTTTAAACAACTTCATGCTTTGGGGGGCATTCTGTTACACCTAAAATCTCCTCATCATCAGATTCAGTGTATACATCCCTGAAGTTACCATGATTGAGTGATTGACCTGGAAGGATTTGTACTCATTTGTACTAGGTTTTGAGAGGTCGTCGCAGGCTACACATAAGCAACATGTGACGTCGCACCTTGCCCCATTACAGGGTGCGACGAAGTCAGTTAAATGGAAAAAATAGCTTCTTCGAGCTCATTCTCGAAGGTTGCTGACTTGGATCCCTATCCCTGACCTGCTGAGGGAGCTAGCCTTCGGTTCCTAACCTATTGGGAGGATCCCCTATCTCTCTCCTACCATGTCTCAACCTACCCTATCCATACCCTATCCACTTAGTCCTATTTAAATGAAGCTCACTCCCATCCCAAAGGGAGAAGTCTATGGTATCTACATGTTGGTGAAATCATCCTTGAGAGATCTCTATTCACCTATTGAGAGACTCATTATTCCTTGGGAGGATATGGCAAATGGATTGGATGGAGAAGGGCTACAGTGTTAAGCCTTGGTTATAGTTCTATATCTCTACTATGTATTTCCATTTATTCACAGTAATACAAATGCTTTCCACCAATATTCTTAATGTGTGATGATATTGAGTAGTTTACCTGCTTAACTATTTACTTAGATCTCTTATTGTATAGATTCTCTTTACTCATGTTATGTTGTTGTTTGTGTCTTGGCAGGTCTTGCATCTTAGATCTGATGACCGTTGGACATGGAACAACATTCAAGAAAGAGGATTGCGAAGTAAAAGGTAAGACATCTAGCACTTGATCCTTAAGTAGATCTAGGAAATCCATTTGTAGTCTGTTCTATTTGTTCTAGAATCACATTGAGCTAGGGAGATCCGGCTCGCGTCCGCTCGAGTGGATTGTCCGTCAAACACTAAGTGAGGATATGTGTCCCAAGACAGATGGATAGATATATTACATGTCCAAGGTTCCATATTCATCAATAGTTGGCACCTTGATGTATGCCATGGTGTGCACAAGACCAGATATTGCACATGCAGTGGGCGTTGTGAGAAGGTATATGAACAATCCTGGTAAAGAACATTGGAAGGAAGCAAAGTGGATTCTCAAGTATTTGAGAGGTACTACTACTCATGCATTATGTTTTGGAGGTTCAGACACTATTCTACAGGGATATTTTGATGCAAATATGGAAGGTGATAAAGATAGCAGGAGGAGCACCACAGGGTATGTCTTTACTGTAGGTGGAACAACAATAAGTTGGATTTCGAAGCTATAAAAGGTTGTTGCACTTTCAACAACGGAAGCAGCGTATGTTGCTGCTACAGAGGATAATAAAGAGATGATTTGGTTACAGAGGTTCATGGAGGAATTGGGTAAGAAGCAGGAAAATAACAGTTTGTACAGTGACAACCAGATTTCCATTCATCTTGCAAAGAACTCATCCTTCCATTCTAATACTAAACATATACAGATCAAGTACCATTTCATACGGTCTGTTCTGGAAGATGAACTATTGAAGCTGGAAAAGATACACACTAGCCAAAATTGTGTAGACATGTTGACAAAGGTAGTAACCAGAGAGAAACTGAGTTCCTGCTCGGTTTCAGTTGGCCTTCAATAATTAAGGTGAAGATGAGAAATTTTCCAGGTCGAAGGTTCAGAGCATAGTCGAGTAGATGCAGTATCGATGGAGTTGATGTGATCAGTCTCCAAGTGGGAGATTGTTGGTTATGGAGCCTGATATTCCTTATTCAGATATCGTGTTTCAGCCGTGTCTGGATCCCATACCATGACGGGGGGTTTGGGAGGGATTCCGCCCCCAATATAGTCGCCATGGGGGGTCTAGGGTGGGGAAACTACATTTTAGGAATCCCAACCTAGAGGGGGTTCGGGAGCAGTTCCCCCATAGCGAAAATTTTGGAAAAAATGCCTTGTAAAATGTTGTAATTTCATAGTCATGACTTGGTCAATAATGGGTGATTTACGGGCCCATGGTATTGGGTGTTCCATAGTGAGACAGGAAAAAGGTTGAAGTGTCTCAGATCTGATAATGGAGGTGAATACGACATCAAGGAGTTTGATAGTTATTGTTCAAAACCATGGGATTCGTAGAGAGAATATAATCCCAAGAACACCACAAGAAAATGGTGTGTCAGAAAGGATGAACATAACAATCATGGAGCGTGCAAGGTGTATGAGATTGCATGCAGGGTTTCCCTTACAGTTTTGGGTAGATATTGTAGATACTGTTGTTTACTTAATAAATAGAGGTCCTTCAAGAGCTTTGGATGGTGGTATTCCAAAGGAGTCGTGGATAGGTAAAAAGGTAAACTACTGTTTTTTGAGAACTTTGGTTGTGAAGCATTTGTCTAGATTGATAAAGAAAATAGAACAAATCTTGAGGCTAAATCCAAGATATGTACCTTTATTGGATACAGGGTTGATGAGTTTGGTTATCGCTTATGGGATTATGAAAATAACAAAATCATTAGGAGTATAGATGTGGTATCAATGAAAAGTTCATGTATAAAGCTCAGTTGCAGGGAAAGAAACAAGAAAAGGAAAACACAGAGTACACAGTGCTTGATAAAATCAAAGAAATGAAGTTCCAAAGGTGTCGAAAAATCAAGAACAACAACAGGTACCTCAAACTCCTGCAAGTTTGGAAGATATAGTAGGTTAAGTAGACCCTCTGAACGATTCTCTCCTTCATTGTATTATTTATTAATGATTGATTAAGGAGAACCAGAATGTTATGAAGAATCAATGTAGGTGGAAACTAGAAAGAAGTGGGAGCAAGGCATGAATAAGGAGATGGACTCATTGGTAAGAAACCCGACTTTGGATTTGATTCAGTTTCCTGCTGGTAAAAGAGAATTATAGAATAATTGGGTTTACAGATTGAAGGAAGAAGATGGAGGAAATAAGCGGTACAATTCCAGACTTGTTGTAAAGGGGTTTGCATAGAATAAAGGTATAGATTTTGATAAAATATTTTCTCATGTTGTTAAAATGACTTCAGTTAGAACCATTTTAAGTCTAGTGGTGGTAGAATATTTGCATCTTGAACAGTGAGATGTAAAAGCAACCTTTCTCCATGGGGATTTGGAGGAAGAGATTTATATGCAGTAGCCATAGGGGTATGAGGTCAAAGGGAAGGAGAATTTGGTATGCATGTTGAAGAAGAGCTTGTATGGCCTGAAGCAAGCTCCAAGGCAGTGGTATTTGAAATTTGACAGGTTTATGACAGAACAAGGTTATAGTAGATGTCATTCTGACCACTGTGTTTATTTCAAGAGGCTAGATAATGGAAGATATATTGTCTTGTTATTGTATGCGGATGACATGCTTGTTGCAGGATATAACATGCAGGATATAAATGTGCTCAAAATAAAGTTAGCTAATTCATTTGCGATGAAGGATTTTGGTGCTGCAAAGGAAATCCTTGGTATGAGAATAACAAGAGACAGGAAAAATCACAAATTGACATTGTCTTAGGGTGAGTACATACAAAAGGTGTTGGAGAGGTTTCGAATGCAGAATGAAAAACCATTTAGTGCACCTTCGGCCAACCATTTAAAACTAAGTAAGGAGATGTGTCCAAAGACACATGAAAATATAGATTACATGTCCAAGGTTCCATATTCATCAACGATTGACATCTTGATGTATGCCATGGTGTGCACAAGACCAAATATTGCACATGCAGTGGGAGTTGTGAGAAGATATATGAACAATCCAGGCAAAGAACATTGGACGGCAGTACAGTGGATTCTCAAGTATTTGAGAGGTACTACTACTCATGCATTATGTTTTGGAGGTTCAGACACTGTTCTACAGGGATATGTTGATGCAGATATGGAAGGTGATAAAGATAGCAGGAGGAGCACCACAAGGTATGTCTTTACTGTAGGTGGAACAACAATAAGTTGGCTTTCGAAGCTACAAAAGGTTGTTTCACTTTCAACAACGGAAGTGGATTATGTTGTTGCTACAGAGGCTAGTAAAGAGATGATTTGGTTACAGAGGTTCATGGAGGAATTGGGTAAGAAGATAATAATAAAAGGTTGTACAGTGGAAACCAAATTGCCATTCATCTTGCAAAGAACTCATCCTTCCATTCTAATACTAAAAATATACAGCTCAAGTACCATTTCATATGGTCTGTTCTGGAAGATGAACTGTTGAAGCTGGAAAAGATACACACTAGCCAGAATCGTGCAGAAATGTTGACAAAGGTAGTAACCAGATAGAAACTGAGTTCCTGCTCGGTTTCAGTTGGCCTTGAATAAGTAAGGTGAAGATGATAAATTTTCCAGGTCCAAGGTTCAGAGCATAGTCTTGCAGATGTAGTAGCGATGGAGTTGTTGTGATCAGTCTCCAAGTGGGATATTGTTGATTGTGGAGCCCGATCTCCTTATTCAGAGATCATGTTTCAGTCGTGTCTGGATCCCATACCATGACGGGGGGTTTTTGGAGGGGATTCTACCCCAATATAGTCGCCATGGGGATCCAGGGGGGAACTACATTTTAGGAGCCCCACCCTGGAGGGGGTTAAGGGGAAGTGCCCTCGTAGCGAAACTTTTGGAAAAAATGCCTTATAAAATGTTGTAATTTCATAATCATGACTTGGTCAATAATGGGTGATTTAAGGGCCCGTGGTATTGGGTGTTCCATAGTATTTTCCCATGGTAATCTCTCTTTAAAAGGAAGGAATTGTAATACGGTTGTGTATTGTAGCATTGTAAATATCTCCGATTGTGTGAGAGCAACTGTGAGAGAGTGAAGAGGAAGATGTAGCGGATGTGTTGTATGTTGTATCACTTCATTTGTTGGATGGTATAATAATAAGGACTGGCAAGTTCTGTGTAGATGTGGCCCATCTTGGGTGAACCACGTTATATTGGTGTCTCTCTTGTATTGTGTTTATGTGATTTATATTTGAATCTTGTTTAATGTTATTTCTCTGCGATCCTGTTTTTCTAACAAGGGGATCATTGATCTCATTCATTCATATGTGTGTGGAGCGATGTTTGTAGTATCGGTGCAAGGAACATCATACTACGTGGCATTCATTGATAAATTTCCCATGAAAACCTGGATCTATTTCATGAAGACCAAGGATGAGGTCTTCAATAGATTTTGGGAGTTCAAGGCTCAAGTGGAGAACTTGACGAGAAAGCATATCAAGGTCTTGAGGTCAGACAATGGGGGATATTACACCTCAAATGAATTCAAGGGTTTCTGCAAGCAGCCAAGGATCAAGAGGGATAATATAGTCTCTTACAACCCACAACAAAATGGGGTTGTGGGGAGAAAGAACCGGTCCATCATCAATATTGCAAAAGTTATTATTCATGATCAGGGATTTCCTATGTTTCTTTGGGCAGAGGCATGTAGCACAAAAAATTATTTGCAAAGCAAGACTCCTCACAAGATATTGGAGGATAAGACTCCTAAGGAGGCATTCACAAAAGTGAAACCAGATATAGGACACTTGAGGATCTTTGGTTTTTTGTTTTACATACATGTGCCCGAGGAGAAGAGGATGAAGCTTAAGTCTTTAGGAAAGAAGGTTGTGTTTTTGGTGTACAACAAGACCTCAAAGGCTTATAGGATATTCATGCCAGCACAACGAAAGACAATGGTGAGTGAAGATGTTAAGTTTGAGGAGAACTTGGCATCTAGGAAGTCTCATGAGTTACCACCAACAGCAAAGGATGAGGAGCATTAAGCTCCAAAGGGAGAACATATTTCATAGAAATCCAATTCAGGGAGTTATCCTATAAGTGGGGAGGGGGAGTTAGTTCCTTTCAGTTCTTTCAGGAGACCCAGATGGTTTGAGTTGACATTAAGGGATGCTCCCAATAGATCATTCCAAGAGAGTAGGCTTCCGAGGAAGTTTTCAAACTATATGGAATTGATGAGCAACATCATTGATTCTGTTAGAACCCATGTCAACCCTTCTATTTACTTTGTTAGTATATTGTTGTTGGACGCATATGCTTTGTAAGTCGTCCCATAGTGTTTGTTGATCCATAGTTTGTATTATTGTTGTTGGACGCATATGGTTTGTAATTCATCTCGTAGTAATTGTTGATCCATAGTTTGTATTGGCCCATGGTTTGTATTGACACATGGTATTGACCCATGGTATTGACGCCTAGACTTAGTATATAAGTTTGTGTTGAGATCGATGAAGGTACCGTGAAGTTATTTGTATTGAGCTTGCTCAAAGGAGGTTGCCCCCTCGAAGTGGCCTACGATCAATAAAAGCGATTCTAAGTTCTATTATTTCTTGTATCTCATGTATTTTCATTAATTAATTGTTGCAGGTTCTTCACATCTGGTATCATAGCACTTTCTTGGGCTTGCTGGGTGAAATTTCTGCCAAAAATGTTTTTCGCATCTGTTGCAGCTTCGGATCTGGAAATAATCCCTATCCGCTTAACTGTTTTAAGTACTTGGGCATAATCCCTAAAACTCATTGTGAGGAGTACCACAGGAACCCCAAAGTAGCTGTCCCATTGAGAGGACCTGCCAGCGAAAAGGGCAACAACCCCTACCTGATTGACTAGTTCCCACCCGTGAAGTAAACCAAGAGTTGTCGTTTGTGGCAATCAGTTTTACTTGAGCCACGGAGTGAGGGGTACTGCCCCAATACGCAAGTCGTCAGATAGCATTGGTGGCCGAGTGAATCACTTGAACCAATAGGAAGCTGAACATACCTGGGGTCCATATCTATTTTCAGCTGAACTGTTGCCGATCACTTCCGCACCATATCAGATCCATCTATTTCCGATCACTTCTGTGCCGTTGCAGATCAATTATGAAATCCAGTTCATATCCATTCTAAAAGTTGTTTCAGATCCATCCGTTTCCGATCCATTCTGAGCCGTTCCAAATCCCGTCGTTTCTGATCCATTCCGAAAGCCGTTCCAGATCCATTCTGGAAAAAAAATATATAAAATTATATTTTTTCACCATATCTCCCTTGTTTTAACTCTGTTTTCCCTGAAACTTCACTGACACCCTTGCAATCCCATTCTGCATATTTCATTCCTGAGGACCCTATCCCAAATTCCACTTCCCAAAGCCAGAAATCCCACATTTGTCTATTTTTAGGGTTTGCCATAACTTCTTCAATTTTCACCCACTCGCCTCCAAATTTTTCCACCATGTTCATTCCCTATTTCTACTTCTTTGTCCCTCTTTGACAAATTTTCTCATTCTTTCACCCCACTTCTGAAATCCCCAGAAAGTGTCCAAAACCTATTCAAACCCCAATTACCCCTCCGATTTTTTCCCAAATCCAAATTTCTCTTTACTAAATAAGCTTTTGTTTGTGTTTTTCTATCCATCCCCCCCCCCCCAGAAAAAAAACTCCTGGTTATGGTTATCACCTACGCAGGAGCAAAAACCATGGAGGAAGCACTTGCAACCATCCAAACCAAACTCCAAGATCTGGATGAAAAATTTCTCAGCCTCCATCTTCATCATTCAGCCATGAACAATAACCAATAGAAAGACTCTTCTGCAGCCAATGGGTTCTCTTCTTCCAGCAATTTTCATGGTCCGAAGCTTGAATTTCCTTGCTTCAATGGTATTGATCCGACTGGATGGATCTATCGTGCAGAACAGTATTTCAGTCTGCATAATACATTTGATGTCCAAAATGTTCCACTTGCATCCTTTCATTTGGAACAGGAAGCCCTTCAATGGTACCATTGGTACATCAAGGCTCATGACGAGCCAAAATGGATAGATTTTTGCCAACTCCTTTTGCAACGATTTGGTCCTAGTGCTTTTGATGACTTCACCGAAGCCCTCACTAAAATTCGTCAAAGTGGCACTGTGAGAGAGTATCAGACAAAATTTGAGAAACTAGCCAATCACACAGAAGGATTGTCTGATGAATTCTACAGGAGTTGTTTTATCAGTGGTCTTAAGGATGAAATCCGGTCAGAGGTTAAAATGTTATGTCACAACACAATTATGGAAGTCCTAGGCTTGGCTAAGTTGGCAGAAGACAAGATTGCAGCCCAAAAACGCTCCAAACCCACTTTTGTTCCCTTTCGAAATATGGGTTCTCAACGACCTGCCATCCCGCCAGCTCCTCGACCAATTCCTATCAAGCATTTGTCTGAAACATAGATGTAGGCACACAGAGAAAAAGGGCTTTGTTATAATTGTGATGAGAAATTCACTCGAGAACATAGATGTGTTCAACAAAAGCTCTATCTCTTGGATATGGATTCTCCGCCTGCCTCTGCAATTGATGAAGAAACTCCAGATACAATGGATGATCAGGTCGACATATAGGAGCCGCCTATTGACCCCCCATATCAGGATGAACAACCAGAGATATCTCTCCATGCTTTATCTGGCGTCGCCACCCCCCCAAACAATGTGGGTCAGGGGTTACTTCAATAAGCTTCCTCTTACAATACTCATTGATTCTGGTAGCACTCATAACTTCATTGACCCTCGGATCGCAAAACATGCTGAATTTGTTGTCCATCCTTGCTACAACTTTGAAGTCATGGTTGCCAACGGGAGCACCTTACCTTGCAAGGGGAAGTGTCACAATGTGTGTATCTCTCTGGAAGATTATAACCTGCACTCTGACATGTTTTCCTTGTCCCTAGGCAGATGTGATGTGGTTTTGGGCGTTCAATGGTTACGCACACTTGGCCCCATATTATGGGATTTTGCTGAACTTTGGATGCAATTTTCAATCAATGGGAAACAACACAAATTTAAGGGCTTACAACAAGGGTCGATCCGCATCATCAGTTCACATCGCCTGAAAAAGATCCTTAAGAGGAATTCACATGGTGTCATCACTCAACTCCATTCCATTCAAATGCACCCATCAACGGTCTCCCCTACTTCCTTGGATAGATATGCAAGTGTCCTTGCTGAACCAGTGGGCTTGTCGCCTTCAAGAGACCTTTCCGGTAAGAATTTAGCCGCATCAACATCTCAGCAGGAAATGATGGCTATTTTGCATGCAATACAGAAGTGGCAGCCATACCTATTAGGGAATTATTTATGCATCAAGACTGATCTCCGGAGTCTGGAAAATTTCCTGGAACAATGGGTCTCCTCCCCAACACACCTGAAATGGGTTATCCAACTCATGGGTTATGCCTATGCAATCACTTACAAGAAGGGTAAGGAAAATATGGTGGTATATGCTCCTTCTCGCACATTTGATGACCCAGTTTCTCTTACAGCTATTTCTTTGCTTGTTCCAAATTGCTTGTAATCTGTTCAAGAGGGCTATCTCTTCTATGAACTCCATGCTTCTTCATCAGGAGAGCACTCTGGGTTCCTCAAAATGTATGACCAGGAACAATGTAAATTCTTTTGGCAGGGACTGAAAACGACAATTCAACAGATGGTGGCTGGCTGTGATACTTATTAGGTCAACAAGGGTGAAATGACACTCCTTTCGGGACTGCTCAAACCCTTGCCCATCCCTACACAAATTTGGACAACTATTTCTATGGATTTCCTAGAAGCTCTCCAATGGTACAATACCACATCTAAAAGGACACCATATGAAGCAGTCTATTGATAGACACCACTAATTCTTCTTCCTTACACCCTCAGAAGCTCCCCAGTTCAGGAAATTGACTCGGCTCCTTGAAACCGCGATCAGATTCTTCTCATCCTGTAGGACCATCTTCACATGGAAAGAATTCGACTAAAACAACAAGCCAATAAGCACCTTTATGAGCACACTTTTCATGCAGTTGATATGGTTCTTCTTCGTATACAACCTTCCAAGAAACCCTCCCTAAAACTCACAAGGCGTCAGTGGCCCGGAATGCAACCCGAGGATGCTACAGGGGAACCATTCCTTTAGATTCTCCATCAATTTCCACATCTAAATCTTTGAGGACAAAGCTTTTTCTAAGGGAGAGGGGATGTTAGGAACCCATGTCAACCCTTCTATTTACTTTGTTAGTATATTGTTGTTGGATGCATATGCTTTGTAAGTTGTCCCGTAGTGTTTGTTGATCCATAGTTTGTCTTATTGTTGTTGGTCACATATGCTTTGTAAGTCATCCCGTAGTAATTGTTGATCCATTGTTTGTATTGGCCCATGGTTTGTATTGACACATGGTATTGACCCATGGTATTGGCACCTAGACTTAGTATATAAGTTTGTGTTGATACCAATGAAGGTACCGTGAAGTTATTTGTATTGAGCTTGCTCAAAGGAGGTTGCCCCCTCGAAGTGGCCTGCGATCAATAAAAGCGATTTTGAGTTCTTTTATTTCTGCTATCTTGTGTATTTTCATTAATTAATTGTTGCAGGTTCTTCACAGATTTTGAGCCTTCCATTTATGAGGAAGTAGTTGACCAGTAGGTTTGGAGAGATGCCATGGTGGAGAAGTACACCTCTATAATGAAGAATGGTGTGTGGGATATGTTGATGTAAGGAGTTGACTTCCAAAACCAACAATTTCAAATTTTACCTGGATGGGATAAAATAGGTGGGATTATGACCCTAATTTTAAATCCTTTTAATAAAATTTACAATCATATTGCAAATATTGATCACTTGAAACTGATATTCCGTCACAAAGTATAATAAAAAGAACTTCAAAATTTTAAAGTGTTAGTTTTACTAATAAAATTATAAATGAGATTATCACAGGTAAAAGAGAAGAAATAAATTTAAATTCAGTCAAATAAATAGGAAAGAAAAGTACAAATCCATTATTCAAGACTCAAAGTTGAGGAATAAATCAACATATTTTATAGATAAGATCTCTGAGTTACAAATATGAAGACTTTCTTTCACACTTCGGCAAAAGTGAAGACCAGTAGACACTTAGAATTCTAGGATGATATTGATTCTTCATACAAAGAATTATGTTTTCCAAGAAGGAAACATGACAAAAAACCATTGGATCAAATAAAGATTCGGGATGCCACTTATTGATTCTGTGAAATCAATCCTTATTAGTACGTAATTCAAATTCTAAAAGAAATGAAAAGACTATAAGATGTGAAACAACCTTCGAACATCAATAATAATTCTACATAAGATCATCTTAGGCCACCTGTAGTGCTCTTTTGCTGTCAACAAGATCATCTCCAACCTTTTAGTTGAACTCAGAGATGAATGAAAGATGAAAATATCAAAATGAATCAAGAGCTACCCTTATCAGAATGCTTTCTCTCCCTTTCCTCTCTTGCCATAAAACTCCTTGTATCACCCCTTTTATCTTTTGATTTGGAAGTTCAGGCAGTTAATAAATACCTTTAGTTATGAGGTAACTAATCAGTTTAGGCAAGATAGGAATAATAGAATAATATTAATATTAATAGCAACACTAAATAGGTGGGACCCCTTTTTCGATCCTTTTTCATTATCCCTTTTACTCCTTGTTACTTCTTGTAAATAAATAGGCATATAAATTATTCTAAATAAAACATGCACTTCACATAGTTCTCAATAAGGCTACATGCATTTATATCATCAAAATAAAATTTAGGTCCCAAAACATATAAATAGTGTATGCCTCCACTTTATCCATATGTCCACAAGTTTGTCAAAGCCAAAATATAAGTCCAAAATCAAATCTTTATACAAACTATTATACAACAAATGTCAAAGTAAAAACCATATAAAACCATCAAGTGAAGTATGTTGGATGATAAGGGCTAAGCCTTCTTTCACTTTCTTCTAGCCTAATTTCATTTGAATACTATCCAACCTATTTCATTGACTGCACCCCTTGGTTGGCTGATTCATCATCTGCAAGGATAGTTTTCTTTGGTGTTGGGACATGATGGGAGGTAATTGCGTGAGAAGAATCCTCTGATGAAGTTGGGATGGAAATTTTTGCAGGCCTTTTTCCTTTGGTATCTAATGAAGGACTTGGGACAACTTTTTCTTCTTCAACATTTGGTAAAGATGGAGCACGGGAAACATTTGATGGAATAGGAGGGTTAGGATGTTGATTTCACAACTACATTTTGACCCCAAAATCCGACAGCAAAACCGTATGATATGCAACACTTGTCTGTCGCATATACGTCACTATTTTTTTTTTTTAGCCGTCGGTGGTTTTTTGTAGGTTATCCGACACTCCCTTTGACTGTCAATTAATTGATGGCTTATTGGTACCGTCGATGGTGCTTTAACTATCGGTTGTGCGACGTGTATTTCTTATTTTAAAGAACGAAGGCGTTGCTTCTCCGATGCAATGTCAATTTATACGCGTCGGTTAACGAACGCCTTAAGCCATTTTTTAAAACAATCCAACGGTAACCTGCCATCGCAGGTATATCAAGGCTATCGGTTTACTATGTCACAGCGGCGATTAACCGACGGTCAGCTGCCGTCGCATTATAACATATCCGTCGGTTAACCAACGAATATGTAGTTTTTAAAAACAAATGTATTTCGCAGGATGTCGAATAAGCGATGGCCTGTAATTAAAAAACAAAAAAAATGTGACCTAATATTATGGGATATTTGTATGGAATTAAACCCTAAAGCACAGTCATGCCTAAATGAAAATATCTAAACTAAGAGAAGTTAGACGATGATTATTTTCCATGCTTATCCTCAAACTGCATCTATTTGTTCTTGATTGTTTCCCTCAACATACTTGAGTCGATTATGTGCATGTGAAATGCTTAAGTTTCCATTAAACTTTTTTTCTTCCATTGTTTTCTCCAACCCTCCCATTTCCTTATATAATCGAAGCGACATTCTCGTGCTTCAGTAAAATGATGCTCACACCTTATACTTCCTTTCTGCAGGTTAACATTTTCAAATATTGCACATCTTTCAGAGTGCCCATGGGGGTTGGCCATCTTAGCAATCCCAAGCCTGATTGAACAACCAACTTCTAATAGTCTACACTACTTTCAATTTTTCTCTAAGGCCCAATTCAATGAGCAAATTCCAAACATTTGCATCCATGGAATACTGAGAATGATGATGCCTACAAGGGAAACAACTTCCAAATTGTTCTTGGTGGAGTACAACATTCATTAACTTGTTCCATCTTGGCAGATAAATAATGAATACCTCATACGACATGAGGTATGAGAGTACATGGAGGTTTGGGCTCCATTAATGTTGGATTAAGCCTTTCCCACATTGCTTGCCACTTGTCCTTTGTGATTGTTTGCTTCATACTTAGCTATGAGTTTAAGGTATGATTCATGGGAGGTGACATAGGATTAACCCCCCCCCAAATATATATATATATATATATATATATATATATAATATATTCTCATCATTGTGAGTTGTATATTATAAGCTTCGTTTTCTTTCTCATTTTTGAGGAGTTACGCAATCTCGAGACACGATAAATATCCATGAATTCAAAACTCTTTGCTATTCTTTGAGATCTACTTATGAACCTATTGAGCTAAGGTTCATGAGGCAATGCTTGATGGACCATATGATGATAATTGTTGAGGAGTCCCGTATCATCGAAATCATAATTATCCTTGTTTGTTTCAAATTCAACATCCCTTATATAATGTCAAATCTTTCGCTTGATTATTGGTAACCTTGTCTAATCCCAACAAAAAAATAGTTTCATATTTCCCTCAATGTCGAGAATAATCCCTCGCACTTGCCATCGTTGTAAAATAGTGTAATTATACTATTCATCATTAATCTACATTTAAATTCACATTAAGAAAATTATGGATTCTTATAAAAAAATCTTCCTCCTAATCGATGGTTCCCTTATAACCTGCATATAAGTATATACTACAAACTTTTTCCAAACAATACTCTAAATTAAATCTACACCACTAAAATTTGAAAATGACAAATCATCTTTGCTTTGAAAGACTAACTAAAACTTTTTCCAAACAATACTCTAAATTAAATCTACACCACTAAAATTTGAAAATGACAAATCATCTTTGCTTTGAAAGACTAACTAAATAAAATCAAAACCATAAAATTTGAAAATGACAAATCATCTTTCCATTTGAAAATTTGACTTAATAAGCTCAAAGACTTCAACTATGACTGAAATGGGAAACCACATAAAGAGGATTTGGTCACCCATTGAATCAAGCCTTAGGAAAATCCCATGCTACTAAACACTCAAGTTAACTAAGTCCCTCCAATATCTTAAAAAAACACTACACTACTAGAATAAACAATTACATACACCTACATCGAAATATCTTAAAGAAAACACTACACTTATAGAATAAACAATTACATACACCTACATCGAACTGGTCAGGAAGTACGCCACTGGCCCCATGCTCACAACATCATGTTTAATTGCATTGCAAGCAAATCTCATAGGCCAACCCACCCATGAAAGTGACCATCTATCATAAGACGGTTTTGGGGCCAGTGGGACTTCATGTGACAGTGACAATACTGACCATCTGAAAGTGACAATACTGACAAATTTGTTTCAATGTACCATTAGTGATTTCCATATGTATGTGTGACATATTCAGATACATGTGAAAATAGGTCTTTACTTACTGTCTTGGGATTTGGATCCAAAACTCTTGTTATCAAATCTTTTGCACTTGAAGATAAACGTGAAGGATAGGTGAAATCTGCTTTACTAATCTGTAACTCATTTGCAAAAGGTCATTCATAGGAATGTTCTTTGTCAATAGAGTTACAATACTATAAAACAACTATAATAATAAGATTTTCCTCATCAAAAGGCAAACATCCTGCCAATAAAACATAAAGAATAACACCACATGACCACAATTCTGCCATTGCACCATCATAACCTTTATCATTGATGACCTGCACAAAACACGCGAAAAATGGGTGACCACCAAAAGATTGAGTTTTCTAGTTAGGGATTAACGTAGACATAGGAAATCCGAAAACATCATACTTTAAAGTGCAGATTGTATGCCAGATCACTAATGGAACTAATATCAATACCTCGGGAGCCACATAGTTTGGTGTTCCACATGTTGTGTGAAGTAAACCATCCTTCTGCAATGAATCAATTTTAAACATCAATTTTGCCCATTTTCTCTTCTGCCTGGTGGAAACCAAATGCAACACTATTGAAAATCAATATTGATAAGGACAGCACTACGCAAATTTTGAAACCCTTAATGTATGTTGTATGTTTTTCTCTAGGTGCAAGTGACAGTAAAGATCAATATGTAAAACAGTCTGTCTACTATTCAAAATTTTGAATGCATCATTATTTTACTTGTCATTATGCAAAATTTGGAAAATTAGAATAAAAAATACAGTGTTCTCGATTAAATGATTGAATTGGAGTTTTTACTTCCGGTATGTGTACCCTAACTTGCTGAGGCAGTGCACTCAAGCCAAACTCTGAAATTTTAAGATTCCCATACTCATCCAAAAGCAAGTTTTCTAGCTGCAAAGGCCATGAAAGGAAAATTTACAATTAGAACATGTTAACACACGATTTGTTTTCATTAGAAATTGTAAATTGATTCTAAGAGGAGGAATAGAGATGATATAGATGCACAAAAATAAATTTGCTAAATGAGGGAATATGAAATCAGTCCAAGGTTTACCTTCAAATTTCGATGGTAAACACCCCTACTATGACAATAATCTAAAGCATTAATAAGTTGCTGAAAATATCTCCTTGCTTCAACTTCCTTGAATCTCCCATCGCCAGTCTAACATTTTAAAGTGATACAGCCAATCATGAGACATTCTAAACAGTGGATATTTAGTCTATTACAATAACAAATCCAAATAATACAGTCCACATATATTCAATTTTGTGGGAAGATCATCAAGACATGGAAAAGTGTTTAACTATCATTATTCACTAGTGAATAGGAGACCAAAAATTTTACACCCTATTTGCAACCTGTATTTTTGCAAGAGCTGTTAGTTACTCACAATTGTTTCAAAAAGCTCACCTCTAGCAACCATCTCCATCACAATATAAATCTTCGTCTTACTGGCCAACACCTGTAAAAATCAAAAGATGGCTTTAAAATTCAGGACAACAAGGCAGATGCTATTATTGCAATGTATTTCATAGATGTAAATTGCATTTCCAGACACTGCTGCAGCCCAATCTCACCGCCTACATATTCAACAGATCCCTAGATAGAGGCCAAGAGATCCTCAGCTTGAGGATACAACTAGGACAATGGGATGGCATGGCATTTCCTATTTTTCATTAATATAGGTCGTACCCTCCTTCGAGAGTCTTCTCCCTTGCCTTTTGTGGCCTTTGGGACTTCATGTATATTGCAGTGGGATGTAATCCACAACCCCCCTTTGACTCACTACTCTATGCATTTGAATTTGTATACATGTTGTTATTTCTACTCAATTGGCTCTTAATTTTAGAAATTTGAAGATGACATGTGAAGCCCTGCCCATTCTGTTACATCCCCACACAAAACAATTCACATGAATAATAAAACAGTGAATTGCAACTTCAGCATTGTTCAAGAGCCTTAATTCAAAGAAATGAATGGATATGTTCATAAGAAAAAGAAAAAAAAATAGAAATTAGAGAGGTAAATTAAAACCATTTAAAGAATGCCAACCTAAATTAAATATAGGCTTCCATCTTGCAACAAATGCAAGGTTGGATGGCATTAAATATTAAAAAAATTGGGCAAGAGGACTGGGCCAACTTATCCCTGCATTATGAAGAATGAAGGTTTTATAAATATGAATAATTGACAAAAATCTATAATAAATATGAATAGAAGAGCATTTTAATTACCTTATTGAGCTCCTCTCTATTTCGAGAATAGTTTAATATTCTCTACTAAACAGGGCCAACCACGTGAAGGTGGAAGCTCATATGGCCCCTCCCCCCCCCTCACATCACTCTCAATTCCCCATACCCAATGCATGTGCTTGGAAATAAATCATTTTTTGTGCGAACATCGTGAGTTTCTTGTCTTAAAGGAATTACGTGCATTCGATCATTAATTAGTTTATAGAATTCATTCATTCATAGGTAGGAAAAGAAATAGTTGAAGACATTACTCAATAATATCAAAAATAATATCTGAGGACAATGCATACAAAAATAATGTAATTGTGTGCTTATTACAATCACTACTTTTTTTTACGCTTTTTTCTCTCCACATATTCTCTAAGAGTGACATCCTCTTCTACAACTTTTTTTTTGTTTCTTATGTCCTCTGTAGCTACTTGTGATCTTGTTTGTCGCGTCATGTGCTCATGACGTGTACGCGGCTGCTGTAAGGTGCCTGGATCTACTAGATAAAATGAAGAAATATTAATTACTTGACGTGTTTTTATTATTTCATTATAAGTCCTTAATTAAGAAAAAAACATTAGAGCGGTAATTTTTACCTGGAAACTGGGCCACACGAATATCATGCATTTTCTCTTCTTCTGCTACTGCCTCAAGTTGTACATGAGGACCCTCTGCATTAAAACATCAACACTTACAACACTATAGTATTTGCAATTTAATATTTGAGACTTTAATCCAGACTAGGTTTTTTTTAACAGAGGAATACGTTAATTACCTGGATGTCGCTCAACTTCAACTTCAATATTTTGTTATCCTCCATCCTTCGTATTTTGTCTACTTTCGTTGGGCGCCTTAACACAAAGAGACTCAATATTTTATGGACTAGTTTATTAATGAATAGAGAACACAATGAATTAATCTTAAATATAATTTGTTTATTGTAGTTACCTGTGCGCAGGATGGATTAACGGAAGACTCTGTTTGGCTGGCACTTTTGCTTGTTCGATGTTCAACAACACCTAAAAACCCGCGTTGGTAGCCAAAATCCTTAGGTCTTCCTCCGTGGGCACTTCTTTGAATTTTTCGGCCTGTAATTTTCAATTAGATCATCATTGTTGTTGTTATATCGTCATGAAAACAATTTTAAATGCAATCTATAATAATTTCTATGCAATAAAATAATTATTGATACTTACGAATCGTGCTACCAAATTTGAATATCCACCAGGCCCAAGCTTGTGTTTCCCATGTTTCTCTACTCTTGCCTAGGTGGCCTTCGAGGTATCTGGTAGCCTATAAAAGTAATTTTAAGTACGTTAGATGTTGCAAAATAATGGGAAATAAAGTGTAATGATGATATAATTGCATTGTTGAAAGTATTGCATACCTTTTTGCGCCTGGTGCTAGCTTGCCATCTTTACCCATAGCGATCTCCCTTCCATCATCCAACAAGGCTCTCCACTCCCTTGTTGGAATCATCGGAGGGCGCTCATACTTTGGATGTTTTGTTAAGTTGTTCCTATATTGCTCCCTTACAATGTGTAAATGTTGGCCAGCTTTTTCGAGGACCTTTTTATGGTTGAAGGTTTCAGCACCAAAAAACCCAACCATGCGAGCAATAAGGTCATATTTCAAAACTTGACTTTGTTGGTCCCACCATGTGCGGATGGTGGGCCCAAATAGTTCTAAAGACCAATCATTTAGATGTCTGTAAAAGACATCATTTCCTGCATAAACGAGTATGTGTTAATTAGTGTAAAAAGAATTATTCATAATTACATTCCAATAAAATTATAATAAATAGTTAAAACATTTTGTAAATAGTACCTGGAATCTTACTCATCTTATAGGGGATGAGATTTTCATCCACCAAAAAAGTAGTCTCAACTGTTCCCGTGCTAGTGACATGGAAAGATCCAGGAAATGCATCGGGGGCAGTATCATTGTCATACTCTTCTACATGTACCCCCTGATCCTGGTCGGCACGACCTGTCATGCTTGGACCACCAGAGGGTGTAGTACTCTCATGTTTTGTCTCGGTTGCCTCAACTTGCGTTCCCAACTGGCCAGACGACAAAGATACATTATCAGTGGTGGGGGGGGTTTCATACTCAGTGGTACCAGCATGCCCCTCACCAGTAGTACCAGGGAAAAAAAATGCCTATAGAAACAAATAATAGTTTAGTTACTCATATACGAATAGGAAAAAAAAATGCATTTGAAATAGACTTATAATTAAATAGTTTGCATCTTACGTCCAAGCACTGTACTCTAAGCAACAGAAGATCTATCTTTGCTTTAGTCTCATCCGTTTGCGGATGAGATATTAGCAGATGGATGACCTCATCATTTAATTTTGCTTTTCCTTTCTCAACTTCCTCCTGGATATTCTTTGAATTCAAGAGGTCAATATCGTTGGCAATGTTCCCCAAATCCATATGCCTCAGATCTTGTGTCGATAGATAAGTATCATCCAACATAAAAATAGAAAACATTAATATCAATTTGAAATCATTAATATAATTACAAAACATAATGCTTAAATACAGTTTCTGAAATTCACAACGTGCTATATACCTGCTCATGACCCGATGAGTGTGGTGTGCTAACACTATGATCCATTGGGGGCCTTCCCCCATCGGATGACTACAACACAAGAATTGAAAACATTAATTTCGAAGTGAAACATCCAATACATTGATAAAATCTTAATTAAAAGCATATTTTTTATATTCAATTTCGAAACTTTACAATGGGGTATACCTGCCGTGGCGTAGTCGATGCATCTATCCTATCACCCGTCATGGGGCTCTTGCCCTGATCCTCAACCTACAAACAAAATATTGACCACATTGATATCATAATTAAACAAATGTACTTTCGAAAGAAGCAGATAAGTAAAAATGTGGTATATATACATGTCACCTGTAGGGGGCTGTCGGCCTCCGAGGCTCCATTGGGGACTTTCCCCAATCAGCTGACTACAACAAAGTAATTGAAAACATTAATTTCAAACTGAAACCAATACATGGGGAAAATCTTATTTAAAAACATATTTTAAAAAAAATTATTTGAAAACATATTGCGAAATTAATAACATAAACAAAAACGAAAGATACTATATTCATTGATTACAGGTTTGGTGAAATGTTATATGTACCATTCTCAAAGTATCTGCATATGTATCTATCCGATTCATATTGTAACTAATCAGCAACTCTTCCCCTGATGCTATTGATTTTATAGCGCAAACGAAAACACGGTTTCCTTCATGCCCCTCGAATATGCGATTGGGTTGTTTATTTGTAGACCCGGGTTGTGTGCTGTTTATAAACTCCGCAATATTACCTGATGCTTTGGGCCTTCCGTCAATGTACATACTCACTCCTTTACTTTGATTATTGTGTATTAACTCTAAATAATTTGCAGACAATCCGTATCTATGCATACTGCGTGTATATTGGACCAACCACATCCAATCTCTGTAATTGTAGCAGGGTCCGACATACTCCATCAATTCGGTACATCTGTCGTATCCCACCTTTATGCCATCCATGCAAAACAACCCCAAACCGTGTAGTGACGAAGGTGCAATCCGAAATATCCTCTCGTTCACGCAAAAATCTATGTTTAGAGGAGGAAGATCCTTCGGTACCCATTGTTTGACTAAATGTTTGTACCTCAAGGGCACATCGATGTCGCCTATGGTCTCATCATCATAAGAGCATGAACCTCCTTCAGCGAGAAAAAATTCCATTTGTTTATTGAATTTACTTCTAATATTTTGACAGCTAGTTGATCTCGCTCTTTTGGGCCTACTAGATGTTTCACTTTCCTCTCTCGAGGATGACAGATCCGACAAATACCTATTTGGTTGTACCTACACTCCACCGAATAAGAGAAATAGTTAGCAAACATTCGTAGAATGCTACAACAATCTCATGTATCAAAGGCAAATCATGCATACATCATTGATAAATGATGATCACTCTCGGCCCAATAGTACGTGCATGAGGCCTAGGCTCACAGGTTTAAGAAGGCACTCTAATGGGTTGAAGTAGGTATTGTTTTCAAGATTGAATTGGCTATGTGACTGAGTGTAATGTCTGTACGAACTTCTGAAGTAAATTCTTTTTGTTGTAATCTTTATTCAAGAAGATAAATAAATCTCCCTCTTACTAGTTTTCCTCAAGGTGTGGGGTTTTTCCAAAGTCATGGTTGACCAAACATTATGTGTCTAAATGCTCTTTACTGCATGCTGATATAACTTATTGCGCATGATCTTTTAGGACAGTCTATTGTAAATTATTTGTTTCCACTACTAAATTCACTTTTAGTACTGTATATCAGCTACAGGAGTAATTTATTAATCATTGTATGTGAGACTATGTGAGCTAGACCAATATTCCTTTGATTAGATTGTGGAATCCATGGAGGAATTAGCAAAGGAAGGTATAAGCCAAGTTTGTGAACGGACAATCAAACAACAAAAGTTGATCTCACAATTTGTATGGAATCAAATTGATCTCACAATTTGTATATTGAGGTGTTAACTGGCAAAACATTATATTTAATAGGCTCTATGGGACTGCTAAGTATATCAATTAGATACTTGGTTTTAATAAGAGACATGTCTGTAGATACTTGTACAAACTTTCTTTGGGATCCACTTTACAATTGCTATATCATACTTTATCTCAAATATTAAAATCTAAAATTATATGATAAGGAAGGGACATTGGTTGTTCATTAGAGGTTGCACACCTCTAGTTGATAGTTGGAAGACAAGTGCACCTTAGTTGATAATCATCACAATCAAAAATATTCCACTATATTCTTAGTTAGGTCTTTGTGGAGGGATGCCACTCAACTTTAGGCATGATTCTCTTAAGCCTTCTCCATCAAAATATGTTATTATTAGATCTGTTATCCCAAAATTAAAGGTTGAGTTGTCAATAGCTAATACGACATTGAAACTCTTTAGTAGGGATAGACCTCTTTAGTAGGGATAGGCAACTTTAAAGGAGTGTGGGAAACTTTTAAAATGATACTGCCCAAATGAATTACTATTCATTAAAACAACATAATAATGATAAAACTTTGTTCCATAGATTTTTTCATTGTTAATGTACCTGTTGATAGACAATGCATATAGTGTTCAATTTTGTTATAGTGTACGCGGGGTTGACTTAGCACCAGGATAATTGTACTAACCTGTCAATGATTCCTTATGAGGCTTATAACTATTTGGGTATGGCATCGAAATGGAACTGGAAGAAAGCTAATACTCCTCATCATCGTTCTTGTTTAATTTTTGCATAAGGTATCATGCCCTAAAAAAAGTAAGTACATGCATATCATTTTCATCATTGCTACATTCTAGGCATATAATATTTTTCTACTAGTGGAATACCAAGAGTTATGTCCAGCTTAAGTATAGTTACTTACAACGAAAATAATATCTAGATGGAAAATACATATATTTTTTTTAGTATAAATTAAACATAGAAGATGAAATCCAAAATTTCATACCAGCAAACAATAGTTGATTCTCTAAAGGATCATAGACGATTCTTTGGTACTGAATTCTTTGACTATGCTTAGTTTTCTTCTTCAATTATCATATAAGTTGGTGGTTGTAAATGTTACCTAGTAGAGTGTCCATAGATTTGAGTACCCTCCTCTTGATTTCTTTGACCTTCTTCCATGAATGGTCTTTGTTGAATGCTTTAAATGTCAGAATAATTTCCTTCAGAAAACTCTGCATCCCCTATTCAAAGTTTTCTTGTTGTTGAGATTCCAAATCCTCTCATTCCGTAGAGAAGATGAACACATTTGAAACTCTACTACATTATCAATGTCATGGTCAAGAAAATAGAACAATGATGCATTGGACATCAAATACATGTTTCAAGGGAATGCCATGGGTTGAGTTAGTTGGCCTGTGAAATTCTATATGTCAATTCAAAGACTGAAGTCATGATATTATTGATGTTATTATTGTGTCATGAGTAACTTCAAAATCAATACTCATCAATCCAATCAAGTAATTATTGGGCTCATCTTACCTTATAACCTCAGAGATTTATTGGCTTACAAAGAGTGAAGATGGGAAAGGAACAATTTATCATACATCCCCGCTTGCCTATTAATTTACTGCTTGGATAATGCTTGGATGCAAAGCAGCTGCTAGGTGCTCAAGTGAAGCTTCAATGATGGGATCAATTCCAATGGGAACTGATGTTGTGGATTCTTTGGACCTTAATCAACTGGTGGATAAACAAGATCAAAATCTATAATTCCTACTATTATGTATTGTTATCTACAACACTCTGGGCAGAGTTGTAGCACTTTAACCCAGCACTAGAATTTGAACTTTGCATATGTATAGACAAGACAAACCAACACAGAGCTCGAAAAGAGGTTACCAATGCCAACTCCCATAAACCTTTCTTCTTTGTTGACTAAACTATATTAAAAACATAGCTTCTTTACAATGTTGGCCGCTCACAAGCATAAGCAAAACCAACCTCTCCTTTACCCTAGTTTTTGTGAAATTTAATAACCGATTCTTGGTTCCCCATATAAACAAGGTTTCTTTCAATCTGGTATTGAAGCTCATTTCACTATTTTCTCATGATGATTTGGCTTTTTAGAAAATTAGGACATGAATTCGTCGATAGGTGCTAGAGCTAAATCTTTGTTTATGTAACTTGCTTATATATCCCTTCCCATCCTCAAGAGTGACCTTTACCAACACCCATGCTTGGAAGCATACATAACATTGAAATAGAAGCATTTTAGACTAGTTGATTGGGAGTCCAATCCTTCTTGGTCTATATACCAGTGCAGAGGAGAGGGTTCAATACAAACAAGAAGATTATTACTCTTAAACACGAGAACACCTAGTTTGGCATTAGAGACAAAGTGTCAACCTGCTGTTGAAAGAGATTGAGATAGGAATCTGCAAGGTTGTTACAGTTTGATAGTCATACATTCCACTATTACAATTTCCAGAGCATGCATAACAAATTTCGACACTTACATTAAATATTGCATGCAATCCTGATGGAAACTTAGTAAAACAATATTCTATGTTATACAAGTGTTTAAGAATGCAAAATTGAAGGTTTTTGTCTTGGTCTACATGCCTGGATGAGGTTTTTGTTTAGACATACAAATCGTACAGGTGGAGACAACAAATAAGATTTAAAGACTAACCAGAAAATTCATTGAAATAGATTTATGAATAAATCAATGTGCAAACCTACTACTCTGGAAATTTAAACTGACTGGGGTCTATGATCCATGGGTTTTCCAGAACCTGAAATTGATCACCACAAATTCATTCCTCATCTCTATCCAAGAAATTCATTGGGGTATTTGCAATTGTTGTTCAATTCTTCATCATCTCAGAATTTTTCTCTTAGGTATTGGATCGGCTACATGATTGTTTTTCCTCCTCTTCATAATTGCCAAAGGTCTGCCCTAACTTCAACGGGGTTATCATCATTCCATTCAAGGCTGTCGTCTTCTACATGACTGGTTTTTCTCTCTTATGAGGTTGTTGAGGGTTCAGGAAGGGCTTCCAAGGGCAGCCAAGGTTTCAGGAAGGGATTCCAATGGAAGTTGAGGGTTTTAGAAGGGCTTCCAAGGTCAATGCTAAAGCTGAATAGCGTTGTTGTGGTTTGTTACTGCTATCAAATCAGATCTATGTTAAAAATTTAACAAGATAAACATGGACCCTCGGTTTTTTCAAAATGATGAAGGGTTTGAACTTACCGATGTCATTGTGGGACGATTTTGCTGACAATATTGCTTGTTGAATATGCTCCTGAAGCCATAAGTTGCAGACGCCGAACCAAAAAATGAGTTGCAGACGCAGAACCAAAAAACCTCAACTTGATGAACGATGATCGGGTGCCAAGGAAATGGTTAGGGCACCGTCAGGGAGATGGGAAACCAATAAAACAAACCCTCATTTGCCTCGAGTTGCAGACGCCGAAATGGTTAGGGCACGAAATGGTTAAGGCACCTTCAGGGAGATGGGCAACCAATAAAACAATCCCTCATTTGCCCTGAGTTGCAGACGCCGAACCACCGAACGAGTTGCGGAAAAACCTCAGCTTGATGAACTGATTGAGTGCCAAGGAAATGGTTAGGGGCGCACGAAATGGAATGGAAATGCTTAGTTTTTGTTTTTAATTTTTTGTTTTGATTTTTTTGTTTAATTTTATATTTTATATATTTTTATTTTTATTTTATATACTTTTTATGGTGTAGCCTCTATATTTTTTAATTTTTAGTTTTTGTAGCCTCTATATGTATGTGTAGGATGTTATATTTATGAGAAAGCCAACCATTACCACCTAATCAAGGATGGTAAACTGTTTCTCAACAATGCATACAATGGGGAATTCTAATATCTCTATGGTGAGTGCACCCCAAGCTAAGATATTAATCAACTCGACCAACTAGTGTGTACTTCTTTCCTGAGATATAACTAGAGATACACCTATTCCATGGGTGTGAAAGGATCCTTTGAAGGATGTATGAAAGAGCATAAGTTTCATTTGGATTAACATTCCCAGGAATAGACAGAGAATTGTTCCAATATCCAAAAGAAATGCCACCCAAGAGGTAAGGAAAGTGGAGCATGTGATACACTTACTTATAAACTCTTTATTGATTGAATATTAGAGTTCAAAAGAAGTGAAGAAGTAGTTGCGGGAATTATTGAAGCAAGGATTCCCAAGGCCAAGTACCTCAACATGCATTTCCTTGATCATTTTGGTGCCAAAGAGGGATTAAACTCAAAGAACTTGCATTTGCTACATAGCTCTAAACAAGATCATTCTCAAGAATTGATAACATTCACCACATATAATTGAGTAATGCACCAACTAATTTGATGTGCCTCATGAATGATGTGTTCTATGCATTCCAAATTCATTTTCCATAGTTTATTTGAATGAAGTTTTGATATTTATCTCTAGTTGGGAGGAGAACATGTTACATATGAAGCAAGTGTTAGAGACATATTTAAGGAAACATCAATCTAACGTCTAACATAAAGACGTATGAGTTTGCTCAGTATTCATTGGTGTACTTAGGGCATTTAATTGGTGGAGGTGAGTTGAAGAATGATCCTAGAAAGCTAAATTCCATCCTCAATGGGGAACTCGTACTAATGCCACATAGGTTAGGAGTTTTCTAGGAGTTTCCCAATATTTAAGAAAGTTCACACAATCATATTCAACTATGGCAACACTAGTTCACTCTATAACAACTAGTATTGAGAATTTGAGAGTTTCTAATAGGGTAGTAATTGATAAGCATCCTTTAAATAACTAAAAAAAAATATTAGTCAATCCTAAGTCCTACCACTACCTAACTTTCATAAGTATTTCGAAATAGAAATTGATGCTAATGGTATGTTAATTATATGGGAGTGGTACTTATGTAAGGGGGGGACCTATCTACAATCATAGAGATATTCCATGGAGAAGTGTTGAACTATTGTACATATTACAAGGAGATGTATGCCTTACTATCTATTTGGTAATGATACCATCATCCATACTAACCACTACCCTCCACAATACTTGAAGGCTCAAAGTAAGCTCCAAAAGGTAATAAAAGGATATAATTTCTACAACAATTTTATCTAGTTATTAAATATAATGAGGGAGCAACCAACAAGTTGGTCAAATTCTATTTACGGCACCAGCACCAAAAACAATTGGGAGCCATTAGTCACATGGTACCATTTTTCCATGAAGCCTATAAAGAGTAGTATGTAGAAGATGAGGACTTCAAAGGGTTGTATCAATAGCTAAAAGTACAAACTAATGACATATATTTGTTACCATCTCCAATAAGCACAAATGTGTATTAACCTTAACAAGCTTCTCTTTGTTTCAAGAATATCTTAATATTCTCTACTCAACAGGGACAACCACGTGAAGGTGGAAGCTCCTCTGCCCCCCCGCACATCACTTAGAAGTATTCAATGCAATTCATCATCGTCTTCTCCATCCAAGTCTGCATCTGTATCATCTGATCTGGATTCAACATTATAAGGATTAAAGGCCATATCATCATCGTCATCGTTGTAAGTTTCGATAAAGTGATCATCGTCAATATCATCTTCATCATGAACATTGTCTCTTACATCATCTGCTTCAACTACCTCCTCAACATCTTCCTCCGGAACATTATGATCATCAACATCTAACTCATGTGGATCCTCTACATGATCACCTTCTTCTTCAACACCCTCTTCATCTTCCTCTACAATATTATACTTTATCGGCCTTCCTCTTGGATCATGTCTAATAACAAATGACCAACCCTGTCTACCAGGAACTTCTGAGTAAAATACTTGTTCACATTGACTTGGAAGAACATAGGCCTCTGACGTTCATGACTCAAGCGATCTTGTCTTGACCATGGTAAATCCATTAGCATGTTCAATAACAGTTCTATCGGGATTAGATCGATTCAGTCGTAGCCTGTACCATTTCAAAATGAAAAGAATTATTTTGAATGATTTAAAGTCATAGTCAATGATATCTTCCAAATACCCATAATATCTATTTTCTGACAATTCTGGATGTTTGTAGCTTCTAGAGGAAACATTAGTGACCTCAAAGACTGCAGTTATCCCAGAATCACATGTTTTCCTTGTTTCATCCAACTTTTTAATGCGATATTTACGACCGTTGCACCACATAGCCTTGTGGTGTTTTACCTACAATATATTGCAAAACATGTAAATTAAATGATCAATACATCATCAATTGATAATGAACAACTAGTAAGTATTTTATGTTCTTAAAGTACTATGCAAAGAAAATGAAATAAATCAAGATGAACATGAATATCATAATTGAAAATATTGTGGCTTATATTTATATTAATATCATGCTAATTACCTGTTTATCTTTTAAACCATGTGCTAAATCGATTTCCCTTTCTGTTAGATTGCCATCTCCATTGCGATGTGCTTATTTAACCAATGAAGCCACACCTTCCCATGATAGTCCTTGACCAGATTGATTACATCGTTCAATCCATACCTTCATCCAATCAAGATTGTTTGCGATGTAAAAATGTAGCGCATGCCACTCGCGGCCAACTGCATGAAAAAAAAATTACAAAAATCAACTCAGAAAAAATAATTAACGCGATGTAACATTATAATATTAGTGATGCATATAATTAATGAATATTAAAAATGAAATAATTAAGTACGATATTATTAAAATGTATTAACATTATTAATCTACACCAATATTTAATAATTACCTTTGACCTTCCTCAATCTACCTTTCCCCAACAAGTACTCTCCTTCGAATTTCTTAGTCGAGTTTGGATCACCATTGCATCGATCTAATTTCGTCTTAATAAACGCCAACCCTAGAAGATATTCAACAATATACACCATGGCCTGAAATACCATATATCCCTCCACCATAGAACCCTCTGGACGTGCTCTTTGTCTAACTAAAGCCTTCATAAATTTCAAGTGCCTCTCAACCATCCACATGGACCTTGCATGTATAGGTCCACACAATTCAATCTCCTCAACTTGGTGTATGAGGTAATGTTCTTGTGCATTGAAAAATGCTGAAGGTAGAACTCTCTGCATTTGACACATTAAACGAGGAATTTCTCTCTTCCAACCATTTGAAAAATGCCGAAGGTATATCTTCTTTGTGGATTTCTTTAGATGACAACCATATACATGTGATATAAGAAAATAATGATATCATTTAATGACAGAAATTAAACATTGTAGTACAAATCTACATGATTGACTAAAAAAATTGTCATAATTCATATAAGTTATACAATGGATTAAACAAATTACAAATTTAGCGTGAAAAAAATTATTTATAATTACCTCATGTATTTTCCAAGATCATATATGACCTGTTTGACATTATTGTCAAAGTTGTCTGGGAGAGATATAGGTAGAACATACTCTAACAATGAACACATTTCATCAATATATTTTTCAAAATTAGGCAAAGAAGTAAACCAAAAACATGCAGTATTGTAATATAGCAATATATAATACCAGAAATATATAATTACCTTAATGAAGATATGCCAATCATGTGTTTTTACCCCGCCAAAATCACCTTTCCTTGTTAAGATATTCTTTATGTTCGAACAAAATCCTGTGGGAAATTTCATCTTTTTTATCACTTCTTTTATCGCATTGCTTTGTTGCTCAGTCAATAACCATGGAAGTGACCTTATATTGATTTGGTATCCATCGTTGTTTAAATGTTCAATTATATCTCTCATTGCATGATTGGAGTCCTGAATGTCACTGCAAATTTTGAGAATTTTTTCTTTGTCACTCCTTCCATCTAATATTCGCCATAGTGTTTCAGCTACATTCTTTCCGATATGCATTGTATCAAACAAATGAACAATAAGTAAGTGCTCATAGTAGGGAAACCTACTAAATTGTTTGGGATAACTTTTCATTCCTCGTGGAAGCCCATTTACACCTTCATCATGTTCACGACCATCAGTATTAATCAATATATAAACTAAACTAGTAGAGATTAAAATGTCGTATATTACAATAAATAAAATTAAATATACAATCGGCCAAAACAAAACATTAAAAACATATCAGAGATGATCTAGATGAATATATAAGATAGACAAATTGATTCGTACCTTGATGATTTCTATTATATTGCAACTTCCATATGTGAGGTGTCATTCTCTGTGGTTTTAATGCGGTCTCCTCTTTCCCATTGAAAAGATGTTTTTCGGTAGTTCGATACCTATGATTCTTAGAGAGGAAGTGCCTATACTCATCAAACACTTCCTTTGACAAACTCTTTGAACGACGAGATTTCATCTTGGGACCACAAACTGGACATGCAAATTTTCCCTTTGTTTGAAGACCTACATGGATAAATTATGGTGAGCAAAATATATTTTATATAATATCATGCTAATTATTTAAAAAACATACGTATAACTGATTAGTATATCACTAAATAAAATTAAAAACTATCTTAGTGCAGTACATTACAATTACATACCACAAAAATGTGTTAGCCCTGGAGCATCGTGAATTGTCCAGGTAAGCATTGCATGGAATTGAAATCCCCTTTGCCCTATTGGTCTAGAGACATCATACATAGTGACGCCATTCCATAGCTTAAGTAGTTCATCAACAAGAGGCTCGATATATACATTCATATCTTTAACTTGGTACTTACCTAAAAGAAAACAACAAATACAATACATATAATTAAATATGCAACAAATATCACAAATTAAATACTAATCATACATATTTAAAAAATTATTGTTCTAAAGTACAAATTATACCTAGAACAATCATTGCCAACATTATATGCTCCCTCTTTATTGACATCCATGGAGGAATGTTATTGTTTATAACAAAAACAGGCCAGACCAAGTAAGTAGATCTCATCTCTGCAAATGGATTGACACCATCCACTGCCAAAGAAATTCTAGCATTACGAGGTTCTTCTTTAAAGTGTGACCATTTTTCCTCCATGTCTGTAAATGCAGAACCATCTGTAGGCATTCGAACAATATCATCTCCACTTCTATTCCGTGCGTGGTAATCCATAAATTGTGCTATGTTTTTGCACCTAAACAGTCATTGCAAGCGTGGAATAATAGGAATATAACAAAGAACCTTACAAGACACCTTTTTGGTTACTTGATCTGTTCGGTATCTACTGCTATGACATATAGGGAATTCTGTTGCAAATTCATACTGATTATAATATAAAATATGATCATTAGGACATGCATCAATTGCTTGATACTCCATTCCAATATATTTCATGATGGCAGCTAAATCTCGGTATGTGCGAGGTAAAATATTTGATGGTGGTAACAAATATTCACCTATCAACCTGTTACAACAAATTTAAAAAATAATGGTTAATATAAATATTTCAAGAATATATAATTAACAACAAAAATTTCATCCTTATTACTTTTTTTGATGAACTTATAACTAGAATAGAAATATTATAGAAACATAAATATATGTAATTTATCGTGATCATATATATGCGATCGATGAAAAATATAATCACATACCTTAACCACTACATGATGGATGTGTTTGAAAAACCATTCATAACCTTCAAGTTCATTATCAGCAACACAATAGAGAGAAGAGTTATGTGGTAGCCTTCAAAAAGGGGATCGTCTGCCTTCTCAAGTATAGGTAAATCATGAAGATCATCAAAGTCATCATGATTTTCATCATGTTGATCATCCGCGTCCATTCTAACATTAAATGCATCATTGATTAATGTATTTGCACCATCATCCTCAAATATGTTATCATCATGATCATCGTCTAATTCCATATCATCATTAACTTGATCATCAATATTCGCAGGACCTACATATTGTTCCTCCGACACTAGTTGTTCCGCAATTACCACATTCGCCATGTTCGGAACTGCCCTAGGAGTCCCTTCCTTTGTAATTACAATTAAAACATCAAAAAAAGAACATTAGTCATGTCGATTAAGTAACAAAAAAAAAATGATACAATATACAATTACAAAAACTCTCAATATAAAGACCTCATATATAATATTGAATTAGGACTTACCAATGGATGATATTCATGCCCCCCCTCAACATGTCCATGTTCCCTACAATGTCTTTTAGCTGTTGAGATCAGTAACCTTCTCGGATTAAATCCCCTACATCGACTGCAAGGACAATAACATTTTTCATCACCCCTTCTTTGCACTCCATCCCACAACCTAGCAAGCAATTGTCGATTTTGTTCTTGATCTTAATGACCTGTAACATTATTGTTACGTGGCATTTTATTACTCAAACCTAAGAACAAAGTACGAGCAAACCCACGTAGCATAAAATATGCCCTAGACATATTTCGGTTGGCCTACTTCTCTTTACCTTATGTGCATGACCTAAGAGAAGAGGAATCACAAGTGAGATTATGTAATTGGCCTACTTCTCTATTTATATCACTTAAGCGTCGGATATTCAATGGCGGCTCAAATCATGGAATAAAATATTAATATAATTAAAAAGTTGACCAAAATTTAAGGGTTGACCAACGGTCAAATTTTTCCCTACCGTCGAACATTCGATGCCCCCTCAGATAATTGTAGCAAAACCGATGGTTGTTAAACGCGCCATCGCAAAACCGACAGTGGGGGCATTTAAAAAAAAAATTACAAACTTGTGATTTTTGATAGGTAAAAATAGACAGATCGACGCGTCGTCGGATTTTCCCGTCGGTTTTTAAGTCCAAATGTAGTAGTGTTTAATGGAGGGGGAGGTGACAAGGGAAATGAATTGGTTGGTCATCTCCTAATTCCGGAGGGATGGTTCGAAATGAATTGATTCCAACCATCATTTGGTTCAGGTTACATCGAGACATGTGGGTGAACTAGGATCCCAAGGATAATAGGTTGGGAATGAACAGGAGGTGGCCTAATTATGGAATGAACAGGAGGTTGTGAGACTTGGCTACCAAAATTGAGGAAACATGTTTGCAATATCTATTGAAATTCATTTGAATCAACATCCGAAAGTGAGTAGAAAATATGAGCCTCTTATTTATACTTCCATTTCTTTGTCAATCTGCTAAATGTCCTCTTTTCCAGTTACCCCTGTTATTTCTTTATACCCATGTGGTTTCTTTATCCATCTCTGCTAAAATAACTCATCTTTCAAATCGTTCAACCCTTGTTGACTTATTCATGAAATCATTTATAGCCCAGCTTGTTTTTTCACCGACGTACAACAAGAATAATTTGTTGGAATGAATGGTAAGCAGGCCTGGAATTTCAAAATTCTTCTACCTGTCAAACTAGAATTTCTTGACGGTTTTGTTTTTTTCACGACTGTCATTTTACGTTTTCTTTGAATTTCTGACTGTCATTTAAAATTTATTTTTATATATCAATTTTATATTATAATTTTGTTATTTTTTTTCTTTAAATTTTATTTTTACAAATTTCTTCTAAATATAAAACTAAGAATATTAAAAAATAACAACACTTATAATAATAAAATATTAACCAAAATAATTATAAATTATATCATAACTTTTTAATTACATAATATAGAATGATTATATTAATAAACATAATCTTGAAATGACTGAAAACATAATTCTAAAGGCTTTTGTATGAAATAGCTAAACAAAATCTAGAAAACTAAATAGTCCAAACTTCCAAACTATTAAGAAAACAATTTTGTATGAAACAACTAAACAAAGAGCTAGAACAATGATTTGTATGAAACAACTGAACAAAGAGCCAGAACAATGAATAAAAAAGAGTGAGTTTGCTGGAAAATTCTTAAACATTAACTACCAAACTAACCAAAACAGACTTACAGAATGGATCAAGAAAAGGCTAAGCAATTGAAATGACACATCCTTCTTTCAGAAAATCATCCATAAGGTATTTTTTTTTAAATAACATGTCTTCCAGATGCCATACCTTTAGATGACCGAGTTGCACAAATTTTATAGCAATATTTAGATACCTTCCACTGGAAAAAAAACGTCGTACAGCAGTCAAATTTCAGGGCTGCTTGTCACCCATTTTAGGCTTTAGCTATCTCATTAGTTCTACATTCAACTCTCTACTGCCCAAATCCTCTAACCATTCTGGAGAAGGAGAGCATAGACAGAAAGAAGAAGACCGAGAATCTTCTACATTCAACTCTCTACTGCCCAAATCCTTTGACCATGCTAGAGAAGGAGAGCATAGACAGAAACAAGAGGACCGATAATCTTCTACATTCAACTCTCTACTGCCCAAATCCTCTAACCATTCTGGAGAAGGAGAGCATAGAGAGAAAGAAGAGGACCGATAATCTTCTACATTCAACTCTCTACTGCTCGAATCCTCTGATCATTCTGGAGAAGGAGAGCATAGACAGAAAGAAGAGGACCGATAATCTTCTACATTCAACTCTCTACTGCTCAAATCCTCTGACCATTCTGGAGGAGAGCATAGACAGAAAGAAGAGGACCGATAATCTTCTACATTCAACTCTCTACTGCTCGAATCCTCTGACCATTCTGGAGAAGGAGAGCATAGACATAAAGAAGAGGACCGATAATCTTTCGAAAGTGTGGCTATGAAAGGAGACAATTTTAGTTTATCTTTTGGCTTCCTCAATGAATGACCCAATTTTCACTATTCCAAAGACTCAGAATAACTTGCTTGCATAGGCTTTGATGACGGGTAAGGAATTTGAGAGTTTTCTTAGAATTTTTAAAGAATTTCACAACAGCTACAGTCACTGGTCTAAAAACATTATAACATTAACATATAGTTAGAGGCGGTGAAAAACAGGGAACATGCAGGATGTTGTGGCAAGTCCAAATAACATAATGTGTCAAGAACTCGGGATCAAACCAAATTCTGATTAGTCTCTCTGGTTCGCTAACGCCTATGACAAAGAGATTAGTGTGGGTTCAATTTACTTAGTCTTTTTCCTTGTTATGTGATTTAATGGCATTTATAGTTTCACTATCACAATTATGGTACTTTAAACGATCCTTCCTACTTTGAACCCTTAGTAGATCTGCTACTCATATTATCGGGATTTAGCACTAGCACTGGGCACTACCACCAGAGTGACTTAATGAATAATATATATAAGTATCAATAATCTCATTCCCCACATCATGCGTACAACTATGAGTGCAACTTTAATATCTATGGTGTTTTCTGCATCTATATTGGAGAGCTATTGATAGTTATCTATACTTTTTGGCAGTCTCAGTCTGATCTCCAACCTGGCAATGCAGATAGAGCATACAACGCCTGCTTCCTGTGGGTTGACCTACCTGTCCCCATCAGCCAAACGCTATCCTATGCTACCCTATAGACTGCTATGCCTAACCTACAATGGTATTAGAAATTATGACAGGTTATGCAAGATGTTAAACGTCAAATTGACGTTATAAAAATTTACATGCCCGTAGCCCTTGACGGGTTTATTTTGTAGCTACATGTCAAATACGTTCCACTCGACGAAAAACGTCCTACAAGCCGTCAAATTCCAGGCCTGGTAAGTTTACAAATCTATGTGGTGAAAAGACCAAAAATTACGGTGTTTAATGCTCAGTATTGAGCATTTACTTTCTTCAGTCGTGCTTTTTCTCATGCTCACCACCTTTTTCTAACCATAACAAACATCATACAATACAATCACTAGTTTGGTGTTGAGTAAGCGTCCACATATGCTGAGTTAAAAAAAAAAATTCGAATTGCAAACTATGACTGACAATCATAATTAAAGAACCATCATTTGTATCAATTCAAATCTCATTACAATTTTATATATTGAACCTTCGTGGGATGTTCCATTTGTGAACTTTGGTACATTTAACCAACATTAAATACATATACCTACTCACCACAATTTTGAAATCAACGACACTAAATAGTAAATCAATAAAGTCACTAGTATATTATCACCCTTCGAAATATACAAATGTCCAACTATCTCATTCATGTAGTTCATATACCATTTGGAAAATTTAATAGGAAATATTTAACTGTCATGAATGCTATATTCAAACTTACAAATTGATAGGAGCATAATGTCTCTATGTTGCAACTTGGTTAATCTGAACATGTAATTGTTTTATTTTTTTCTCTGCATCTTCCATAGTTGTCACTTGAGGAAGCGAAAACAAGGGCACATATAAAGTCATAATGGGAGGAGAAAATCTATATATGATATATTATTTCTTCCAATCAATATCTTTCATCAAATCGTGTACTATAGATAAAACATTGTAAGGTCCTTTGCCAAAAAATAATTGAACTGTCAAACTCAATGTGACCATGGTACAAATGGATCAATGTATTGAAACTAATATGTATCATGACCAATGAAAGAGTTTACGTATACCATCCAAAGCCTTTGGTCCGCCGTGTATTGAAACATATTTCTTTAAAAGGAGTCCCACCTATTTAATCATATTATAATAATAAGTAATAATATGCCCCACAATAATTTGCAAGCTATAACTAAAGGTGATGAAAAAATGAGTCAACATCTGGTGACTCCACATCGAAGTCAACTTTGTTGGCTAGAAATCAGATTTTTTAGTTTTGACTTTTATATTTCTGCCAATCTTATAAGATTTTCAAGACACTTTTATGATGTGCTCTTGAAAGTACATGAAGGGATAAGGGGATTGCAAATCAAGTTTAAGCAAAATAGCCAATGACTATTGGAAACAATATTATCACTCATGTATCTAGAAGAATGGACACTCCTTGATAGTCTTTTCCTTGTAAAAACAAAAATTAAACTTGCAGAGAGGGACAAGTAAATCTCTAATTGGTCCATCTTTGACTCTAAAGGATAAATATGAAAATCAAAACAAAATGAAGAGACAATAACCGAAATAACAAGACAAAGAAAAATAAGTAAAAACAGAAATATGTACAAAAATAAGCCAAACAAATCTAAACTAAATCTGGCTCATAATAATATTTGAGATGAGATCCATTGGTAGTATATGAAAAGAGCCTTTCTTGCATATCCTTCAACAAATAAGATTTTTTTCCTACAACAAAGGCTATCATGTAGGGTTCTAACCATAACTTCTGAAATTTGGTATGATTTCCCTATTCAGCACGTGCAGAGTCCCATAGCCGAACCTTTTCATTGACTTTAAAAGAAACATGTTTTGATTTCTTGTTGAAATGATTTTTAACAGTTTTTTTGTCTTTTTTCCAAATTGTCTAGGGCAAATTTCCTTTGTTCTTCCAGGGCTAGTAAGACATTAAGTCTTTGAGGATTGGTAGTGGAATTGAGCTCTTCTGCCTGAATTTTTTAATTTGAGGGAATCCAACTCAAGTTCAATAGGCATGGTAGCTTCTTGACTATACAAAAAATTAAAAGGGGTATGTCCCGTACGGGTTTTGGCAGTATTTATATTGGCCCATAATGCGAAAATCAACAAGGCATGCAACTTCCATGGATTTTCATTTATAATCTTCTTAATGATTTTGAGGAGATTTTTGTTAGTGGATTCAGCCTTTTTGTTTCATTGTGGATAATATTTGAAGAGGCATAATTTTACACCTGATATTTATTTAAAAATTGAGTGAATTTTGTAGAGATGAATGTTGGTCTGTTATCTGAAATAATCTCAAATGGGAGTCAAAATCTAGAAAAGATATAAGATTGTAAAAATGAAATTACTTGTTCATCCTGAGCATTCTTAAGTGGGATAACTTCAGTCCATTTTGTAAAATAATCAAGCGATGTTAATATAAAAAAGTGCCCAATGGACGAAGGTGGGTTAATAGGACCGATGAAATCTAAAGCCCATTTTTTGAAGGAAAAATCAGGATTGGAAAGTTGCAAGGGCATGGAAGAAAGATGTTGTTTTTCTACACATTTTTGGCACTTTTCACAACATTGAACAAATTTATAAGAATCACTAAAGATGGAAGGCCAGTAAAAACATTTCCTTGTAATTTTATAAGTAGTGGTTCTTGTTGAGAAATGACCACTGATGTGCAAGTCAAAATCAGGAGATCCATGAACTTGCTTCAAAACAATTTGCATTATTGAATCATCGATAGACTGTAGAAGCATACCATCAAAATTTCTTTGAAAAAGAGAAGTCCCAAGAATTAAATAGTTTGGAGCTTCCAACGAAGTCTCCTTCGTTGATGAGCTTCTAGATTGGATGGGCATTTCTGAAATTGAAGGTAACAAATTATATCTTTATACCATGGAGGATTAGCCAATGCAATATTTTCATATTCAATAATAAAAATTTCTGCTAATGATTCATCAAAATTTTCAGAAGAAGTTGATGGTTCTGGATGTTGAGCGAGATGTAGAGCTAGGTCGCATCCATTAATAGTGTTTGAATTTGTAATTGACAAATCATGCTCTTGAATTTTGGAAAGTCAATGAGCTAATTTACCTAAAAGGTAGTTATGTGAAAGTAAAAACGTAATAGCATGTAATGGGACTTTTACCTCTGCATGCTTGCCAAGAATAAAATGTCTAAATTTCTCAATAGCTTTGACTAAAGCATAAGCATGTTTTTCAATTAATGAGTATTTTAATTCATCATCAGATAAGATTTAACTCATATAAGCTATTGGTTGTTCAAATTTTTTATCATCCTTTTGCAAAAGAATGGCAAAAATTGACTTTTCAGTTGCATTGGTGTAGATTATAAAATATTTTTCAAAATATGGTCTTGCAAGTACAGGGGTGGAATTAATTTCCTTTTTAATTTGATTAAAATCCTTTTCAAAATTACTATACAAAAAAAAGATTGATCTTGTTTATCCATGTGATGTATAGGTCTATCCATAATTGAAAAATCAAGTATAAATATTCTAACAAAGTTTATTGTACCCATATTCCTTTTTTGAAGTTGGGGTTGGAGATTTTGAATTGCAATAAATTGGTCCAGATTTATACTAATACTGAAATCTGAGACAATATGGCCAAGAAAATTAGCTTGTGTAACACCAAAAATAGACTTAGTTAGGTTTAAAGACATCCCAATTTTTTTGCAGCGTAAAAACACTTGCCTGAGATTATCAAAGTGATCTTTTCAGTATTTAGAATAAACAGTTAGATAATGAAGATTAACTTGAATTATTTTACCAATAAGATCATCAAAGGCTATTTGCATATCCCTCTGAAAGGTGGCACCTACGTTAATCAAGCCAAAAGGCATTCTCTCGTAAGCGAACATGCCCCAACGAGTAGTAAAGGTGGTCTTCTATTTTTCATCTCTCTTGACTTTGATTTGATTATATCCCTAAAAAATGTCAAGGAGTTACAACATCTGGGATCCCGCTACATGTTGTAAAATTAATTCCATATTTGGAAGTCGAAAATTATCTTTTACACTTGATATGTTTAGTGCACGGAAATCAATGCACAATCTAATATCGGCGTCCCTTTTGCGTACAGGGACAAGGTTGGATACCCATTATGAATATTTAATAGGAAAAATTATATGGTCAACAATCAATTTTTACACTTCCTTTTTTATTGTTGCTTCAAGAGAAGGATTGATAGGTCTTTGCCTTCACCTAGCTAGTTTTACATCATCTTTAATAGGAGTTGCATGTTGTATTATATTTGGATCAAAACCACGTAAATATTCATATGACCAGGGAAATACACCTTTAAATTCATGAAATAACTCGATAAATTTTTGTTTTTCAAATTCAAAACATTGGGCTCCAATTTTTGAAAATTTAGGATTATCTAGGGTCCCTATGTTAACAAAAATTGTTTCGCCAATTTTTATTTTTTGATTCTTCAAATTTTCTAATTTTTTGGTCGCTTACATCACTAGATGAAAAGGAGTTTTCCAAAGGAGTTATTCCTTTTGGAATGTTATCATCTTCTAAAGAAATAAGCTCTTTTTGTTTTGGGAATTTATTTTGTACAAAGGCGAAGATACTTTCATCATCTGAAAATGCTTTCCATGATTCATTGTTGTCGGGTAGATGTGGTCTATATATGGAAAAAAAATTAAAATATAGTTTTTTCTGGAAGCAAATGCCTTGAAGGAAAAGCAGCATACACAGCAAGCATATCATCCAAAGAATTCAACTCTCTCCTAATGCGTGTAATGTCAAAATACGGAAGATTAGAGATTAAAGTTATAGCTACTTTAGTATACCTCTTTAAGATGAAAGTAGCCTAAATTGAAAGCATTTTCGAGTCCCAAAATTAGAGCCTCAAATTCATATATATTATTAGTACAAGAAAACTCAATCCTATATGAAAAATTATGAATTCGTTAGGAAGCCATGTCAACCCTTCTCTTTACTTTGTTAGTATATTGTTGTTGGATGCATATGCTTTGTAAGTCGTCTCGTAGTATTTGTTGATCCATAGTTTGTATTAGCCCATGGTATTGACCCATAGTATTGGACGCATATGCTGTGTAATTCGTCCCGTAGTATTATATGTCCCATGGTATTGACCAATAGTATTGGGCATAGACTTAGTATATAAGTGTGTGTTTAGGCCAATGAAGACACCGTGAAGTTATTTTGTATTGAGATTGCTCAAAGGAGGCTGCCCCCTCGCAGTGGACAGTGATCAATAAAAATATTATGTGATATGATATATCGTGTATTTCATCTATTAATTGTTGGAGGTTGCAAATCCATCTATTTTCGATCACTTCCACGTCGTTGCAGATCCACCTATTGTCGCTCACTTCTGTGTCGTTGCAGATCCATCTATTGTCGATCCTTTGTTTTAACTATGTTTCCCCTAAAACTTCACTGGCATCCCTGCAATCCCATTCTACATATTTCATTCATGAGGAACCTATCCCAAATTCCACTTCCCAAATCCATAAATCTCACATTTGTCTATTTTGAGGGTTTGCCATAACTTCTTCGATTTTCACCCAATCGCCTTCAAATTTTGCCACCATGTTCATTCCCTATTTCGACTTCTTTTTCCCTATCTGACAATTTTTCCCATTGTTTCACCCCGCTTCTGAAATCCTCATTTTCTACTTCCCTGTCCATTTGAAAGTGTCTGAAACCTAGTCAAACCCCAATTGCCCATAAGAGCTTTTCCCAAATCCAAATTTCCCTTTAGTAAATAAGCTTTTGTTTTTGTTTTTCTACCCATTCACACACAAAAAAAACTCCTGGTTATGGTGTCACCCGCGCCGGAGCACAAATCATGGAGGAAGAACTTACAAACCTCAAAACCAAACTCCAAGATTTGGATGAAAAAATTCTCAGCCTCCATCTTCAACATTCAACCATGAACACTGGGTTCTCTTCTTCTAGCAATTTTCGTGGGCCGAAGCTTGATTTTCCTCGCTTCAATGGTAATGATCTGACTGGATGGATATACCGAGCAGAACAATATTTCAATCTGCATAATACTTTTTATGTCCAAAAAGTTCCACTTACCTCCTTTCATTTGGAATAGGAAGCCCTTCAATGGTACCGTTGGTACATCAAGGCTCATGACGAGCCAAAATGGACAGATTTTTGCCAAATCCTTTTGCAACGATTTGGTCCTAGTGCTTTTGATGACTTCACAGGAGCACTCACTAAGCTTCGTAAAATTGGCACTGTAAGAGAGTATCAGACAGAATTTGAGAAACTCGCCAATCACACAGAAGGATTGTCTGATGACTTCTACAGAAGTTGTTTTATCAGTGGTCTTAAGGATGAAATCCGCTCAGAGATTAAAATGTTATGTCCCAACACAATGATGGAAGTCCTAGGGTTGGCTAAGTTGGCGGAGGACAAGATCACAGCACAACAACACTTCAAATCCACTTTTGTTCCATTCGGAAATATGGTTTCCCAACGGCCTCCCATCACGCCAGCTCCTCGCACAACTCCTATCAAGCATTTGTCTGAAGCAAAGATGCAGGCATGTAGAGAAAAAGGGCTTTGTTATAATTGTGATGAAAAATTCACTCGGGGACATAGATGTGTTGAGAAACCGCTCTATCTCTTAGATGTGGATTCTCTGCCTGCCTCTAAACTTGGTGCAGAAGCTCCAGATACACTAGATGATCAGGTCGACATTCAACAGCCGCCTACTGACCCTCCGTCTTCGGACGACAACCCAGATATATCTCTCCATGCTTTAGCCGGAGTCACCACCCCAAAAACAATGTGGGTCAGGGGTTACTTCAAGAATATCCCTCTTACAATACTCATTGATTTTGGTAGCACTCACAACTTCATTGACCCTCAGATCGCCAAACAGGATGATTGTTTTGTCCATACTTGCTCCAACTTTGAAGTCATGATTGCCAATGGGGGCACCTTACCTTGCAAGTGGAAGTGTCGCACTCTGACATGTCTGGATTGTCCTTAGGCGGATGTGATGTGGTTTTGGGTGCTCAATGGTTACGCACAATTGGCCCTATCTTATGGTATTTTGCTGAACTTTGGATGCAGTTTTCAGTCAATGGGAAACAACACACATTGACGGGCTTACAACCAGGGTCTCTCTGCATCATCAGTTCACATCACCTGGAAAAGATCCTTAAGAAGAATTCACATGGTGTCGTCGCTCAGCTCCATTTCATTCACATCAACGGTCTCCACTACTCCCTTGGATCGATATGCAGGTGTCTTTTTTGAACCAGTGGACTTGCCGCCTTCAAGAGACCTTTCCGGTAAGATTTAGCCGCATCTACATCTGAGAAGGAAATGATGGCTATTTTACATGCAGTACAAAAGTCGCATCCATACCTATTAGGGAATTATTTCTGCATCAAGATTGATCACCAAAGTCTAAAACATTTCCTAGAACAACGAGTCTCCTCCCCAGAACACCTGAAATGGGTTATCCAACTCTTGGGTTATGCCTATGCAATCACTTACAAGAAGGGTAAGGACTATCTGGTGGCGGATGATCCTTCTCGAACATTTGATTCCCTAGTTTCTCTTTCATCTATTTCTATGTTTGTTCCAAATTGGTTGCAATATATTCAATAGGGCTATGCCTTCTATGAACTCCATGCTTCTCCATCGGTAGGGCACTCTGGGTTCCTCAAAACGTATGACCGGGAACAGTGTAACTTCTTTTGGCAGGGACTGAAAAATGACAATTCAATAGATGGTGGCTGACTATGATACTTTCCAAGTCAATAAGGGTGAAACGACACTCCTTCCGGGACTGCTCGAACCCTTTCCCATCCCTACACAAATTTGGACAGCTATTTCTATGGATGTCCTTGAAGCGCTCCAGTGGTACAACACATCTAAAATGATACCATATGAAGCAATATATGGAAAAGCACCATCCGTTCTTCTTCCATACACCCTCAGCAATTCCCCAACTCAGGAAATTAACTTGGTTCTTCGAACCCACGATCATTTTTTCTCATTTTGCAGGACAATCTTCACATGGCAAGAATTCGAATGAAACAACAAGTCGATTAGCACCGTTTTGAGCGCACTTTTCAAGCAGGTGATATGGTTATTATTTGTCTACAGCCTTCCATGCAATCGCCCCTGAAACTCACAAGGCGTCAGCTTCTCTCTCAATCTATCACAGAGGTATTAATTAAGTGGCACGAAATGCAACCCGAGGATGCTACAGGGGAACCACTCCTTCAGATTTCACATCTAAAGCTTTAAGGACAAATATTTTTCTAAGGGAGAGGGGATGTTAGGAACCCGTGTCAACCCTTCTCTTTACTTTGTTAGTATATTGTTGTTGGACGCATATGCTTTGTAAGTCGCCCCGTAGTATTTGTTGATCCATAGTTTGTATTATCCCATGGTATTGACCCATAGTATTGGACGCATATGCTTTGTAAGTCATCCCGTAGTATTATATGTCCCATGGTATTGACCCATAGTATTGGGCATATACTTAGTATATAAGTGTCTGTTTAGGCCAATGAAGGCATCGTGAAGTTATTTTGTATTGATCTTGCTCAAAGGAGGTTTCCCCCTCGAAGTGGCCCGCGATCAATAAAAATATTATGTGATCTGATATATTGTGTATTTCATCTATTAATTGTTGCAGGTTCTCATAATTTTTCCAATGGGAGAAATCAATATTATTCCTGCTCCATTGCCTTCATTGGAACAAGCACCATCAAAATCCATGTGCCATATTCCATCTTCAAGTTGAGAGCTAGGCATCATGGGTTTTTCATCTTCTTCTAAGAATATAGAATATACTCCTAAGTCCTCTTCGATGTAATTAACATGAGGTTGAGGTACAGATTCAATATATGGAGATATTCTATCCTCCCTCAGAACAATTATTTTTTTTCCATTCTTTGGGAGTGACATATGTGTCCCATAATTTGAGATATAAAATCCTACTAAAAATTTCCAATCTCTGCCTAAAATGATTGAAGAGTTACTGATAGGCATATTGATTACTTGAATATTATAGGTGGTTTTTATTTATGGATGAGCACATAAGGATAATGTAAGATATTTAATTTCTCCTACGGTGGCCTGTTATTGGCTATTATATGACAACAAGTTCCTTGAATATTCATTAGTACATGATAAGCCTAATTCTTCCATTATTTTCTTTGGCATCATGTTAGGACCAGACCCACTATCTACAAGACAGCAGCGAGTAATTTTATCATAAATTTTTACAGAAAGATAAAAAGGGGGATTTCTAAGATTACCCATGGGATTAAATATAGTTAATTTATTTACACTTGGCTCTTCTTCTTGTTCTTTTCAGACAAATTAGGCACGGTAGAAGTTTTTCCTTCCATGAAATATTTGAGATGCTTTTTTTGTTCAAGAACAGTAATCATATCCAACAAGGATGCATCAGCTTTAATAGTAGCCAATTGTCTTAAAATATTAAAATTAGAAGAAGGTAAATTGAAAACTTGATTTTCATGATTCGTATTATTCGGATTTGGTAATTGAACTGGCTATTGGGAAGATGATATTTGAGAAGAAGGAAATTTTGAGGAAGGCCCTTTATTATTGTAGAATTTATTCTTATTGTTGACCACCATGTAGTCTTCCCAATGAGTCCATTAATCAATAGTTTCTACAGTTGATTAAGTCTTCTTTCCAAAAAAAAATATTTGGCTATTATTTTGACTTCATAGGTGTCTTCTTCTTGATTTTCCTCACAAAAATTACACCATGCCTGAGACATAATTTCTTTTGACTATGTAGTATTCATGTTTCTGAAGATTCCTTAGTTTGAAGATTCTACATTAGAGATAGGGTTTGTCCCTCTTCGCTCATAAGAAATCATGTGAATGCTCATGTATTGAACCAATTGGAAGACAACTGAGATTTCATTATGTCTAACATAGTATTCACCTAGTAACCCAACCCTATTCAATTGATCTTCATATTCTAGGAAAGTTTGTAAGGATAATCCCAAATTATCAGCATTATTTTCTTCCAATTCATGTCTAAAGTGAGGGGGTAGAACATTATAATAATGCATTAGAGTAGCTTGATTTTGAGGTCCTATTAATTCTGGTATTTGATTATAGAACTTGGCAAAGCGAAGATTGAAGGACTTAATTGGATCTCCCTTATTATAAATCATATTATTATATTATTTTATCTTATCTGCAGGGTTCTGGGGTTGGCTGTATGTGGTCTTAAACCAGTAGGACAATTCATCCCAGGTAGAAAACATTTTAGTAGGCAGATCAAAAAAGTATGTAGTAGCCTTTCCCTTGAGTGAATTAACAAACAACCTCATGTAGGTGTTTGCATCATTGGCCCCAATGTTATGACATGCATTAGATAAATAAATCAAGTGTTCATTAACAATAATTGTACCATTGCTTGAGAATTTGGGTAAATTGTTGTATTTTGTGCAACTTCGGAAGATATTATTATTGTATTGTATTATACTTGATTGTACCTCCTAAGGGAGCTGAACTGGATGTAATTAATTATGTAAAACCCTTGAAAGAATCAATGTAAACCTTGGGATGAAAATCAAGCAAAATTAAAATTAAAATTAAATTATTTATTGCTCCCCAAGAGAAGTCGGCCCAGTTAGGGTAATTTCCAGTTTGACACTTGTATAAATAAGAGGTAAAGTGCACCTCATTATTCACTCATCCACTCAACACAAGTTCGCATCATCCAAAGAGACTCAGTTTGCACTGCAGCAGGAGAAGACTATTTTGGGGTTTCTATATTTTGGAAAGCATTTCCATCTTTTCTCTTTTATGATTGTACTTTGATCTCGGAATTATCATCTCTATACGAAGGTTGCTGGTTTTTCTCTCGTTTGGGTTTCCCAAGTTAAACTTGTATGTTATTTTTTTGTGCTTTGTTTTTATTCTAGAAGATCTGATTTATGCATTTGAATTATTATGCGATGAATGTATGAAAAACTAACATGGTATCAGAGCAGTACTAGAAGAAGCCATTGCCGGACCATTGTCGGAACCCTGCTGGAACTAGGGTTTCATCTTTCAAAGCCTTCAGTCAAACTTTTGGTAGAAAAAGAGCCTTGGGAATTTCTCTCTAAGGAGTGCTCATCTTTTGGTGAAGGCATAACTCAGTTATGAGAACTTTCAATTTTTGACCTAATTCTGCAGTTGCAGCAGAAATTAGGGTTTTAGTTTTTGACCTACATACTCCACAATTTTGGATCAGCCCTACCTCCACTCAACTCACCTTGCTAGGGCACATATACCAGTGGATTCAGTTTTCCAAAATTCCAGCTTTCATTTTTGACCTAGTTCCTGCTAGGGTTTCTAGTCCAAATCTGCAGTCAAGATTATTGGTATGAAGGTTGAAGATCGTCTGGAAGGGGCTTCCAACTTCATCTCTTGGAATTCTAGGGTTATTCTTTTACTAAAAGAAAATGATCTCTTGCAAATTGTCAATGAGAAGGTCCCAGAACCAGAAGCCGAAGAAGACAAATCTTGCTGGAGGAAGAATGATGCCAGAGCAAGAAGGATTTTGGTGGAGAGTCAGTTAGAGACCCCTTGGTTCCTCAAATATCAGGTAAGAAGACTGCTAGAAATATGTTCAAGACCATAAAGAAGCTATTTAAATATATTAGTATCAATGTGACACTCACATTGAGGAACCAGCTATCAAATACACATTGAGGAACCAGCTATCAAATATGAAGATGTCCAAGTCAGAATCCATTTCCTCATATTTCATGATGATCACATAACTAAGGGACAAGCTAGTACCAGTGGAGATCCCATTGATGAAAAGGATCTTGTTATCACTACTCTAAATGGTCTCCCACCATCTTGGGAGTCCTTCATTCAAATTATAAGCGGTAGATCCAAGCTACCCAAATTTGATAAGCTATGGGAAGATTGCACTCAGGAAGAGACAAGAATCACAGCACGACAAAGACTTCATAGCACTCAACTTGAGGAGAATCAAGCATTCGTATCCCATGCCAAGAAAGCTAAGGGAAAGGGAAGAAAGTTTCACAAACACAAGCACCAAGGTAGGAGATCAAGTACTCCTCCAGATCAGAAGAAGGAGAAGAAGGATTCATCTCAGATACAATTATACAGGTGCAAGGAATAGGGTCATTATGCCAATAATTTATGAAGTTCTAACAAAAGGAAGCATGAAGCCTCAACTCCTGACGTTGAAGAATATACTTCTCACAAGAAGTCTAGAAATGATGATCATCCGGAGTTCTTCTTCTAGGAGATATGAATATCCAAACTGCAAGAACAAATATCTCTCATGGTTCCCACAAGAAGGCAGTGGGATCCCACACACAAAAACATTAAGAGATAAGTATTTAGTTTTCTTGTTTACATATATTTGTTTTGTCTTATATAACCATTATATGCATATTTATCGAGAAGTGTGTTGAGCAGTTGATATAGTTTACTTTCTATTTATTGTAGGCTATTGTTGTATTTTTTATATGAGCTACACAACATTCCATAAACACATGATAGAGATAGTAAAGATGATATCTCCTTCCCGCATGCTTAGAGTAGTGCACACTCTAGATGGCATGTTCTAGTGGAGATAACAGACCTCTAGATAGTTCCCAAATGTGTTTGGAAGACATGATTATGATTGTTGTGCTAAAGTATTATCCAAGATGCCTATGTAAACTATTATCATTGCATAGAAATAGAAATTGATTAAATTTCAATTATGCAATATCACTGATCATCAGACAGGATTTGACTTGTAGGGAAAAGACCATGTGATATGGCCTACAATAGAAGGACGATAAGACTTGTTACGATGGACACATGAATCTTGTTGATGTTCAGCAGGAAGCTTCCAGGAATACGACTCTCAGCCTAGAAGGATGACCTCAAAGGAAGCTTTCACGGGAGTAAAACCAAAAGTGGGCCACCTTCATATATTTGGCTATCCAGTCTACATACATGTGCCCAAGAAGAAAAGGACGAAGTTAGAACCTTTAGGAAAGAAGGGAACTTTCGTGGGATATAGTGAGTCTTCAAAGGCTTACAAGATCTACATCGAGGATCCAGACAAATTGAAGTCAGCAGGGATGTGACCTTTGAAGAAGAGATGGCTGTCAGGAAAGGCAGAGGATCATACATGGAGATTGATGATGAAGAAATGATAGAACCAAATGAGATGAGATCATCTCCCCCTCCATTTCAGGGGGAGTTAGCAGAAAAGGATGAACCCATCGATCCTACTGATCCATTTGATGTTCCTAGAGATATTGCAGTAGGCTGGAAAAGACCTAGATGGGCACACCAGACTTTGCAGGATGCAGAGGGGCATGAAGCTCCACATGGTGCTTTCCGAGAAAGAAAAAGACCTCAGAGGTTCTCTAGTTATGTAGCATTGATGAGTCACATCATTGACTCCGAACCAACCACTTATTAAGAAGCATCCAGACACCAAGTTTGGTAGGATTCCATGGTGGAAGAATACCAATCCATCATGTAGAATGATGTGTGGGAGGTTGTCCCGAGGCCTGAGGAGAAGTCGGTAGTGACTTCCAAGTGGCTATACAAAATCAAGCATGGAGCAGATGGGAGTGTTGAAAAATACAAGGATATATTTATGGTGAGAGGGTTCTCTCAGAAAGAGGGAGTCAATTATGATGAGACATTTGCTCCTGTGGCTCGATATACTTCCATCAGATCGATCATTGTTATTGCTTCATCTATGGGCTAGAAGTTGCATCAGATGGATGTTAAGGAAACCTTTCTCAATGGTTTTATTGAGGAATAAGTATACATTGAGCAGCCAGAAGGTTTTATTGTCCACAGAAAGGAATCTCACATATGCAGATTGAAAAAGGCATTGTATGGGCTCAAGCAAGTACCCATTGCTTGGTATGCAAAAATAGACAGATTCCTGGTGAGATTGGGATTTACCAAGAGTGATGCAGACCCCAACTTTTACTACAAGGTTGTGTATGATGAGCCACTGATTTTGGTACTATATGTTGATGACCTGTTTCTCACTGGAAATGAGAAACTTATTGTATGGTGTAATAAGAAAATCACCTCTAAGTTCGAAATGAAGGATCTTGGATTGATGCATTACTTCTTGGGATTAGAAATATGGCAGAGGTAGAAGGATATTTTCCTAGGTCAAGGAAAATACACCATAGATATTCTGAAGAGATTCAAAATCTTGGACTGCAAATCCGTTGCCACTCCGATGGGTGCAAATTTGAAGAAGTTGAGAGATTATGCTTCAGATTTAGATTTGATTGATCCCACTATGTATCTCCAGCTGATTGGGTCCTTGATGTATCTGACGAACACCAGACCAGACATATGTTTTGTTGTGAATTACCTCAGTCAGTTTATGTGTGAGCCGAGGCAGATTCATTGGATTGTTGCAAAGAATGTGCTCAGATAATTGCATGGCACTGTGGGATATGGCCTGAAATATGCTTCAGAATGTGACTTTAGATTGTAAGGGTTTACATATGTATATTGGGTCGGATGTGTTGCAGATATGAAGAGTACTTCTAGATGTTGCTTCAGTTTGGGTTCTGCAGTGATTTCGTGGTGCAATATGAAGCAAAACTCAGTAGCAGTCAGTACTGCAGAAGCCGAGTATATGGCTGCTAGTACAACAGCACAAGAAGAAGTATGTATTTGTAAAATCCTTGCAGGATTGTTTGTCCAGATTCCAGAGCCAACCGTGATTCACAATGATAACCAAATTTGTGTGCATATGTCAGTGAATCTTGCATTTCACGACAAGTCGAAGCATATATATATTCGATATCACTTCATTTGTGATATGGTATAGAAAGGTGCGGTCGAATTACAGTATATTCCGACAGATGACCAGACTGCAGATGTTCTCACCAAGCCTCTTTCCAGGATGAAGTTCGAATATTTTCATGAAAGACTTGGAGTAGAAGAGAACGTGTCCCTCCTTGAGAGGGAGATATGATATAGAGATGTTTTACCCTGCATTCACCAAGGTGCCTCTACTCGTCCAGGTGCTTAGCCACGTAAGGGATAAATACCATCTGCAGATGAGTCGGATAGGCAGTAGATGGTAGGGTTCACCCAGGTGCCTCTACTCCTCTAGGGACTTATCCAGGTATGGGAGAAATCCCATCGGCAGATGAGTCGGATAGGCAGTAGATGGTCGGGTTCACACAGGTTCCTCTGCTCATCCAAGTTCATCCAGGTATGGGAGAAATCCCATCGGTAGATGAGCCAGACAGGTAGTAGATGTTCGTGTGATGATTGCACAGGTACCTCTACTCGTTCAAGTTCTTCGCCAGGTATGGGATCACCCCATCGGTAGATGAGACGAACATGTAGTAGATGGTCGTGCGCATCTGCTCGTCCAGGATATCAGCCAGGTATGGTAGGATCCCATCGAAAGATGAGACGGACAGGTAGCATATGGTATAGCAGATGGTAAAATCCTATCTCTCTAACATCCAGGTAGGATGAAGATACTCTCATGGACTCACCGAAGGACTGGTGGATTTGATGCATGATGACACTTTCGAAGGACTGAGACTGTGTTGACAACCTTCATTATGTATAGAGATGATTGAGATAGTATAGATGTACAGATGAAACACAGATGATCATGATGCTGATGAAGACCGAAGAATACCTTCCTTGTTGAGAGGGAGTGTTAGATTTTGTGCAACTTCGGAAGATATTATTATTGTATTTTATTATACTTAATTGTACCTCCTAAGGGAGTTGAACTTGATGTAATTAATTATGTAAAACCCTTGAAAGAATCAATGTAAACCTTGGGATGAAAATCAAGCAAAAGAAAAATTAAAATTAAATTATTTATTGCTCCCCACGAAAAGTTGGCCCAGTTAGGGTAATTTCCAGTTTGGCACTTGTATAAATAAGAGGTAAAGTGCACCTCATATATTATTCACTCATCCACTCAACACAAGTTCGCATCATCCAGAGAGAGAAGTTCGCACTGCAGCATGATAAGACTATTTTGGGGTTTCTATCTTTTGGAAAGCATTTCCATCTTTTCCCTTTTATGATTGTACTCTGATCTCAGAATTATCATCTCTATACGAAGGTTGTTCGGTTTTATCCCGTTTGGGTTTCCCAAGTTAAACTCTTGTGTTATTGTTTTCTGCTTTGTTTTTCTTCTAGAAGATCTGATTTATGCATTTGAATTATTATGCTATGAATGTATGAAAAACTAACATAAATAATCTTTAAATTTTGGGAGTGGAGCTGTAGCAAAAGGAAAATTCAAAGGAGAAGCTAGATGCCTAGGTGTATTATCAAGATCTCCAAATTTAAATAATTCATATTGTTTAATAATTTTTGCAGGATTAGTAGTTGATGTTTGAGGATTGTAATGAGTATATAAACTACCAATCTAAGAAGAATATGAACTTTAACTAGAAGAATTACTGCCACTACCAGATGAGGACATATTTGCTTGAGTAAAAGAAAGATTAGAAATCAAATTTACTTTTGATGAGTAAGTATCAGAAACCATTCTTAATTTGGAATGAATAAATTGAAAAACTTCCTTTTTCCTACCAATTTATGAAAAGGGGTCAAATTCAGGAAACTCACATGTGTTTCTTCAAGAATGTCTTTGAGAACTGGACATGAAATCTAATGATTAGGTTATTGATTTCTTATCTCTCTCGCAGACATTTCTCTTTGCTCTTCTCGATGAATATCTTGTCTAACTTTGAGCATAGTCTAGTATAAAATCAAATAGACAAGATATTATACTATTATGGTCCCTAAAACCAACTTTTATATCAGGCTGAACATGCTCATTCAAAGTCATGAAAATATAAAAAATAAAAAATAAAAATGTACAAAATTAGGGAAAAGAATTTATCTCCCCAGTGTGGTTGCCAAAAATTTGTTGATGGAAGGAATTGACTTCCAAAACCAACAATTTCATATTCTACCTAGCTGCAATAAAATAGGTGGGATTATGACCCTGATTTTAAAGCCTTTTAATAATATTTACAATTAGATTGCAAGTATTGATCACTTGAAACTAATATTCCATCACAAAGTATAATACAACAAACTTAAAAATTTAAAAGTGATAGTTTTAATAAGAAAACTCTAAATGAGATTATCACAAATGAAAGAGCAGAAAAAAAATTTAAATTCATTCAAATAAACAGAAAAGAAAAGTACGAATCAGTTATTCAAGACTCGAAGTTGAGGCATAAATCAACAGATTTTATTGATAAGATCTCTGAGTTACAAATCTGGATACTTTTTTTCACACTTATGTGAAAGTCAAGAAAAATAGACACTTAGAATTTTAGGATGGTATTGATTCTTCATACAAAGAATTATGTTTGCCAAGAAGGAAACATGACAAACAACTAATGGATCAAATAAAGATTTGGTATGCCACTTCTTGATTCTGCAAAATCAATCCTTATTAGTGCCTGCAAATTAATTCAAATTCTAAAATAAATGAACAGACTATCATATGTGAAACAAACTTCGAACATCATTAATCATTCTTCACAATATCCTCTTAGGCCACCTTTAGTTCTCTTTTGTTGTCAACAAGATCATATTCAACCTTTTACTTGAACTTAGAGATGAATGAAAGATGGAAATCCTAAAATGAATACATTAGAAGAAATTTGAGGTCTAAAATGGGCCTCCTAAGGAAAATATAAAATAATATTATAAATTTTGAAGGAAAAGACACAAAAAATACATTGTGCTTTCGTATTTTCAACTTATCTCCCTGTGTTTTTTCTCAATTTTTGAGCAAGGGCACTTGTTGGATGCATAATTCAATTCCGCATCCAACGAGTGCTCCTAATCGAAATTTGAGTAAAATCACAGGGAGATAACTTTAAAATACAAAAACAAAAAGTAGTTTTTTTATGACAAGTATGCCAAGTCAACCATTATGGTTGACTCATTTTCTTGAAATTATATTGGTTCTTGAATTCCAATGCACCAATGGATCTTTTTATTATAAGGCCCATTTTATAACCCAAATTTCTTCTAATACAAGAGCTACCTTTATCAGATTGCTTTCTCACCTTCCTCTCTTTCCATAAAACTCCTTGTATCTCCCCTTTTATCTTTTGATTTGGAAGTTGAGGTAGTTAAGAACTACCTTTAGTTATGTTTTAACTAATTAATTTATATATAATAATAATAAATAGGTGGGACCCTTTTTTTTATCCTTTTTCATTGTCCCTTTTACTCCTTGTAAATAAATAGGCATATAAAGTATTCTAAATAAACATGCACTACACATCATTCTCAATAAGGTTGCATGCATTTATATTATCAAAATAAACTTTAGGTCTCAAAACGTATAAATAGTGTATGCCTCCACTTTATCCATATGTCCACAAGTTTGTCCAAGCCAAAAATAAGTCCAAACTCAAATATTTATACAAACTGTTATGCAACAAATGTCAAAGTAAAAACCATATAAAACCATCAATTGAAGTATGTTGGATGAGAAGGGATTATCCTTCTTTCACTTTTGTTGGCCTGATTTCATTTGAATATTGTCCAACTTGTTTCACTGACTGCACCCCTTGGTTGGCTGGTTCATCATCTACAGGGATAGTTTTCTTGGGTGCTGGGAAATGATGGGAGTTAATTGAGTGAGAAGATTCCTATAAGGAAGTTGGGCTAGAAATTTTTGCAAGCATTTTTCCTTTGGTATCTAATGAAAGACTTGGGATAACTTTTGATACTTCAACATTTGGTAAAGTTTGAGCACGAGAAATATTTGATGGAAAATGATGATTAGGATGTTGATTTAAAGGAGGGGGTGTGGAAAGGGCAATGAATTGGTTGGCCATACCCTAATTCCGGAGGGCTGGTTCGAAGTGACTTGATTCCAGCCATCATCTCATTCAGGTTGCATTGAGACATGCAGGAGAATTGGGATCCCAAGAATGCTAGGATGGGAATGAATAGGAGGTGGCCTAATTATGGATTGAACAAGAAGTTGTTGGAATTTGCCACCAAAATTGAGGAAACATGTTTGCAATAACTATTGAAATTCATTTGAATCAACATCAAAGTGAATAGAAATTTTGAGCCTCTTATTTCTATTTCCATTTATTTTCCAATCTGTTAACTATAGTCTATTCCAATTACCTCTGTTACCCCAATTGTTTCTTCCTCCACCTCTGCTAAAAAAACTCTCATCTTTCAAAATCGTTCAACCCTATATGACTTGTTCTGGAAAGCAATTACAACCCAGCTCGTTTGTTCACCGACGTGGAAGAAGAACAATTTATTAAAATGAATGGTAAGTTTACAAATCTATGTGGTGAAAATCCCAAAAATTACAGTGTTTAATGCTCAGTACTGAGCATTTACTGTCTTCAGTCGTGCTTTTTATCATGCTCACCGCCTTTTTATATCCATAACAAACATTAGCCAATACAATCACCAGCAGTGATCGAATTTGACCGGTAAATTGCCCGTCATGAGGCAATTTAGCCGTCAAATACGACCAACAATCTATCCAACCCGTCACAAAATGGCTTGGAATATAAAAAACGTTTGATAATTTAGATATTACCATCAATTTTGATGGGCTTTGGTGATTTGAAATTCCTACCCTGATCACCAGTCTGGTGTTGATTCAGTGTCCACATATGCTGAGTTAAAACAACTTTTCGAATTGCAAAACATGACTGACAATCGTAATTAAAGCACTGTCATTTGTATCAATTCAAATCTGATTACAATTTTATGTATTGAACCTTCGTGGGATGTGCCATTTATGAACTTTGGCCATGTTTAACCAACATTAAATACATATACCTCCTCATCAATAAATCAATGGCACTAGATAGTAAATCAATAAATTCACTACCATATGATCACAATTCGAAATATACAAATGACCAACTATCTCATTCATGTAGTTCATATACCATTTGGAAAATTGAATAGGAAATATTAACTCATGAATGCTATATTCAAAATTACAAATTGATAGGAGCATAATGTCTATATGTCATAACTTGGGTAATCTGAACATGTTATTGTTTTATTTTTTTCTTTGCATCTTTCATAGTTGTCACTTGAGGAAGCGAAAACAAGGGAACATATAAAGTCATAATGGGAGGAGAAAATCTATCTATGATAGATTATTTCTTACAAGCAATATATTTCATCAAAATCATGTACTGTATATAAAACATTGTAAGTTCCTTTGCCAAAAAATAACTGAACTGTCAAACTCAATGTAACCATGGTGCAAATGGATCAATGTATTGAAACTAATATGTATCATGACCAATGAAAGAGTTTACATATACCATCCAAAGCCTTTGGTATTCCATGCATTGAAACATATTTCTTTAAAAGGGGTCCCACCTATTTAATCATATTATAATAATAAGTAAAAATATGCCTCGGAATCATTTGTGAGCTATAACTAAAGGTGATGAAAAAATGAGTCAACAAGATATTGTGCTTAGACCGAAGGAGAAGTCTGTAGTGAATTCCAAGTGGCTCTTCAATATTAAGCATGTTGCAGATGGAATAATTGAGAAGTTCAATGAGAGGTTCATGGAGAGAGGGTTCTCTCAAAGAGAAAGAGATGATTATGAGAATACATTCGCTCTAGTCTCCAGATATTCTTACATTTAGGCTATGATGTCTTTTACATGAATCATGAGGTGGAGGATTCACCAAATGGACATGAATAAAACCTTCCTCAATGAGATCAATAAGGAGGAATATATATAGAGAAACCTCTAAGATTCGAGGCACATCGGAGAGAGTCTCATGTGTGTAGGCTAAAGAAATCCTTATACAGACTGAAGTAGCTGGAACCCAGGGCATGGTATTCTAGGATTGGTGGATATATGCAAAGCATGGAATTCACTAAGAGTGAGGCGGATCCCAACATGCACTTCATACTTGTTGATTATTAGCCACTCATCTTGTTGATGTATGTAGATGATTTATTTCTCACAGGTGCACAGGAGCTTATAGCAGGGTGTAAGGCCGATTTGGACACGGAGTTCGAGATGAAGGACACCGTATTGATGCATTAATTCTTGTGGTTAGAGTCATGGAAATGATCAAGTTAGATATTACTTGGTCAGGGGAAGTACACAGTGGAGATCCTGAAGAGATTTAGGATGGAATATTGTAAAAGAATGGCTACACCTATGGTATCCAACCTGAAGAAGATTGATTCTTCAAATTCAGAGTTGGTGGATCCCAAAGTATGTAGACAATTGATAGGATCCTTGATGTATTTGGTCAACACCAGGCCAGATATATGTTTGTTGTGAACACCTTGAGTCAATTCATTGTGGATCCGACGTAGGTGCAATGGGTAGGAGCGAAGCATGTGCTTAGATATCTGAGGGGCACGATGAAGTATGGATTGAGGTATCTTGGAGATGATGGAGTGGATTTGCAGGGTTATTCAGACTCAGATTGGGAACGTAATGCAGTAGATCAGAAGAGAACCTTAGGGTGTTGCTACATCTTGGGCTTGACAATGATTTCTTGGTCATGGTTCAACATGAAATAGACTTCCATAACACTCAGTTCAACAGAGGTAGAGTACATGGAAACAAGTATGGAAATTTGTGAAGCTCTTTGGCTTCGCAAATTGCTTACATAATTATTTGGTCATGAGTTGGATATTATATGGATTCACTGTGATAATCAAAGTTCTATCAAACTCTTTGAGAATCCACAGTTCCGTAATAGTTCCAAGCATATTGAAATCATATATCACTTCATCTGAGACAGGGTCCAGAAGGGCGCATTCAAGTTGTAGTATATTTCCATAGATGAGTAGGTTGCAGACATTCTCAGCAAGTCCTGGGTAAAAGGAAATTTTGTCTTCTTCAGAGATAAGCTATGTGTGGTGAGAATACCTTCCTCGCTAAGAGGGAGTATTGATGTTTGTAGCTTCGACAAGCATTTCCATGAGTTAGTGTCTTACCTATGGAAATTGTCACTAATACCTCTCAAGAACTTTGAAAAATCACTTTATTAGAGTGATTAATTAAAGTGAATGCAATTTTTATAATTAATTGGGGTTAATTTGGAGAAATGTATACGTTTTTGGCATTAATGATTTAAATTAATTAAATGAATCTTAGCCATCGATCTCAAGTGAGTGAGATCTAATCTTAACCATAGGAGTTAGGGTTTTGGTTCATCCCAATAGTATAAAAGGAAGCCAAGTTCAAATTTTCCAATGCTATGAAATACTCTGACCCCAACCTGGTTTCAAGTCTCAATAAATCATTGTTTAATACCAGAACCCAATTTTACTACCTCGGAGAAAAATATAAAAGCTTAAATAAATTTATAACTAGAAACACATGAAGTATTTTACTATTTTCTCATCATAAATAACCACACACACATAAATAAATGACAGATATTTTTGGCCAATGTGACCCTGGAAAAACCCTTGCGGGAAAAACAGTGAGACAGAGAAGTTCATTTATTATATCAGGTGGATTTACAATGAAGTACAATAGAATATCTTCGAACAATCACACAGACTTATATCTAAACCTCATGCCTCGAAGTTCATTCCCGATCTCTACTGGATGATTTGGGAATTGTGCCCCTCTCTTCTGCTGGATGTATTGGGTGTGCCCTTCTCTATCTTCTCTTTGACATGGGATTCGTGCCCCTCTTTTTTTGAATCACCCTCTCAGTGATTCTCCATATCTCTCTTTCTGATGAACTCAATCTCTTAATTCGCCCTCCTTTAGTGAAGTGTTCACTCTCTCTCAGAAGTGCACCCTCTCTGTCTGTCTACTCACTGTCTGAGTATCTTTGTATACTCGACTATATATCATGTATCCAACCTTTATGCCTAAGCTCTCTTTTATAACACTTCAATGTCTTTTAGGGTTACAAATCCCTAATTTATTTTCCATGCGAAATTTACACTTCCACATTAAAAAATTACACTCTCACATTAATAAAAATCGCTTTTATCAAATATGAAGTAAGGGTAAGGTTCTGACACTTGGCCTTGTTAACCTTTTCATCACCCCTATTAATGAGGAAAGTGTTCTTCACCACTCCCATCTTGTCCTTGAAATAAACAAGCTTTCCCTTCATTAGTGACTTTGTGAGAATGTCTACTAACTGCTCATCTGTAGACAGTGCATACTGAAGCTCAACTTCCCCCTTTTGAACATGATCCCGGATGAAATGGTATCTGAGATCAATATGATTCAACAAGTCGTGAAATACTAGATTCTCCGTGAATTTTATGCAACTATGATTGTCACAGTAAATCATAATTGTCCTCAACTGCTAATCAAATAATCTCACTAGCATCTTGTGAAGCCAAATAGCCTCACAAATAGATAGACTTGCTGCTATGTATTTTGCCTCTACAAAACTCAGTGCCACTGACTTTTGCTTCTTGTTGAGCCATGACACAACTGCTGAACCCAAGCTGAACAACAACCAGAGGTGCTTTTTCTGTCCACTGCACGACCTTCCCAGTCAGAATCTGTATATCCAATCAACTGTACTCCATCCCCTCTCTCGTACTTCAGTCCATAGTCCATTGTACCTCTAAGATACCTAAGCACGTGCTTTGCGACCACCTAGTGCACTCTCCTATGCTCCACCATATACTGACTCAATGTATTGACAACATAGCACAAATTTGGCCTGGTGTTGACCATATACATGAACGATCTAATGAGTTGATGGTACCTAGTGGGATCAACCAAATCACTCTCAGAAGCTATCAACTTCTTCCAGTTGGTTGTCATAGGTGTGGCCATAGTCCTATAGTCCTCCATCTAAAATCTCTTCAGTATGTAAATTGCATAGCTACCCTTTCCCAGAAATATATTGTTAAATCTATATGCTGCAATAACTTAGATTCCTACTTCATTAGCATTTAATACATTTTCACAATAACAACATAAAGAAGATCACTGAAAGATACACAATCACAAGGTACACAACAATTTATCATGGGAAACCATCAAGGGGAAGAAAACCTAGCAAAACTTCCTCAGCATATATACCAAAGTACAATGCCCAAAGAAATAAGTCTCATAAGAAAGAGAGACAAAACCCAAACACAAGAGCCGAGAAAAATCCTCATCCTCCTTCGCTAGCCTTCCTTTTCCTCTATTGCGCAATGCTTGAGTGAGTGAATGGTGCAAATGACAGAGTGATACTCTCTATTTATACTTTACTTTTCACTGACCTTTTAACCTAACTGGGCCAACCTCACTATCTTAATTGGGCCAACCTCTTTAGGGAGACTCAAAATAATAATTACATTCAACTCTTTTGGGTACTATTGACCCGGCTTAAAATGGAGGTTTTACCTCATGACTTTTACATGACCTTTTACATTAATAACATCTCCCAAAGGATGAATAATACAAGTATAATATTCTTCGAAGTTACATTATTTCAACACTCCCCCTTAACAAGAAGGGTATTCTACTGACAATAACAAAAACAGGTGTGGCTCTACACAACATCATCGGAAGGAGGGAGGAGGAGGCATCCTCAACAACATCATTTGGAACATTGGCCGATAAATCTATAAATCATTGGATTTTTTTCAACAACATCAATATTAGCAACTGGAACAGCTTGCTGTAACATCATCAACATCTGCAGCACGGAGTTGGAACATCATCATCGTCATCTACAGCATGAATCTGTAACATCATCATCATCTTCAATACAAAGCTGAAGTGTCCTAATATGTAGCATGAAGCTGGAACATTATCATCATCATCTTCAGTACAGAGATGAAGTATCATCATCTGCAACATATTAGTATAAAAATTGATACATCAACAACAATGACAGCACAAGGTTGGCTCATCATCATAAAGCTGGAATAATATCATCATCATCAACGGCTCAATGCTAGAGCAACATCATCTCTGGAAGCAAGTGCATAAAAAACCAATATGATCCTTCCTTTCAGAATTTCGGGATCAAGTTCAACACGGGTGATCCTTCCTTTCAGAATTATGGGATCATGGATAATCCTTCCTTTCGGAATTATGGGATTTGGTCCAACACAGGTGATCCTTCCTTTCGAAATTACGCAATCATGGGCAATCCTTCCTTTTGGAATTACGGGATTTGGTCCAACAACATTGATGATCCTTCCTTTTGGAATTACGGGATTAGGGAAAATCCTTCCTTTTGGAATTACGGGATTCAATCCAAAAGCACTAGTGATCCTTCCTTTCGTAATTACGGTATCATGGACAATCCTTCCTTTCGGAATTACGGGATTCAATCCAAAAACACTGGTGATCCTTCCTTTCGGAATTACAGGATCATGGACAATCCGTCCTTTCAAAATTACGGGATTCATTCCAACAACATTGGTGATCCTTCATTTTGGAATTACGGGATCATGGACAATCCTTCCTTTTGGAATTACAAGATTCAATCCAACAACAATGGTGATCCCTCCTTTCGGAATTACGGGATCATGGACAATCTTTCCTTTCGGAATTACGGGATCCATTCCAACAACATTGGTGATCCTTCCTTTTGGAATTACGAGATCATGGACAATCCTTCCTTTCGAAATTATAGGATTCAGTCCAACAACACCGGTGATCCTTCCTTTTGGAATTACAGGATCATGGACAATCCTTCCTTTCGAAATTACGGGATTCAGTCCAACACTTACATCTCAAACAATCCTTCCTTTCAGAATTATAATATTCAGTCCAACACTCACATATCAGACAATCCTTCCTTTCAGAATTATGGGATCTATTCTAAGGATCAACATTTAAGACTATCCTTCCTTTCAGAATTACGGGATCAAGTCTAAGGATGATAAATCCCAACTGTGCCACCCACTGTGATCAGGATACCATAGTATCATCAACACTACTCCCCCTGTCTAGGGAAGTCCTTACGTACTACACCAAGATTATCACGAAAGTGCTCAAACTTCACACGAGATAGAGGCTTAGTCAACACATCTGCAACTTGCTCATTTATGCTTACATATTGGAGCTTTACAGCTCCCTTCTGCACCATATCACGAATGTAAAAATACTGGATTTCTATGTGCTTCGACTTATCATGGAACACGAGGTTCTCTATAATATTCATGCAACTTTGGTTATCACGTAGAATCACTTTGGTATCCAAATCCATATTGAATAGACCTGATAACAACTTTGTTAGGATATTTAGACACTCAGGAGTTAGTTAACATCAACTTGTGTAATATATCCGTTAGGGATAGTGTGTTTTTTTAGTATGCATTAGTATGCATTTGTAAATACTTAATCCGACGGTCACGATATGTTCTCGACATAGAGTGATCCGACGGCTCAACTTCTCTTAGATAAAACCTAACCTTGATCTGTGGCTTAACACACGATTGGTCCATGATCTCTATTTAAAGAGCATGGAGGGTCATTGTTTAGTTGATCGATTATGAGAAGCTCATTTGTAACTTTCTTTCTTTGCATAATAAATTGTCCCGTAGAAGCTATTTGGCCGGGGACATGGAGTGTTTCCCTCAAGAGGGTTTAAACCACGTCAAAACATCAGTGTGTTGATCTGTGATCTGTTTGTGTGAAGTGGTTGCTCTTGGTGTTCGGTCCTTTGGTAGTACCATGTGTACCTGAACATGGTATCAGATCTTTTATGAAGTGTCGCTTCCGGCTATGATCTAGATCTTGAACTATTGTTGTCGAAACTCGAAAGGGTTTCTAGTTCTGGTATTTTTGTGCATTTCTGGGCTATGGTATATGTTCCATTGCGTCTGGAGCATCGTTTCCAATGGGAAATAGTTTTCGTTTGATCGAAAACGGTTCCCGGTTGCTCCAGAAACGTGTATTTCATCAGATCTGAAGGTATAATGTTACAGTGACGCATTTTTTATTTTCTGTTCTTAAAAGAAAAAAAAATCTCATATTTTATCATTTTTTTTTACTGTTAGATTATTTTTTGGGTTCGGATTGTTGCTTTCCCGTCTGCGTATGCTCTTTGCCGTGCACCTTGAGCGATCTCGGCAAATCAGAAACAGAAAGGGAAAGGGTTTTTTTCGGCTGTGTATGCTCTTTGCCATGCACCTTACACGATCTCAGCAAATCAGAAACAGAGAGAAAACGTAGACTTTCCGGGCAAGCTAACAAGATCTAACTCCACAAGTGTGGAAAAAAAAAATTTGTTTCGATTTGTGGTGTATTTTGCAGGAAAAAGGGCAAGCACGCAAACCGAGCAAGAAGAGTATAAAAAAAAAGCCCCCTTCCTCATTCCCATATTTTACATAACTTTTAATCTAGCTCACTTGGTTCAAAGTTGCTTTATTCCTTAATAGGTCTTGATTTCAAGTCTTAGGAAGTTACTTTTAAAATAAAAAGTGCATGCAATTTCTATTTACAAGTTACTTTATTGTAAAAGTGCATCTCACTTAAATAATAAAAAATAAAAATACAAGTGAGTCACTTAAGTTTTTTTTATTGTTGCACTATTTAAAAGTAATATCATTGTAAAAATGAAATCACTTATTTTACAAAAGTGGTTCACTTAAAGCAACTTTCTTGTAAAGTGATTGTCAAAAGGTTCATCTTGGGAAGAGGGGGGTTCTTTTTTTTGCTGGACATTCTCTAGCTGCCACGTCACTATTGGGGACATCTTCAACAGTTTCTTTGTTCAAGCATAACTTCATCATACAGAGTCAGTTTTCAGTGTCATTTTTTTGAAACCGCCTATTTTTTCGAGCTCTTCACATCCAGACTATTGGTTTCTGCTTTTATAGCCATTAATTTACAAATATGGCTGCCCCTTGTGATATTCTACTTAATCGTTCCAACTATTTCTCATGGAAATCTCGTAGGAAATCTCGTATGGAGGATGTTCTACAAAGTAGGAGACTTTTCAGAATTACCTCAGGGAAATAAAAAGAACACACTGATGATGATAAGAAAATAAAATGGGCAAATAGATGTGATGTAGCTCGTGGATTGATTGGGATGTCAATCTCTACTGATTTGCGATTCCACATATCTGGAATTGATGAACCTAATGCTGCTTGGGACAAGTTGGAATCTGTGTTTGGTAAACACAATGAAATTCGAGGTCACCAACTCGAAAATGAGTTGATTTCTTTAAATCCAAGTGACTTTTCATGCATTCAAGATTATTTATCTAAGTACAAAACTCTTAAGCTCTTATGTGCAAAATGTAAGATTGAGAGGGAAGACAAACAATGCATTTATCATATTCTTTCCAAACTTGGACCTGCATATTCTGTTTTTATATCTACATTTTACTCCATGAAACCATCCTTGAATGCAGCTAGCTATCAAGAGCCTAGTCTTGAATCCTTTTGTGATTCCTGGATTAGAGAACAAGATAAACTCATTCATCTTGGAATAATCAACAATGCAGATACATCTGGGAAAGCCTTGTTGTCCCAATAGAAAGAAAAGTCCAAGCCTCCCAAGAAACAAAATTTTTGCAATAATAAGTCAAACAAGGGTCCCAAACCCTCTCAGTCAGCTCCTTCTTTAAAAAATGACAAAGGATCCAAGCCAAAAGGAAAGAATACTGAGCGTCATTGCAACTATTCCGGGAAAGATAATCATGATGAATCTAAGTGTTTCAAGAAGATGGCAGCCTTGGAAGCAGCAATGAAGAAGCACCACATCAGCCTAGATTCGCCTTCAGAATCTGCCTCTCATGGACATGCACTTTGTGCTTCTGGTTATTCTTATAATGCATCTTCTTCTTCTACTTCAAATGAATGGCTTATTGATTCTAGAGCATCTTATCATATGGCTAAGGATCAAGCCATCTTTTCTATTATGCATGAATGTAACACCAAACAAATATATGTTGGTGATGATAGATCTCTAAGTGTTGTAGGAGATGGAACAGTTCCAGTAGATAATGGTCATTTTAGTGATGTGCTATGTGTTCCAAGAATTTCCTGCAATTTGTTATTAGTCTATCAGATCACTCATTCTGGTGAAGGTAAAACTGTGACCTTTACACCTCACCAAGTTGTAATCAAGGATTTTAAAGATCCTCAACAGGTCCTAGCTACCAAAATTGTTGATGATATTACCAGGTTGTACAAGTTTAAAAACTTTGGGTCATCACCTTCCCCTTCAGTTTTTGTTGCTCATAGTGATAACTTGAGCAAACTTTGGCATGAGCGATTTGGTCACTTAAATTATCGCTCATTGCAACAACTATGTAAAGAAAATATGGTGACAGGTCTTCCAATGGTATCTTGCAGGGATGGTGTTTGCTCCGGTTGTGTACTCGAAAAACATCATCGGGACAGTTTTGACAAACGTGCCTCTTGGCATGCCTCAGTTCCCTTGGAGCTTGTGCATAGTGACTTGTGTGGTCCTCTTCCATCTGCTTCCTTTTCTGGTTTCAAATATTTCTTAACTTTCATTGATGATTACACCAGACGCACTTGGGTTTATTTCCTAAAACTTAAGAGCGAAGTATTAAACATGTTCTTGGCCTGCAAGGCCGTTGTTGAAAAACAATCTGGTCATCAAATTATTAAGTTAAGATCTGACAATGGAGGAGAATATGTTAACAAACAGTTCACTACTTTCTGCACTGAACAAGGCATCCAACAACAGCACACTATTCCATATACACCACAACAAAATGGTGTAGCTGAGCGGAAGAACCGCACTTTAAAAGAAATGGCTAATTATATGATCCAATCTAAGGGACTAAGTCTTCAATTTTGGGCTAAAGCCATAAATTGTGCAAATTACATAGTTAATTGCACCCCCACAAAAGCATTACAAGGTATAACACCGGAAGAAGCATGGAGTAAAACTAAACCTGATGTAAGTCACTTTCGTGTTTTTGGTAGTGAAGCATGGGCTCACATTCCGGATGAAAAACGGAAAGCATTGCAGCCTAAAAGTGAAAAGTGTATATTTTTTGGATATTCTGAAGATGTAAAAGGTTATAGACTTCTTCAACCACATTCTCATGATATAATCATTAGAAAAGATGTTAAATTTGATGAAAATCTCTTGGCTTGCGAGCCTAACTCGACGATTGTGCTATCTTTGGCCTGCGAGCCTGATTCGGCGTTTGTGCCTTCTTCTTCTTCTTCTTCCAACTTCCTTGACAGGTTTCCAACTCCAGTTTCTGATGATGACAGTGAGGATGAAAATCCACCTCCGCCTGCTCATGTTCCTCCAGTTGCACCAGCACAAGTGCTTCCTCGATGGGTCCATTCAACATGTGAAGCAGCTGGTGATCTTGCCGGTGATCCTAGAGATCAACGTCGAACACATTCTCAGTTTCAGTGAGCCTCTTCTCTTTTGGCTCAAGTTTTCGAGAATCATGATCCAGAAACTTTTGCAGAAGCTTCAGGGAATCCAAATTGGGATGCAGCCATGGATGAAGAATATCGTTCCTTAATGGCGAACGATACTTGGGATCTTGTACCTCTTCCAAAAGGAAGAAAACTTGTCAGATGTAAATGGGTCTACATAACTAAGTATGCATCAGATGGAAGTGTTGAAAGACTTAATGCAAGGTTAGTTGCCAAAGGTTTTTCCCAAGTTGAAGGGATTGACTACAATGAAACCTTTGCTCCTGTCGCAAAAATGAACTCCATCCGCCTTGTTCTTTCCCTTGCAGCCTTACACAACTGGGAAGTCCATCAAATGGATGTCAAGTCTGCCTTCTTACATGGTGATTTACAGGAGGAAATTTACATGGAACAACCTCCTGGCTATGTTCAGAATAACTCTAGCCTTGTCTGCCACCTTAAGAAATCCTTATATGGCCTTAAGAAAGCTCCTAGAGCTTGGTATGCCAAAATGGATAACTTTCTCCTTGACATTGGTTTTTCTAGATGCCATTCTGACCCCAATGTCTATACCAAGAAAGTAGGAAACCATCTCATCATACTTGTTCTATATGTTGATGACCTTATTCTTACTGGTAGTGACCCTAAGCTTATAACCCATGTGAAATCCAGTCTTAAACAAAATTTTGAAATGTCAGACTTAGGACATTTGCATTATTTTCTTGGTCTCCAAGTCCTGCAAACTAAAGAAGGAATCTTTCTTTCTCAGTCTAAGTATGCTTGTGACCTTCTTCGTCGCTTTCACATGGAAGATTGTACACCAGCCCCTTCTCCCTTCCAGTTTGGAGTCAAACTTTCTGCCACTTGTACTTCACCTGAAGTCGATGCCACCTTGTATCGTCAGCTTGTTGGCAGTCTCTTATACTTGACTCATTCCCATCCTGGCCTTTCCTTTGTCGTTGGTCGTGTTGCCCGTTATATGCAGACACCTCATGAAAGTCACTGGAAAGCAGCTAAAAGAATACTTCAATATATTTGATGTACAGTTCAGTTTGGGATTCATTATAGTACAGGGGGGAAACCTTTGTTGGTTGGTTTCACTGATTCAGATTGGGTCGGCGATCCTGATGATCGAAAGTCTACTGCAGGTTATGTTTTCAGTCTGGGATCTGGACCTATTACTTGGGCTTGTAAGAAACAACAAGCTCTTGCTCTTTCTTCAACAGAGGCAGAATATCGAGCAGCAGTTAATGCTAGTCAGGAAGCTTTATGGCTTCGACAGATCCTTTCATAGTTTGGATTCGAGCAGCAGCAGCCTACTCCACTTTGGTGCGACAATCAAAGTGTCATCAAACTTGCCAAAGATCCAGTTCTACATCAACGCAGCAAACACATTGAGCTACATATGCACTTCATCAGAAATCTTGTTCATGATCATGTTCTTGAAGAGCTCTTTTGCCCTACAGATGATCAAGTTGCAGACATCTTCACCAAGTCTCTTACAGAAGCGAAATTTTTTAAACTTCGATCTATGTTAGGAGTTCAGGAACTTGTCATTAAGGGGAGATAGGCTCTAATGCCTCCTTCCTTCTCCTAATAGTGTCACTTTTGTAAATCCTTCAATCCTATCCCAAGTTGTTCTTAAGGGGGGATGTTAGGATATTTAGACACTTAGGAGTTAGTTAAGATCAATTTGTGTAATATATCCATTAGGGATAGTGTGTTTCTTTAGTATGCATTAGTATGCATTTGTAAATACTTAATCTGACGGTCACGATATGTTCCCGACATAGATTGATCTGATGGCTTAACTTCTCTTAGATCAAACCTAACCTTGATCCGTGGCTTTACACCCGATTGGTCCATGATCTCTATTTAAAGAGCATGGAGGGTCATTGTTTAGTTGATCGATTATGAGAAGCTCAATTGTAACTTTCTTTCTTTGCATAATAAATTGTCCCGTAGAAGCTATTTGTCCGGGGCCGTGGAGTGTTTCCCTCAAGAGGGTTTAAACCACGTCAAAACATCAGTGTGTTGATCTGTAATCTGTTTGTGTGAAGTGGTTGCTCTTGGTGTTCGGTCCTTTGGTAGTACCCTGTGTACCCGAACAAACTTCCAAATCCATATGGATTCACAACTGGTGGAACAAGATGCAATATATTTCGCTTCTGCAGTGCTGAGAGAAGCACTGGATTCTTCCTGCTTAGCTATGAGATCATGGCTGACCCCAGACTGAAACATCCACATGAAGTGCTCGTTCTATCTAAGACACTTCCTTCCCAATCTGAATCTGTATATCCATACAGTCTGAAGTCATGATCTCTAGTATAATTGAGACCATAGTCTATCGTACCTTTTAGGTACCTCGTCACATGATTTGCAGCTACAAGGTGAACACGTCTGGGATCAACTAAATATTGAATCAAGGTATTCACAGCAAAGAAAATATCTAGCATGGTATTCGTCAAATACATCAATGACCCAATAATTTTTCTGTATAGTGTTACATCCACTAACTCTGACGAAGCATCAGTCAACAACTTCAAATTTGTATCCATGGGTGTGGCCATGCCTTTACATTCCAACATATCAAATATTTTCAATACATCTACTGCATACTTCCCTTGGTTAAGGAAGGTTCCTTCCAGGCTCTTCCATACTTCAAGACCTAGAAAATAATGCATCAATCCAAGGTATTTCATCTCAAATTCTGCAGCAAGCTTCTTCTTACACTCTGATATTTGCTTCTCACTACCTGTCAGGAATAAGTCATCCAAATATAACAATAATATGGCAGGTTCATCATCCATAATCTTGAAGTAAAGGTTAGGTTCAGCTTTACATTTGGTAAAGCCCAAGCTCGTAAAAAAACTATCAATTCTTCCATACCAAGCTCTTGGAGCTTGCTTCAACCCATACAGATCCTTCTTCAATTTGCAAACATGCATATTTATGTCTTCAACTTCAAATCCTTTTGGATGTTCTATGTACACTTCTTCACAATGACAACATTCAAGAAAGTTGTTTTCACATCCATCTAGTGTAGCTTCCAGTTCATTATGGTTGCAAGTGCCATGATGGTTCTAATGGAAGTGTACCTTGCTATGGGATAAAATGTGTCTTCATAATCGATTCCTTCCTTTTGAGAGAATCCTCGAGCCACAAATCTACCCATTCTTTCTTTTGAACGGATTCTTAAAAAAAGTAGGCTCTTTTTCTACAAGGTCACACATCAAAGCCACATAACTAGAAAATGTCTTTGGCTTCTTGCTTTGCCTTGAGGATCCTTTTGGAGCACCATACTTCTCTGCATCTTGAATAATTTCACGATCCCAAGATGGCTTTCTCTTGTGAGAGATAGTCATGTGTAAATGTTTTTGGGGCTCCAACATATGATGGTCTTCCGGAATCTCGTCATCGGGATAGGGTGCAACTTATTTTATCAGTTTTGCAAGTCTAGGAGCTACATCTTCTTCATATACTTCTTCAAGCTGGCACATGTGATTCTTTATAGAGAGTTCTGAATTTTGGAGGTTACTTGATATATGCTTCTACTTCAATTACACCATCTATCTAGTGTAATATACTAAAGCAACGTCTTGTCATAGTCAAATCCCTCTTGCTGAGAGAACCCTCACTTTGTTCATCTGTAGTATGCTTGATTTCATAAATCTTCAGTTATAGCTGAACCATCATTACTTGTTCTTCGGAACAAGTCTCATCATTATTCCCTTGTAGGTGATTGCACTCGATCTTTCCTACAAGTCAAATTTAGTTGCATGATTAGAAACATTTCATAATTTTCTAAACCAATATTTATGCATAAATATATAGGTCTCACAGTCATGCAACTATCTTAGCCAGTGCTTCAACACAACATTCATCCATATACCGCATCCATATGGTAACTTTCTAGATGCCTTCCATCTCTACCAGAATATCATTAAGAGCATGCACTACTCCCAATGTGTTAGCAGGGAGGTTTCATTCTAGATAAGTATCAATGTAATGGTGTACAGTACCATAGGCCACTTACCCATCACATGCATATTAGTAGTATATTTTTCATTAATGCAACCGCTCTAACATGCATAATAGTAGTATATTGTTCAGAATGTCAAGTGCATATCTACCCTATCCCAAAAAGATATTGTTAAATTTATATGTTGCAATAACTTAGATTCCTAATACATTTTCACAATAATAGCATAAATTGTTGGAATATTCTCACCATCATTTTTCAGATTTGCATGTCTACGTGCATTTTGCATGCATCTAGTCATCTGCATGCATTTGCATGCAAATGCATGCATCCAGTCATCATCTTGGTGGTCCTCCCAGCACCTAGAGCCTATTTTCAGCTCCCTAGAGCTTGTCTTCGGCCCCCAGTAGCCCTCCTACCTACTTGATGCGCCCTATTTGACTCTTCTGCATGACATGTGCGCCTTTGCTCACCTACCACCAGTTATCATTTAGTTAGAGCACCTCATCTCACCTACCAGGTGTCTGACAATCAGTTAGTGCATTGATTGAGCAGTTCTTCCACTGATTGCTCATGCTAACTTCCTGTAGCTCCTAGTTAACTAGTTCTGGAGTGCCACTTGATCTTCTGACAGCCTCATGCGCCCTCCTTGGAGTCTCCATCCCCTGATTTATGCCTAGATGGTTATGTTAGACTCAGTTAGACTCACTTGACTGACTATTGCCATTTATGACTGATACTACTGACTGGATGATGTCTCCAATGTTGTCCAAGCTAGACTTTGAGCATGGAAGGAATGACCTCCTTGTTTAATTCAAATTCTCTACACATTTATTGTATTATTGTATTTAGTTTTCACAGTGCCAACACACAGTTGATGTATGATACTGCTATTCTCCATTTTTTGTGTTCATGAGTGATTATTGAGTGCATTCTTCTCTTCTTCTTTGCAACTTATTGAGATTTTTTGTGAGGCTTGTTACATCTATTAGATCCTACTTTCGATTATCACATGGTATCAGAACATTCAGCAGTTATTCGAATTGCAGCAGTTGCAACATTTCTTTGAGCAGTTATCTTTCCCTGAGCACCAGAAGCCTCTGAGTTTCCACAACAAATCCTGGTGCTATTACCTTGAGTTCACTGGAGCAATCTAGTGAGGTCTAGCCAGGTGTGAAGGAATTATTCATATGTGCTCAGGTGTCTTCAGGTAGTGTTCATTTGAAGTGTAGCAAATCTCCATCAACAAAACTCTTCTTGTTTTGCAGGTTTATTCACCCATTCGAATTCTTCTTCAATTCAACCTTCACTGTTCATATGGATCTAAAACTCACCTCTTCCAACTATGTCCAATGGAAAGCTAAGATGGCTCTCTTCATGAGATCCAAGAGCTTCACCAGGATACTAAATGGAACTATGGTTGAACCACTCAGTGCAGTAGAGAAATCCAAGTACTTGGATAGGCTTAATGAAGCAGTAGGCTTACTTCTTCTCTCAATTTATGAAGATCTTCACTTCCATGTCATTGATCTAACATCTCCAAAAGAGGTTTGGGACAATCTCGAATCCCTCTTTGTACAGAAAGATGATCTGAAAGGTCATAAATTGGAGAATGAACTCATCTCTTTGAGTCATGAAAGATTCGAATCCATCAATGCATTCTTAACCAAGTTCAAAAGCTTGATTTCTCAGTTGAAAAGATATGAGATAGTGAAAGAAGACAAACAACTCATTCTTTCCATTCTCTCTAAATTGGGGCCAAACTTCTCAATTTTTGTCTCCACATTTCAGTCAACTAAGATGTCCATTCCAAAATGGAAGTTTCCCTCACTTGATGACTTCATCCAATCTCTTACTCAAGAGGAGTAGAAGTTAATCTCCATGGGAATGATCAAACCAAAGTTGGATTCATCCCTTACAGCTACTGAGGCCAAAAGAGCGAATGCAAAGGGCAAGCAAAAATTTTCTGAAAAGAGAGCGAATGATACAAAGCCAAAATATGTTCCATATCAGTCAGATGGGGATTAGAACTCAAAGAAGAACAAGCAATATAAGAAAGAGAGATCCAAGTGCACATATTGTCATCGAGGATTTCATCCTGATAGTTCTTGTATGAAGAAGACTATAGACTTGATGGCTCAGTTACTTGAGAAGAACAATATCCCTGTACCTGCATGTGCAAGGAAGAAAGATATTGATACTGAACTGTATAGATCTGAGGACAAAGAGAGATGTCATGCCCTCATGGCAAGTTCATCAACAGATTCTTCATTCATCACATATTCAGGAGCTTCAAAACATATGTCTTCCTCCAAAGATCTCTTCTCCAACTTCGAAAGCTCAGTTGGCCCTTCCATCATGTTGGGAAATGATTCTGAAGTCTCCTCTCAGGGGATTGGAAGAATCAATATTGACCATGGCTATTTTTCTCATGTGCTTTGTGTTCCTTCTCTCACAACAAATCTACTTTCAGTGTATCAAATGACTCATATTGGAGAGCCCAAAAGAGTGATCTTTTCTCCAAATGAAGTCGAGATACAAAACATGGTTTCAGTTGAAATCGTTGCAAAAGGAGTTGCAAATCACAACTCTAAACTGTATGAGTTCTCACACTTCTCACCTCTCTCAAAGCAATCCTCTCTCCATACTCATGCCAATGAAGAAATCAAATTGTAGCATGAAATATTTGGGCATCTTAACTATCAGTACTTGCATGACATGCATGCAAAGGAGATGGTTGATGGGATGCCCAAGATCAAGTTTTCCAAGGGAAACTGTCATGGTTGTTTGATGGGGAAGCATCTTGAGAATAAATTTGAGAAAGGGAAGGATAGGAGAGCCTCTCATCCTCTATATCTCATCCATAGTGATGTGGATGGTCCATTTCCAGATCTATCTCTAAACAAATCAAGGTATGTGCTCACTCTTATTGATGATTATTCCAGATTCACTTGGGTATATTTCCTTAGATTAAAATCAGAAGTATTTGGATTCTTCAAGTTTTTCAAGTCTTCTATAGAGAAATTTTCAGACGGGAAGATAAAATCCATTTGCACTGACAATGGTGGTGAGTACATAAAGGGTGAGTTTCAAAAAATTTGTGTTGAAGAGGGCATTGAGATGCAACATAATGTTCCCTATACACCACAGCAGAATGGTGTAGCTGAAAGGAAGAACAGAACATTGAAAGAAATGGCCACCTGCATGCTAAAGTCGAAAGGGTTGCACCCTAGTCTTTGGGAAAAATCCATTAACTGTGCCTCCTATCTTCAGAACAGAGTCCCTCACAAAGGACTCAATGACACTACTCCTTTCGAAGCATGGATGGGATACAAACCTGATGTATCTCATATTAGAGTGTTTGGATCCAGAGCATGGGAAAGGATTCCAACTAACAAAAGGAGAGCCCTTGATCCACAAAGAAGAGAGTGCATTATGGTGGGCTATGCATTGGATGCAAAGGCCTACAAGCTACTTGATCCTACTAACATGACCACATTCCTGGAAAGGTGTATACAGTTTGAGGAGTGGCCTCTCCATGACACTTCTTCTGTTGAGCTTGATAGCTTTCCTACCACTCCTCCTTTAAGTGATGATCAAGAGAGCGAAGCATCTTCACATGATATTTCAGATTCAGAATCTGAAGATGGAGATGATGACAAGGGAATGCTAGATCTAGATCCACAAGAACCTGAAGATCTAGCAACTGATGATGAAGATGAGCGAATGGGAGATCCAGATCCACAAGAACCTGATGATCCTCCTCTTCCTCGATGGGTATCCATTACACTCCGATATGTTAGTGATTTGGTTGGTGATCCATGTGATCATAGAAGAACCAGATCAAATTTTCAGAATGGAAGGTTTCATCCTTCTCACATTACTGATCCATTTCAGATCAATCAATCCTTCTTCGGAAAAGAAGGACACTTGCCTCCTTCTAGGGTGAGTGATGATATGCTACATTAGAATCCTTCAGTCTATTTTGAGGGAGGGATTTCTTCCCGCTAGGTTTTCCCTCTTTCCTCACTTAGTTTATTTAGATTGATTGTGCGGGGTGACCTTTGGTATCAGTCACCAGGGCCCTATTTTTAGTTTTCAGTTACTACCTCATTGAATAGCTTGAGGGGGGGTGTTGGAATATTCTCACCACCATTTTCACATTTGCATGTTTGCATGCATTTTGCATGCATCTAGTCATTTGCATGAATTTTCATGCAAATGAATGCATCCAATCATCATCTTGGTGGTCCTCCCAGCACCTAGAGCCTATTTTCAGCTCCCTAGAGACTGTCTTCATCCCCCAGTAGCCCTCCTACCTACCTGACGCGCCCTATTTGACTCTTCTGCATGACATGTGCGCCTTTTCTCACCTACCACCAGTTATCATTCAGTTAGAGCGCCTCATCTCACCTACCAAGTGTCTGACAGTCAAATAGTGCATTGATTGAGCAGTTCTTCCACTGATTGCTCATGCTAACTACCTGTAGATCCTAGTTAACTAGTTCTGGAGTGCCACTTGATCTTCTGGTAGCCTCATGCACCCTCCTTCGAGTCTCCATCCCCTGATTTATGCCTATATGGTTATGTTAGACTCAGTTAGACTCACTTGACTAACTATCTCCATTTATGATTGATACTACTAACTGGATGATGTCTCCAATGTTGTCCAAGCTAGACTTTGAGCATGATTCGAATGACCTCCTTGTTTAATTCGAATTCTCTACACAGTTATTGTATTATTGTATTTAGTTTTCACAGTGCCAACACACAGTTGATATATGATACTGCTATTCTCCATTTTTTGTGTTCATGAGTGATTATTGAGTGCATTCTTCTCTTCTTCTTTGCAACTTATTGAGATTTTTTATGAGGCTTGCTACATCTGTTAGATCCTACTTCACATTATCACATAAATAATATCACTGAAAGATACACAATCACAAGGTACACAACAATTTATCTTGGGAAACCCTCAAGGGGAAGAAAACCAAGCAAAACTTCCTCAATATAGATTACCAAAGTACAATTCCCAAAGAAATAAGTCTCATAAGAAAGAGAGACAAAACCCAAACACAAGAGCCAAGAACAATCCTCCTCCTCCTTTGCTAGCCTTCCTCTACCTCTCTTGCACAATGCTTGAGTGAGTGAATGGTGCAAATGAGAGAGTGATACTCTCTATTTATACTTTACTTTTCACTGACCTTTTAACCTAACTAGGCCGACCTCACTATATTAACTGGGTCGACCTCTTTAGGGAGACTCAAAATAATAATTACATTAAACTCTTTTGGGTACTATTGACTCGGCTTACAATGGAGGTTTTACCTCATGAATTTTACATGACCTTTTACATTAATGACATCTCCCGAAGGAGGAATAATACAAGTAGAATATTCTTCAAAGTTACATTATTTCAACATATATTCCTATCCTCTTGCCAAAACTCCATACCCAGAAGTAATGCATTAGTCCTATGTCTTTGATCTCAAAATCTGAAGCAAGATCGCTCTTGAAGTTGGTTATGAGTTTCTCTGCTCCTGTAATAAATAAATCATCCACATATGGTACCAGAATGGCTGGATCCCCGTCAACCACAATGAAGTAGAGTTTTGGATCTACCTCGCTCTTCTGGAAACCCATCTACTGCAAGCAATTATCTATCCTCGAATACCAAGCTCTCGGAGCTTGCTTCAAACCATGAAGTGTCTTCATTAGTCTGCATACATGAGAATCTCTCCCATGCACCTCAAATTCCACTGTATTCTCTATGTACACCTCCTCCTATATGAATCCATTCATAAATGGTGTCTTCTCATCCATCTGGTGGATATTCCAACCCATCTCTGATGAAATGGAGATTACTGCTCTGATCAAAGTATACTAAGCAATTGGAGAAAATTCCTCATCATAGTCAAATCCCTCTACCTCTGAGAACCCCCTCGCCACAAACCGAGCCTTGTACTTCTCAATGCTGCCATCCGTAGCATATTTTATCTTGTAGAGCCACTTGGAAGTCACCACTAACTTCCCCTCAAGTCTTAGCACAACCTCCCAAACATCATTCTTCATGATGGAAGCATACTCTTCCACCATGGCATCTCTCCATACCTACTCTCTTGTTTCCTACTCATTAGAAGATGCCTCAAACTCACTAATACTTCTCACCATATCTAAATAGCTACAAAATATCTATGGCACCTTACTCTCTCTCATAGTCCTCTTTGTAGTACCCACGGACACATGAGCTTCCTTCAAGATATCTTGAATCCACTTGGGGTTCCTCTTCCCTGAAGTAACCTCCTGTGAAGGGAACTTCTCCTACTCATCCCAATCAACTTCCTGAGAATGTGTACCTAATGAAGTAGCACCATTGGTCTGCGACCTTCAAGATCGTGAACCTGTAACCTATGAACCTGAAACTAGTGGACCACTACTCTGTGATTCTGTACCTATACCTGGGGAACCTGTAACCTATGAACCTGTCACCCATAATTCCTGTGACCTTGAACTCTGTGAAGTTGAACTCTGCATTGTACCATCCTGAGGTGTAGGAGCTTTTTGATCCCCCTTCTCTAACTCACGTGACTTCTTGAAATCTATGTCCTCCTAAAATATCACAACCCACCTTACAACCGTCTATTTCCATGGAAGATTGTACATGCGACAGGCCTTCGAAGACTCATCATACCCAACAAAGATACCCTTTTCTTCTGTGAGCTCTAACTTTGTCCTCTTCTCAGAAAAGACATGTGAGTAAGTAAGGCATCCAAAAATCATGAAATTCCCAAACTCAAGCTTCTTCCTTACATCCCAAAACCTTATGGGGGCTCATGTTTTGAATGTACAATGTTGTGTTACAAGCCTCTTCCCAAAGAAAGAATGAAAAACTTTGATCATGTAACATAGATCTCGTTGCACCAACAATCGCCCTATTCTTCCTCTATGCCACCCCATTCTGTTGTGGGGTGTATGGTATTGTCAATTGTCTCTTGACTCCCTCCTGTGTACAAAACTCATTAAAATACTTGGAGGTATACTCAACCCCATTGTCTGATCGCAACACCCAAATCCTCGTCCATGTTTAGTTCTCCACAAGGGCTTTAAACTCTTGGAACCGCTGAAGAACTTCTTTTGATTCTTTGCTCTTTAGAAAGTAAATCCAGGTATTCCTAGAGAAGTCATCAATGAAGGTCACATAATACTCATAACCCTTCAATGATACAAAAGACATCGAACTGCAAAGGTCAGAATGTACCAAATCTAGTGTCCATGCTGCTCTGGTGTCATTCCTTGGAAAAACAGTCTTGGCACACTCTCAAAGTGTGCACCCCTTGCATACATCACTATACTCTATGCTAAACTCTGGAACACCTATCACCATCTTTCTCAAAATCCTTACAGTTGGATGATGCAAGTAGACCATCCTCCTGTTAGAAAATCATAACTTTGGAGGTCTTCCTCATGAGTTTTGGGTGTGTTATTCATGGGGTGAACAAAGTGTTGTCCCTAGTGTTTATTTATGTATAAAGTGAAGTTATGTAAAAAAATAAAGTTTGTACTTCATAGTTTAAGTTGTGGGTCCCATAATGTAATGTGCATTTAATTATTATCTTTATATTAATTAATGTGCATTTAATGTGAGACGGATCATGAAAAGTGATCCTATCCCTTAAAAGGGTTAGTTAGGGGTAGTTGGAGAAAAACGAAGTATAAAAAGAGGTAATGGGACAAAGAGAACACACCAAGGAGAGAGTGAGAAAAATTCAGATTGATGAAGAGCAGTTTCCAAGCAAGAGAACTAGGGAAATATTTCCAACATTTACTATTCCATTGAGTGGCTTGATTTTCAAGAATGCTAGGGCATATTTCTGACACATTTTCTAAGGAGAGTGACAACATTAATTGCACAGAACCATAAACCATTAATTGTTGATACTTTCATAAATTAGCATGCATTTCAAGAAAGGTATGACAGTTATGTACCTGCAATAAAGTCTGTCACATGTGGGGTAAATTACAAGGCAGTCTGGGCACAAATTTCAAGGTTTTCAGGAGCATTAATTACCAGTCAAATTGGACTATACAACAACAATTACTGGTACGAGTGAGGGGGTCGTACTGCTGCATGAATTTTGAGGTGAACTGCTACTAAAAATGTACAATGGGTTGACTAAGTTTGTGGTGTGTTTGCGTTTTGATTTTCTCAGAGAGGAAAAGTAAATTTGTAAGGAATTTCAGTTGCTCTCAATAAAATTTCTCTCCAAGGTTTTCCCAATAAGGGTTTTTCCCTGGTCAGTTTGACCTAAATCATTGTGTTAACATTGTTCATGTTCAGAATTTATTATTAAATTGAAGTGCTTTGCATGTGTGTTGTAGTATTTTAAATCTGAAAGTTAAAATATGTAGATGTTAAGTGTTTGACAAAACACATAAACGAGACTTTTTGTATTTTTTCAAAATTTCTTCACCTCCTGTGCCACAACTCACATAAGTCACAACTGTCGTTGTTGTTTCTATGTGCCAAAGCATGATGAAGTTGAAAGATGAGCTTGTATATATTTCCACATCGGATACCAATCCTCACTGATGTAATTTCTTTGGATCACTTAGGATGAATGAGTACATGCCCATCTCGGAATAATACCACAAATCCCTTATCCTCTACGGTGAAAACTTATATCAATTTTTTCTTCAACCCAGGGACATACAAAACATCCCTCACCATCTTGGACTCTTTGGACTCCCTCTGAAAGGTGTCCAACTTCCTTGACAGAGGTGCCATCTCCAAGTATAACCTTGAGATCTAACGCTCTCTTAATAATATCTGTAAAGCACTCATGAACACCAGTCATGTGGCTGGAGGCTCCACTATCTATGTACAAAAAACTAGTAGTAGATCCACTCAATGACTAACAAGGAATCAGGGACAATTCTTTTTCATCCTCAGTGGAATACTCTTCCACATTTGTCGAAGTCAAAGAATGATAAGTAATCAGGGAAAATTCCTTGTCAAAATTTTATGCAAATTCATCAACTTCAGTCAAAGCTGTAGTCTGCTTCTTCTTCTTCTTAGGACACACTACTGGAAAGTTCTTCTTTTCTTAATACTTTTAGTACAATTCTCAAGTGTTCTTCATGATCTTGTTCATTTTTAGAGTAAATTAATATATCGTCGATAAATACGACTACAAATTTGTCTAGGTATTTACTTAGTACACTATTCATTAAGCACATAAACATTGTTGGTGCATTTGTCAACCCAAAGGGCATCACGACAAACTCATAATGAATGTACCTGGTCCTAAATGCAATTTTATATATGTCTTCATATTTTACTCTTACTTGGTCATATCCTGATCGCAAATCTATTTTGGAAAATACAGTTTCTCCTCTAAATTGATCGAATAAATCATCAATTCAGGGTAATGGGTATCTATTTTTAATTTTCATCTTATTTAGGTGTCTATAGTCGATGCACAATCTTAAAGCACCATCTTTCTTTTTAACAAATATTATTGGTGCTCCCCAAGGGGATACACTTGGTCGGATATACTTCTTGTCAATTAACTCTTGAATCTGAGATTTTAATTCATTCAATTCCAATATGTTCATTCTATAAGGAGCTTTCAAAGCTGGTACTTCTCCTGGTATGAGATCGATTGTAAAATATATCTCACTTTTAGGAGGTAGTCCTGGAATTTCTTCCAAACATACATCTTTGAATTCTTTCATTATTGGAATATTATTTATATCAATTTTATCACTTTTATCTCTATCATCAAGTATGTGAATGTCAAAAACTTTACAGCCTTTCCCAACAGATCTTTTCATTTGCAAAGCAGATATTTCTCTAATCATAACTTTCCTAGGAATTCCTTTCACTACAACAGAATTGTTTTCTTCATCTTTGCATGTAAAAGATTTATCATAGCAGTTTAGAATCACTCTATGTTTTTCTAACTAGTCCATTCCTATTATCATGTCATACGATACCAAAGGCAAAACATTCAAATCTGCATGTGTTTTAAATTCATTCATGAAAAACTCGCAGTTTTTAACAAAGATAGTTACTTTCCTTTGTGTTCCAATAGTAAGCTGAACTAACCATGACTTTTCAAACTTATCTTGCTAAAGTTTACATGCTTCTACCAATCTAGGAGATATATAACTTAAACTTGCACCTGGATCTATCAATATAGAAATAGGTTTGTCTTTTAACATACCTTCGATTTCGACCATTGTCGATTGATGATATGCTTGTCGATTCTCCAATGTTGCGTTAATCCTTGGTATGCTTTTTGCCACATATCCTACAGTAGCATCTTCTTGTATAGAATGTAAATTATTACCATACTTTCTTCTCTTTGGACAATCTTTAAAATAGTGTGGTTCTCCACACTCCCAACATTTCAAAGATTCTTTTTTATTATTATCTTTGTTATATGCAGCAGATACATCTCTTCTTTGGTTATTCATTACATTTTGAGGTCTGTTTTTGTAATTATTCCCTTGATAACCTTTATAATTATTTCCAATATTTCTAAAAAACTTAGTTCCTCTTTTCTTTTGATCAAAACTCTTTCCCTTCCATGCCGGTAAGTTATCTTTTCTGGTTTTATTTTGTTCATAGTAGAAATTTGCTTTTATCATTGCTTCTTCCAAGGTTTTAGGATAACCATACTCAATCCTTTCTTTATATATTATCAGCAAACAGCTTAGAAACCGTTGTACTTTTGGTTTTTATTCAATTATGTAGGGTACATATCGAATTAAACTTAAAAACTTGTTGCATAATTCCTTCATAGTTAGTGTTCCAAGTTTTAGATCATAGAATTCTTTAGCTTTCTCTTCATAGTACTGTTTAGATAAGTATTTTCATTTAAACAATTTCTTAAAAGAGATCCATTTTATATGACGTCCCTTTATATTTTTCACCTTTTTAATGTCTTGCCACCATATATCTTGTAATATTCCAGCAAAGATTTGGCCAAAATATTAATAAATGGAGATAATTAATAAAATAAATTAATTCCTCACTCCAAAATCCAAAATCATTAATTATTTAATTAAATTACATGCCTAGCTCGAAATTTCTCAATTAATTAAATAATTCACCTTAGCACTTAGTTTGGGGATTAATATCTCCATGGGGGGCCCACCTTATCCATTTAGTTCCCCAAATTCACCCTTAGGCATATTCCATAAGTTAATTTCCACATCCATCCATCCATTAATTAATTAATGCCTAGGTGACTTAGGCTAAAATCATCCCCCATGGACCATAGCAAAATTTGGGGACATGACAGTCCTCCCCTCCCAAGATTGCTTGTCCTCGAGTAATTTAGTCTAGGGACTAATACTACAATTCCATCCAAGCATACTTATGACTTTTCTATCTCTCCTCCTGTTGGTGACCATAGTATTCACCCATTCTTTGTACCACAACATAAATCATCAGAATCATGGGTCCCATCAATTCAATGGAATTGAAACATATGCTCCCTCAAGCATGCTCTAACTATTCCATATATCTATAAAACTCCCCAACTGAATCCAAGTAGGTCCATCATGATACTGCTGCTACACTCTGATCATAAGTTGTTCATGTCTTCCCCAAGAGTCTGGTCCATCATGCAGTTCCCCATGAAGGGAACTAGCCCACCATTCAACAAATGTAGATCTTAAGAAAAGCAAACTTGATTGCCCTCCTGGATCCCACTGCTTATGGTGCTTTCTCCCAAGCCCAAATGACATCAAAAACAAACTTTCAACCCAAGGAATGCCAGGATCCCATGGATTGTGCAGCATTCTTCCAAAAATTATGGCATTCTGAAAGATGCCATGATCCCAATACCAAGTTGGAATCTCTCTGCTTCCAATGCTCATGAAAATTTCTAATATGCACTTGTACACCTGAACCTTGTGTGAATGTGTACTGGAAGTATATAATGGCTGCAAATTAGGCCCTTTCTGCTGCTTGCAAATCATAGAAAAATCAGCAACATTAAAAACAATTTTCTTGCAGAAAGACAAAAAACTTTTACCTTCCAGATTTTCCTTTTCAGTGGTGCCTCTATCCATCCATCCAGTGGATGAATCGGAGATCTTGCTTGTTGATTCACATGAGCTAAAATCAGCCATCTCTACTGCAATAGGATCTATCTCCCATAGGGACAGATCATGATCCTCTTGATGTACATGTGGCATCAACTAGAAAAACTTCTTCACCCACTGTTCATTCCCCTTTGTTATTGTTGAATCTAGGACGTGTGGGAAAGAACTGTGAACCTTATTTGTATGTCTGCAACCTTCAGTAATCAGACTTATGGCTTCAACTTCTTCATTATTGGCTGGCCTAAATTGGGTGCTCTCATCCCACTCTTCCATGGGAGAGTGACTGTCTTCAAGGAACAGCTCAAGTTCCCTCAAGAAATGATCAGATACTTGGTTTTCATCAAACTTTTATGCAGGCTCCTCAAGCACATGTAAAGATAAATGATCCTCATGATCCACCATCTCATGAGTTTCCTCCATATGATCATGAATGCTTTCATCCCAATGATGTTGACTGAATGGTGTGTAGGAGGGTAGGGAGGATCTTTGCAACTTTTCATGAAGCTGTGTTATCTCTGTATTGGATTCTTGGAGGGCACTTTGAGTGCTTCTCAAATAATCTTGGGTGACCATCAATTCATCATTGAGCTTGTTGATCTCTTCATCATCCCTCAAGGATGCACCATGAAACAATTCTACAAGCTCCAACAAACTATCTCTATCAAAAAGCATGTTCAAGAATTTACCTTTTATGCTTGTCAAGGATTTCTAAAATTCTTCCATGTCTCTCATGGAAGACTGCTCCCCCAAATTCCAAAAAAGGTTATTCATTAAGGCATGGGTGTCATTGATGGTTTTAAGGGATTCTTGGATCTTGCATTCATTCATCTTCAGTGTCTCTTCAAGGAAATGAGGTTTTGGCAGATGAACCTTCTCTTCTTCTAACTTCCTAAGATCAACTTCAGTTGATTCTGTTGAAGTTATGAAAGCTGCTCCATATTTTGGGGCTGCAAGATATTCATATTTCAGATCATAAATATCAGATATTTGGATGCAACTAGGGTGTCCATTCATCTCTGGTGCACCAGTAAAGCTTTCTCTCCAATTTTTTGCCCTCCCCAATCCAGGAGTTTCAACCCCTAGGGATTCAACCAAGTCCATCTTCTCCTATGAAGTGGATGCCCCATCATACTGACACATAGGCATATAAAAATCAGAACTTACAAAATTCCCATGTGTTATGTTCTCCTTGATCCCCAATGTGTTCATCTTTAATAGTCCAGTTAAGGAAAGAATTTCTTGCAGATGAACTTCTTTTTCTTGTTCTTGCAATTCATCCTTCTCAAAGTCATGAACCCCAACACCTAAGGGCTCAACTAAGCCAATATTCTCACTGGAAGTGGCTGCCATTTGGGGCTGCAACAAAGGCCTACAAAAATCAGAATGGTAGTCATGACTTTGTGCATAATTATCCTTCTCATGAGACAGGTTTATGGCATCATGATTTTCCCCCAAATTTTTTGATCCACACCCCCCTGAGGTGTGCTTGATTTTTGCTTCATTATGGATTTCAAGTGGTGAGTGTGATTCTGATTTATGTCCTTCTTTTGAATCTGATCCAAAAGCTATCTCACCACCCTTATCCAAATCACCCTCCTTTGCAGTGATCTTGTAATCACCCAAAAAGAAATATGGATGTCTGGAAGTGGAATCTCTTTCCAAATTGTCCATAACTTTGTCATTGTTTGCTTGGTCTTTGGGTGCCTCTTCTTCTTTGTCATCCTCTTCTAAGTGGCTCATTGCTTCTTCAACTTCATGGCTTCCACAATCATGCTGACTTATGCCTTCTTCATGCTCTTCTGAAGTTTGATCCCCCACTGTGGATCCTTCTTCCATTCTGTCAACAATCTCATGATTGGTTTTTGGGTCTTGCTTCTTCCAAAATGATGAAGCTTCCTCCTTGGTTGTCTTAGGATAAATATTCTTGGAGGCTCTTCTTGAAGAGGATCCAAAAATTCTTGTGAAGTCACATGCATCCAATGAAGCTTTCATATTTTTTATTATCTCTTCCATAGAAGGTTGACCTTTGACTGTGGAACATGCAACTTTTTCCTGAATATGGCTATCAGAATAACCATAGTCTCTTCTGCCAATCCTGATCTCATGGGAGATGCTTGTGGAAGGTACTTATTGGAAATTCTCTTCCTCATACTGTCTGCAATATTCTTCATATTGCTCATCATAATATTCATAAAAATAATCTTCTTCTTCATACAACTCAAACTCTAAATCTTCCATGACTGTAACTAATTCCACAACTGCAACTTGAATATAGTGTTAATCTACTTTTCCACTGAGAGTTACTTTCCATAGGCTGAGCCAAGGAAACTGCTCTGCTACCACTGTAATATTCCAGCCAAGATTTGGCCAAAATATTAATAAATGGAGATAATTAATAAAATAAATTAATTCCTCACTCCAAAATCCAAAATCATTAATTGTTTAATTAAAATAGAGGCCTAGCTCAAAATTTCTCAATTAATTAAATAATTCACCTTAGCACTTAGTTTGGGGATTAATATCTTCATGGGAGGGCCACCTTATCCATTTAATTCCCCAAATTCACCCTTAGGCATATTCCATAAGTCAATTTCCACATCCATCCATTAATTAATTAATTAATTCCTAGGTGACTTAGGCTAAAATCGCCCCCCATGGACCATAGCAAAATTTGGGGACATGACATATATGCCTTTCCGGGCATATTATAAATAGCCATTTTTTATTTTAATTCTATGGATTAATTATAAATCTGAAAATACTTATGCATTCCGGACAGCCATGCTTCAGCTTCTTCTCCGGTTTCTACTTCACCATTAAAGATAGGTGGTTTTATTTTCTTAAATTCTCCAGTAATTTCCTCGTAGTGTTTACTCTTTTTCTTGCTTTGTTCACTGTCACTACTTTCACTGCCATTATTTTTTTGTTTATGTTTTCTCACTGAAATTACACTAGATGAATCACTTTCATTATCTGCAAAATTTAATTTTCTTGCTCTATGCTTATATGATGCAGTTTTCACAATTTCTTCATCTATAGGTTTATTCTTTATTGTTTCTTGCTCAAGTATCTTAGTAAGTAGAACATTATTTAAATCTTCCCATGCCTTTAGTACGTAAATTATCTTCTTTCACACTTTGTATTTTTGCCTTTAATTCTTTGACTATTTGTAAGAATCCAGATTGATTATCATTTCTATTATCATTTAGATCAACCCATAGATTGTCGTTATTAATATTTTCTTGTTCACGATTTTCTTGTTCACTATGATGTGATCCTTCTTCGGTAGATGTTTCTACTCCTTCCATTTTCCTGCAAAATAGAGATTATATTTATGTCCTTGAAATACCCATATAGAAAACATAAGTCAGTTTTTATTTGCGTTTCGTCGTGACCATACGTGTTGAGCCTATTTTCATGCCTAGCGTTTGTAACTGTGCTCTGATACCAATTTGTCACAAGCCCAAATTTACCCAATTTTAAAAAAATTTATATAAGTATGTTGACGACATTAATTCTTATGTTGCAACTATGTAAGACAATAAGGATGTCGTGTGACTCAGCATCACCCATCTATAAGGTATAAATTGTATTTCCATATTTTATGCATGTGTCACATAATTACTGACGTACTTTGGAGGAATACAAGTCAGCCTTAGATTCGACGACTACATGTTTTTATTACAGTCATGGTTGACTCATTCACTGTCATGAATCCATTATGATTACATTGTATATTTCTATTTCATACATTTTAACTTGTGAACCTAACAACTTTATTATTAAGGCCCTAGCTTAATGGACAAGCCATGGCCAACCCTAAGCTATCAACTCACCATTACATTTACTACGGTAATAATACCATAATAATTTATGTAAGAAGACTTGTTATTTTGTTATTCAATTATGAGAAATTATATGGAAGGTTTAACATATGGTATTTCTACCATAGTCGACCAAGTCCACGATTTGAAACTATATAAGAGTCCATAACTTCTAATCCATGTCCAAATCTCATTTCTTATGCTCATCGAGCTTTGTATTAACAACACCATAGTATCTATAAACTAAACACAATTCCTATGAACTATGCACAAAACTATGCATAAATATATGAACTAAATCCCATGCCTATGTGTTGTATCACAACTATAGGAAAATTGTGATGCTTGATATAATATATATGCTATGATCATAGTTTAACCTTGGTTCTCATGTGTTGTATAGTATAACCATAAAATATCTGTAGTAAAATCGATTATGATTTCGTTATTAATGTTGTGATCTGCATTGGTTTTGCAGGACCATGGTGAGGTGCCAACGCAAACCAAGGTTGGTAGATCCATGTGATGGCATTTACGTCGGTAGGCTGTACCAGGATTTCCTCTTTGCGGGGCTTACCATACACCGTCGATTGTGTTTCCTCGAGATTCTAAGCGATCACTCCAATGTTTTGTGGAGCATGGTTGCTCGTTACTCCATTGTTCTTCGCGGCATAGGGTTATTCTACTACATTGGACAGCTTGGCTCTGTGCAGATCTTACCCTGGATAATGAACTATTTGCAAGCTTCATTACAGTGATAGAATATTGTTAAAGATAATGATAGCAATGGTAAGCAACCACGGCCTCCTCATGGAGTGTTCTTAGTGCTTCACGAGGGATTTCCCTTCGGTTGCAATATTAATTTGTTTCAAATCGACTCTCTAACTTTGTTTAGCTCTGTAATGTCTTAGCTTGACTCTGTAATGTATTGATTCAACTCCGTAATGTATTAATTCGACTATGTAATTTAAGATCTTGTCTCTGTGTGGTAGGATAATATCTTGGCGCTATGGTTTTAAGCTTAACTCTGTGGTTTTAGTTCCGTCGAGCATAATCGTTTTCCTCTATAGATTCAATGCTTGATTTTGTACCTTGAATTCTTGACTCGGTGTTTTATCTCTGCATATTAAACTTGTTTGGTTCTTAAGCTCTGGAGTTTGAATATTAAGTTATCAACAAAGAGTTTTAGAGCATTGTGGTTCTTCCCACGAAGCTCTCAAGAACTTTGTGTTTGTGCACTTGTTCTTGTTAACATGTTTGTGTGGACCAGTAAGGTCATTACGCCCTCGGTTACCGCCAAGGTTTGCAAGGGTTCTTCCAATGTTGCTTTTGCTTCACGAGCTTCTTGGAAAAAAGGTAAGGGATCGGCTCTCTGTTAAAGTCTTTTTATTAATGTTTATATACTATATATTTAAATATTTTAACACAAACCCTTTAATCTTGTGTGCAGGTGTTTGATGAATCTTGTAGGGTTCGAAATGTTGAAGGTATTCTAGTGTTTGACACGAACAGAGGATACCCAAATAAATGAAAAGGGATTTGGTTCACTTCCTTAACTAGTGTCTGTGAATTCCAAAGGTAAACTTCAAACCTCATTTCGTAAGGGTTTATCATACATTTCTTTTCGGGTTTATCCATTAAAAGTTTTATTGTTTGGTTATTACAATCTTAGTTTATAAACCCTAACCGTATTTGTTTTGTATGTCTTGCAGGAGATCTCGTGGACGCAAGGCATCAGTCTTGGAACCAAGTAGATGTTTGTTACTCGCTTATGCCATGGCGATAATGCCAATAGCATACTCAATCAAAACTTAACCATGGCATGTGTACGTTTTCCCTCTGTTTACAATTTAGACGATTTGTGTAGGCTACGGGAATCCATATGAATTCCTTCAAATTTGTTTAAACACGTTGTTATTTAATGTATTAAGCCTTTCGACATTTCATACTCTGTTGGAAATACTAGATGGCCATTCGGCTCTTATAAATTTTCAATTTCTTGCTTATGAAGTTTGTTCCGAAATGATGTGTATATATTTTTAAAAGATTGTTTCGTGGGCTCTTGGCTCAGTAAATAATATTAGGTTTTAAACTTTGAACTTGAAATGAAAAGAGTTTAAGCCTTACGGATTTATCTATGATAATACTTAGTTTATATGTATTACTAAGCCATTTGGATTTGCATAGAAATGTCTATGTAATAACATATTTAACATACTTTGTTATTTCTTTGATACTGTGTGTTCTATATCAGGTCCTTTCAATACTATGTAAACATTAAGAATATTAACTCTGTCTACAATGATATATTATATATTCAATATAAACCCTAGGTTTACATATAAAAGAAATTCTATGAAAACAGAAATATAATAATGCATTTAACATAAACATAGTAAATGTAGTGTAACATAGTAGAAAACATAATAAATGTATTTCTAAGAAAAATAATAAAATCATTAACAGAATATTTAAAAATTACATTCATCATTCTCTAATAATACTACACAGAAATACTGAATACTATTAAACAGATAATAAGAACCTAACATAAAGAACAAACCAAATCCAATCTGAATTTTGTCGTTCCTCCCAACCAATCTTCCAGAACAGTCAATATTACTTGTTATGAAACCCTCGATCCTGTTCGTTGGACCACAAGGACAAAGATTGTTGAACCAATTCTGAACTATCACTCAGTTCCACTTCTTTACTCAACAAAGATATTTTCCCTCTTCCATCAAGCCTCATGCTTGTCTGATGGGAATGCTTATTTAGATTTTCATAGGACTTAGTTCTAACATGAGCCTCCTGCTCTAGAACCTCCATTTGGAGTTCTGACCTGAAAATAGGGATGATGCCTCCTGCACCTGTTGAGTATTAAATATATGTTTTCACCACTATGGGATTTTTGTCCAACACTTGTCATTTCTCCTTGTGGGCCAGCAAACACTCTTTCAACAGCTACTTCAGATTGGATTCTCCTGTTTTTATTTATTAAATAATAATAATAATAATCCAAAATCCTCATACAAGTGTCTTTGACCACACTTGGTCAAATAATTGTTCAACAACAATTAAAAACATTATTACAAAGTATTTAAACTTTAGATTAAGGTTCTAGGGGTATTACATACACCCCCCTTAAAGATAACACCGTCCTCGATGTTATTCAATCTTCCATTGTTTCCTCTTGAAATAGAATTGGATATGCCTCCTGCATATTACTTTCCAATTCTCAAGTAGCTTCTTCTGGGCTAAGGTGCATCCATTACACCTTTACCTACCCAATAATGTGGTTCTGAAGGATAAGCTCCCTCCTGTTGAGGATGCATTATGGTTCCACTTGGAATTCTCCTTCTGGTTCCCCCTGAATAACATTCCAATCCACAACATCAGTAGCATCATGTATGTATTTCTTTAACAAGGAAACGTGAAAAACATTATGTACTTTTACCGTAGGCAGTAATGCCAACCGATAAGCTATCGGTCCAATCTGGTCTAATATTTCAAAAGGGCCACAATACATGGGTGCTATTTTAGTACACTTCCCCAATCTTAAAGAGAAAATATGTACTGAAATTCAGTTTAGTATCTAACCCTTTAAACAAAGCCTTCCAAAAATTTCCTGTAAACTTTGTATCTCTGTCAGAAACTATTATTTTATGTACACCATGCAATCTGAAAATTTCTCTCAGAAATATATCAGCAATATGAATAGCCTTGTATGTAGATTTAACGGGAATAAAATGTGATGCCTTACTTAGCTTGTCTACAACAACCATTATAGAATCATTTTGTTTAGTATTTCTAGGAAAACCTAATATGAATTCCATACTAATGACTTCCCACTTCCATTCTGGAATGGGTAAGGGATGCAATAACCTTGTTGGATGTTGATGTTCAGTTTTAACTTGCTGACATTCCATGCATTTGGCTATATATTCTGCAACTTCATTTTTCATATTAGGCCAATAAAATTCTTTTCTCAACATGGTAATCATTTTCTGGTATCCAAGGTGTCCTGAATAAGGTGTCTTATGCATTTCATTCATAATTAATAGCTTAACTTCTGCAGAATTAGGTACATAAAACCTATCCCTATACTTTAATAATGTTTTTCTGCTCAATTTAAAATCTGTTTTTATTTGACTTGCCTCATTTTCTATTGGTTTATCTTTTATTTTCTGATATTCATCATCAGTTCTTGTTGTTGTTTGTATTTTTATCTCTAAATTTGTTTTGTAACTGCTACTTGCAACCACATACAACATATTAGCATGACGACTCAAAGTGTCTGCTACTTTATTTTCTTTCCCCTTAATGTGTTTTATTTCGAAATCATATTCACTTAGAAAATATAGCCACCTTGCTTGTCTTGCATTCACATTCTGCTGGTCAAATAGATATTTTAGAAGTTAACATTATCATATTTTAGTATAAATCGCCTACCAATAAGATAATGTCGCCACATTTTAAGTGCGTGAATTATAGCATCCAACTCCCAATTGTGAGATGCATAGTTTCTTTCATGTTCTTTTAATTTTCTTGACTCATAATCCACAACATAATTATCTTGCATTAACACTCCTCCTAAACCTTCCTTGCATGCATCCGTGCAAATGGTAAAATCTGTATAAGGATCTGCAATCTTTAAAATAGGAGTTGTTGTTAACAAGTCTTTTAGTTTGTTAAAACTATATTCGCATTTATTATTCCAAACAAATTTCTTTCATTTCTTTTGTAAAGAAGTTATAGGATAAGCAATTTTTGAAAAATATTTAATAAACTTTCTATAGTATCCTGTGATTCCCATGAAAGATCATATATCAGATACGTCTTTAGGAACTTGCCACTCCATTATGGCTTTTACTTTATCAGGGTCAACTGATATTCCTTCCTTAGTTATTACGTGTCTTAAGTACCGAATCTTATCTTTAAAGTAATCATACTTACTTAATTTTGCATAAAGTTCTTGTTCTCTTAATACTTGTAGTGCAATTCTCAAGTGTTCTTCATGTTCTTGTTCATTCTTAGAGTAAATTAATATATCATCAATAAAAACGACTACAAAATTATCTAGGTATTTACTTAGTACACTATTCATTAAGCACATAAACATTGTTGGTGCATTTGTCAACCCAAAGGGCATCACGACAAACTCATAATGACCGTACCTGGTCCTAAATGCAATTTTATATATGTCTTCATATTTTACTCTTGCTTGGTGATATCCTGATCGCAAATCTATTTTGGAAAATACAATTGCTCCTCGGAATTGATCGAATAAATCATTAATTCGGGGTAACGGGTATCTATTTTTATTTGTCATCTTATTTAGTTGTCTATAGTCGATGCACAATCTTAAAGGACCATCTTTCTTTTTAACAAATATTATCGGTGCTCCCTAAGGGGATACACTTGGTCAGATATACTTCTTGTCAATTAACTCTTGAATCTGAGATTTTAATTCATTCAATTTCAATATGTTCATTCTACAAGGATGTTTCAAAGCTCGTACTGCTCCTGGTATGAGATCGATTGTAAAATCTATCTCTCTTTTAAGAGGTAGTCCTAGAATTTCTTCTGGAAATACATCTTTGAATTCTTTCAGTGTTGGAATATTATTTATATCAAGTTTATCACTTTTATCTCTATCATCAAGTATGTGAACAGCAAAAAATTTACAGCCTTTCCTAACAGATCTTTTCATTTGCAAAGCAGAGATTTCTCTAATCAAAACTTTCCTAGGAATTCCTTTCACTACAACAGAATTGTTTTCTTCATCTTTCCATGTAAAATATTTATCATAGCAGTTTAGAATCACTCTATGTTTTTCTAACCATTCCATTCCTATTATCATGTCATACAATCCCAAAGGTAAAACATTCAAATCTACATGTGTTTTAAATTCATTCATGAAAAACTCACAGTTCTTAACAAAGTTAGTTACTTTCATTTTTGTTCCAGCAGCAAGCTAAACTAACCATGACTTTTCAATGTTGCACTAATCCTTGGTATGCTTTTGGCCAAATCTCCTACAGTAGCATCTTCTTGTATATAATGTAAATTATTAACATACTTTCTTCTCTTTGGACAATCTTTAAAATAGTGTGGTTCTCCACACTCCCACCATTTCAAAGATTCTTTTTTATTATTATCTTTGTTATATGCAGCGAATACATCTCTTCTTTGGTTATTCATTACATTTTGAGGTTTGTTTCTGTAATTATTCCCTTGATAACCTTTATAATTATTTCCAGTATTTCTAAAAAACTTAGTTCCTCTTTTCTTTTGATCAAAACTCTTTCCTTTCCAGGCTAGTAAGTTATCATTTCTGTTTTTATTTTGTTCATAGCAGAAATTTGCTTTTGTCATTACTTCTTCCAAGGTTTTAGAATTATCATACTCAATCCTTTCTTTATATATTACCGGCAAGCAGCTTAGAAACCGTTGTGCTTTTGGTTTCTCTTCAATGATGTAGGGTACATATCGAAGTAAACTTAAAAACTTACTACATAATTCCTTCATAGTTAGTGTTCCAAGTTTCAGATCATAGAATTCTTTAGCTTTCTCTTCATAGTACTATTTAGATAAGTATTTTCTTTTAAACAATTTCTTAAAAGAGCTCCATGTTATATGACGTTCCTTTATATTTTTCACCTTTTTAATGTCTTTCCACCATATATCTGTCTTTCCGGACATATTATAAATAGCCATTTTTTCTTTCAATTATGTGGATTAATTGTAAATCTGAAAATACTTATGCATTCCGGACAACCATTCTTCAGCCCCTTCTCTGGTTTCTACTTCACCATTAAAGATAGGTGGTTTCATTTTCTTAAATTCTCCAGTAATTTCCTCGTAGTGTTTACTCTTTTTCTTGCTTTGTTCATTGTCACTACTTTCACTGGTCATTATTTTTCTGTTTATGTTTTCTCACTGAAATTCCACTAGATGAATCACTTTCATTATCTGCAAAATTTAATTTTCTTGCTCTACGCTTATATGATGCAATTTTCACAATTTATTCATCTATAGGTTTGTTCTTTATTGTTTCTTGCTCAAGTATCTTAGTAAGTAGAATGTTATTTAATTCTTCCTGTTCCTTTAGGATACGTTCATTATCTTCTTTCACACTTTGTATTTATGCCTTTAATTCTTTGATTGTTTGAAAGAATCCAGATTAATTATCATTTATGTTATCATTCAGATCAACACATAGATTGTCATTATTAATATTTTCTTGTTCACTATGATGTGATCCTTCTTCGGTAGATGTTTCTACTCCTTCCATTTTCCTGCAAAATAGAGATTATATTTTTGTTCCTGAAATACCCATACAGAAAACATAAGTCGGTTTTTATTTTCATTTCATCATGACCATACGTATTGAGCCTATTTTCAGGCCTAGTGTGTGTAACCGTGCTCTGATACCAATTTGTCACAACCCCAAATTTACCCAATTTTAAATTTTTTTTATATAAGTATGTTGACGACATTAAATCTTATGTCGCAAGTATGTAAAACAATAAGGATGTCATGTGACTCAGCATCACCCATCTATAAGGTATAAATTGTATTTCTGTATTCTATGCATGCGTCACATAATTACTGACGTACTTTGGCGGAATAAAAGTCAGTCTTAGATTTGACGACTACATGCCTATGTGTCGTATCACAACTATAGGAAAATCGTGATGCTTGATATAATATATATGCTATGATCATAGTTTAACCTTGGTTCTCATGTGTTGTATAGTATAACCATAAAATATATGAAGTAAAATCGATTATGATTTCGTTATTAATGTTGTGATCTGCATTGGTTTTGCAGGACCACAACGAGGTGCCAACGCAAACCTGGGTTGGTAGATCCATGTGATGGCATTTACACCAGTAGTTTGTATCGAGATTTACTCTCTATGTGGCTTACCATACACCATCTATTGTGGTTCCTCGATATTGTAACCAATCACTCCAATTTTTTGTGGAGCATGCTTGCTCATTACTCCATTGTTTCTTCACGGCATAGGGTTATGTTGTTGCGTTGGAGAGCTTGGCTCTGTGAAGAGCTTACCCTCGATAATGAACTGTTTGCAAGCTTCATTACGGTGATAGAATACTGTTAAAGATAATGATAGAAATGGTAAGCAACTACGGCCTCCTCATGGAGCTCTGTAATGTATTAGCTTGACTCTGTAATGTATTAATTCGACTCTGTAATGTATTAATTCAACTCTGTAATTTAATAGCTTGTCTCTGTGTGGTAGGATAACAGCTTGGCACTATGGTTTTAAGCTTAACTCTATGGTTTTAGCTCTGTCAAGCATAATCATTTGTCTATGTAGCTTCAACACTTGATTTTGTAGCTTGAATGCTTGACTCGGTGTTTTAGCTCTGCAGACTAAACTTGTTTGGTTCTTAAGCTCTGGAATTTGACTATGAAGTTATCAACAAAGAGTTCTTGAGCATCATGGTTCTGCCCACGAAGCTCTCAAGAAATTCGTGCTTGCGCACTTGTTCTTGTTACATGTTTGTGTGGACCAGTAAGGTCATTACGCCATCAGTTACCACCAGGGTTTGCAAGTGTTCTTCCAATGTTGCTTTCGCTTCGCGAGCTTCCTGAAAAAAAAGGTAAGGGCTCGGCTCTCTGTTAAACTCTTGTTATTAATGTTTATATACTGTATATTTAAATATTTTAACACAAACCCTTTAATCTTGTGTGCAGGTGTTCGATGAATCATGTAGGGTTCAAAATACTAAAGGTATTCTGGTGTTTGACACGAACATAGGATACCCAAATAAATGAAAAGGGATTTGGTTCACTTCCTTAACCAGCGTCTGCGACTTCCAAAGGTAAACTTCAAACCTCCTTTCGTAAGGGTTTATAATAAATTTCTTTTCAGGTTTATCCATTAAAAGGTTTACTGTTTGGTTATTACAATCTTAGTTTATAAACCCTAACCATATCCGTTTTGTATGTCTTGCAAGTGATCTCCTGGACGCAAGGCATCGGTCTTGGAACTAGGTAGATGCATGTTACTCGCTTCTGCCATGGTGATAATTCCAATAGCATACTCAATTGAAACTTAACCATGGCATGTGTACGTTATTCCTCTGTTTACAATTTACACGATTTGCGTAGGCTGAGGGAAGCCATACAACTTCCTTCAAAGTTGTTTAAACACATTGTTATTTAATGTATGAATCCTTTTGGAATTTCATACTCTATTTGAAATACAAGATGGCCATTCGGCCCTTATACATTTTCGATTTCATGCTTATGAAGTTTGTTCCGAAATGATGTGTTTATATTGTTTAAAGATTGTTTTGTGGCCTCTCGGCTCTGTAAATAATATTAGGTTTTAAACTTTGAACTTGAAATGAAAAGAGTTTGAGCCTTACGGATTTATCTATGATTATACTTTGTTTATATGTATTACTAAGCTATTTGGATTTGCATAGAAATTTCTATGTAATAACATATTTAACATACTCTGTTATTTCTTTGATACTGTGTGTTCTATATCAGGTCCTTTCAATACTATGTAAACATTAAGAATATTAACACTGTCTACAGTGATATATTATATATTCAATATAGACCCTAGGTTTACATATAAAAGAAATTCTATGAAAACGGAAATAGAATAATGCATTTAACATAAACATAGTAAATGTAGTGTAACGGAGTAGAAAACATAATAAATATATTTCTAAGAAAAATAATAAAATCATTAACAGGATATTTAAAAATTACAATTCATCATTCTCTAATAATACTACACAGAAATATTGAATACTATTAAACAGATAATAAGAACAGACTGAATCCAATCTAAAGTTTGTCGTTCCTTCCAACCAATCTTCCAGAACAGCCAAGATTACTTGTTCTGAAACCCTCGAGCCTGTTTGTTGGACCACAAGGACAAAGATTGTTGAACCAATTCTGAACTATCACTCAGTTCCACTTCTTTACTCAACAAATATATTTTTCCTCTTCCATCCAAGCCTCCTGCTTGTCTGATGGGAATGCTTATTTAGCTTTTCCTAAGACTTAGGTATATCATGAGCCTCCTGCTCTAGAACCTCCATCTGGAGTTCTGACTTGAAAAATAGGGATGATGCCTCATGCACTTGTTGAGTATTAAATATATGTTTTCACCACTATGGGATTTTTTTCCAACACTTGTCATTTCTCATTGTGGGCCAGTAAACACTCTTCCAATAGCTACTTCAGATTGGATTCTCCTGTTTGTATTTATTAAATAATAATAATAATCCAAAATCCTCATACAAGTGTCTTTGACCACACTTGGTCAAATAATTGTTCTACAACAATTAAAAACATTATTACAAAGTATTTAAACTTTAGATTAAGGTTCTAGAGGTATTACAATAAGTCATTGTTTAATACCCGAACCCAATTTTACTACCCCGGAGAAAAATACAAAAGCATAAACAAATTTATAACTAGAAACACATGAAGTCTTTTACTCTTTTCTCATCAGCAATAATCACACACACATAAATAAATGACACAAATATTTTTGGTCAATGACCTTGGAAAAACCCTTCCGGGAAAACCACTGAGAGAAAGAAGTTATTTTTTTATCTCAAGCAGATTTACAATGAAGTGCGACATAATTTATTTCAACAGTCACATAGACGTATCTTTGAACCTCTTGCCTCGAATTTTATGCCTGATATTTGTTGAATGCTTTGGGATTTACGCCCCTCTCTTCTTCTGGATGTCTTGGGTTTTGTGCCCCTCTATGTCTTCTCTCTAATGTGGGATCCACGCCCCTCTGCTGATGAATCACCCTTTCAGTAATCCGCCCTCTCTCTCTGTATGATGAACTCAATCTCTGAATTTTCCCTCCTCCATTGAAGTGTGCCCTCTCTCTCAGAAGTGCGCCCCCTCTATCTGTCTTCTCACTCTCTAAGTCTCTTTTTCTTCTCGACTATCCCTCATGGATCCAATCTTTACCCCTCTGCTCTCTTTTATAACACTTCAATGTCTTTTAGGGTTCAAATTCCCTAATTTATTTTCCATGCAAAAGACACTTCTGCATTAAAAAATTACACTTCTACATTAATAAAAAACACTTTTATTGAATATGAAGTAAGGGTAAGGTTTGGACACTTGTCCTTGTTAAATTTTGCAACACCAAGGGGAGAGGATAAAATACACATATCACAAGAGAGAAACTCAAGCATGGAGTGGAGAAGAAGGAATTTTTTATTTCCAGTCTTGGTCTAGAGAGAGAAATATGACAGTTAGGGAAGCAACAAGCAATCGAACCAGCTCAGGACGAGGAGCAAGTTTTTACAGGGAAATCATACAGATCGTACGTGCATGTCGTACAATCATACTAACCTACCATACAGCCATACAGATCATGTTGTACTTTTTAATGTACAATTGTATGAATTTCCGTACGGATCCATGCAATCATATGGACCGCACAGTATGGATCCATACAAGGCAGCAGATTGGTGCATAAATTTTGTTGGGTTTTGTTGAAGTTTACCAAGGAAAATTTTCAATTGGAGGTTGTCTTCAAAAGGGCTAAATTTGGCAAGTTTGTTGTGTATTTTATCAGGGCCATTTTCCAAGGAAGAGAGCCCTCATAAGCTTGGAATATATTGAATGAAAAGTTGATTTAAAGGGAAGAAAAATTGTGCATGTGTTTTTATTGCTTGGATCTATTTCCTATATTTTGCTTCCACTAGAAAAATTTTATTAATTGCGCCGAGAGGCGCTCCACAGTATGAGGGAGATCTTGTAACATGTGAGTGTTTGTCGAGTGTTTGTTGAGTTTGTCGAGTGTTTATCAATAACAAAATATTATAAAGTAAACAAAAAAGAATAATGCAAAGTAAAAAGTAATAAATATTATGTTGGCCATAAACAAAAAGAATAATACAAAGTAAAAAGTAAATCTGAGACTTAAACTAGAGACTTTAGAGCTTAGGATTAGGGGATAAATATTATGTCGGTCATAAACAAAAAAGAATAATTCAAAGTAAAAAGTAAGTATGAGACTTAAACTAGAGACTTTACTTTTTACTTTTAATACAAAGTAAAAAGTAATAAATATTGTGTTAGACATAAACAAAAAAGAATAATACAAAGTAAGAAGTAAATATGAGACTTAAACTAGAGAGTTTAGAGCTTACAATTAGGTGGCTCAGGTATTGCACTCAAGGAGCTATTCAAAAAGAGGTTTGCACCTTGGGAGATTTGATCCCTCTCGGCGCTTGATAGAGCCTAGGATTTGGATCTATGCTCGTTAATTCCAATGGTACAAATAAAATAATGCGTTAAAATTTAATATTTGAGCAAGGAAAATCACTAGGAATTTGTTTGTCTAGATCTAAGGTTTAAAGGAAAAATTGACAAGAAATATGTATTGTAATTTCTTCTATCCATGGCGTTAAAAATAAGTTCTCATTGATGTCAAACACGATTCCATATGTCGGATATGGGTTGAAGATGATCGGATTTGATGAACAAACCATATGATACCTATAATCCATTGTAAAAACCATTGAGCTACCAGAAGTTGGAGTTCCTGTAGCAACATATATTCAAACTAAATGTGTTTTTCTACTAGAAGTTGGACATGCTAACCCTAACGTCGTGATCAACGAATCTAAACTCATGCTTACAGTCATGAGATTGTCTTGATAACGGTATATTCCCACAGAGGTTAAGTGAAAATTTCGCTCGAAGAAATACCACTCATAAGTAACCCAGCTAGTGTGAACTCGAACAACTGTGCACAAGAAAGAAATGGTTGAGGCTCGGCTTGGTGAATGCCAATGTTCCTAGAGAAATATCGGCTCACCTTGGAACTAACAGATCCACTCGTTTGCAAGGAAAGAGGGTAAATCTTTGGAGGATCCAAACCATATTTGGGTGATACGAAGGGTCCATAAGGAAACATGGGGACGTAGTGAAGCCCCTATCAAATCGATTAGGTCCACAAGCATGAAAGAGTTGACCAAGAATGACATGTTGATCCCCAAATGACAAGTCTTCCTTCCCCGTTACTTCTACGTTGAGTTGTTTTTAAAAGAATCCATAATAAGAAATTGATGAGCTAGCTTAGATGTTTAATAAGATGATTCTTAAGATGAACAATATAAAAATACTTGAAATTGGCGCATTTGAGAGAGGAGGAGGAATGGAACAGAGGATGATGAACTAAATAGAGGAAATGAAGGAAGAGGTAGACCTGAGGCAATGAAGGACGGTCAAGAATGGAAGCAAGTGATGAAGGATAAGTGTGTATGCCTCAAGGGAGATTCAGTCTTGTTCTAGGGACTTCTATTGTAGATTTTGAAGTGGTCTTGAACATATGATTGTTGATAGGTTGCACTTGGCTTTGGGATGATTGGGAGTCTTGATTGAGACAAATTTGACTAAGCCTTGGGACAACCCACGCGCTGATTTCAAAGAGATAAACAGTTGCGAGGAGGGCTTGAGAATGACGTCTTGAGTTGTAGATGTGTTAACATTGAGAAGACCTTGTTGGACATTGAGAAGAAGGTCTTGTTGTTGAATTAAGAAATTTTGTATGTATAACTAAGCAACAAAAGTTTGGGAGACTTACAAGTTAGTAAAGGGAAATATTGAAGCAATTTGGATAGAGAATTTTGGTGGCAAAGTTGTGTACTATTTGAATATTTCCTAAGAACATAGTATTTATAATGTCCCCTTCACCCAATCTGACCAACGGGAGGGGATATTAACTAAATACGGTATTCCAAATTTCACCCCATAACCATATTACGAATTCATAATATGTAAAAATATGTGTAGATGCAAAATAAAAACACATAGTGAAATAAACTATATCCACACACATACAACATCCATATACAAGCATAATCATATTAGGCATTCAACAAAAATGTTCCAGATTCAAGTACATGAGAATAATCATCTTTATCCAACTCAAATCCAAGCAACTAGTTGTGTAAGAGCGATTTTCCACCCAACCATAGGCATTGTCCAGCATATACTCTTTTTGCTAAGAGGCCACCCCCAAGTCGGGCTATGATTCCACTAGGGTGAAGGAAACACCAACAGGATTTTCTCTCTCATCCCACTTCCTGTTCTGCACTCTATGCTCAGGAAAATGCTCATGCAAATCTCTACAGGGATTTCATTCAACCACCACAGCCTTGGCTCCAACAATACATGCCCCACACAACACCCTTATGTGCTCAGGCATCACCTTCACTGATCCACGACTCTCTTAGGTGATCCATCTTGTCAGGTGCTTCCAGTGTATGCATAGGAGTCCAATATGATATGTGCTATTGGAGAACCACTTGTAGCCTCAATTTGTGGCTTCTTAAGCATCTGCGAATAGCAGAACTCAGTGGTTAAGGGTTCCTAGATTTCCCAACCTCTGCACTCACCTACAACCATCTATTTTCCCTTCAAATCTGTATTCCAATCTCCAAATTCGAATTTTTGGATTATACACAATCTGGTAATGGTCATGAACAACACTGGGGAGCTCTGCATAGTGTAGATCTGCATGAGAGAATAAGAGAATGAGGGTTGACTCCATAGGATATGAGATAATGGTGAAAATACAACCGACATAGCTTCTGACCATAGAAGAAAGGACTCGTTACAGTTGCAGACTAAATTCTAGCAGTTGACGGAACTGTCACAAAAGTGCAGTCAGCCCCATGCTTCAATAACCATATGAGGTGATGTTTCCCACCAACCTCACACACGCATTCAATGATTGGAAATAGTCAAAAAGAGGTAATTGGCTGTTAAAATTCAATATGCTAAGACAGAAAATAGCAGCATTACATTCCATTTCACAATAATAGCATATACAGGATCACTGAAGAAACAACAAGCATAGCATAAACACAAGAGACAGAGATTTATCCTGGGAAACCCTCATGGGGTAGAAATCCCAGCAAAGCTTCCTCAATATAGATGACCAGCAATATACAAAGATGCAAACCCTGAGCATAAGCTCCTTCTCCTCCATAGCAGACCTCTCCTCCACAAATGCGCCTTTCTCAAGTGAGTGAGTGTGTATAATGAGGAACACACCTCCTCTATTTATACACTACTCTGATATGTATTTTACACAAGTACACGTAGGCTCGTATTTAACCAATAGGTTAAATACCCCACTACAACTAACTGGGCCGACCCCTCTAGGGTGGTCTAATAACCCTTTGACCCACATAACACATACAGGGCCGATCCCTACTAGGGAAGTCTAATAACCCGAGTTACCACATTCCGACGGAGGAATAAACATCTCCGGATATACAATAAGATCTTCACGGAGGAATGAAACATCTCCGGAATAATAAAGTACAAATATAATATTCTTTGAAGTTACAATATCTCAACATTGGCTTATTCAAATCATATGGTAGAAATAGGATGAGTTCTAAGGTTAACACTTGTAAACAAAGGATTTACTCTCCCATAGGCCCCCTCTCCTCTTCCCCGCTAGTGGAATCATAGCTCCTCTAGTTCCTTTATGCAGCCGTCTTGGATTATTTTATTATTTATGCAACATAATATTTACATATATTTCAAGTTAGCATGACAAACCAACCATAAAATCCAAATGAAAATATATGCATCATACATGCCTAGCTATTCGCTAGTCGAGCCTTGGCCTTGAGCTCTGCACTAGGAATCCATACTATCATATTTACATCATTTTCATAATCTAATTGAATACATTACAAGGGTCAACTATGGGTATTACAGTGTTGCAGAATGTTGGCTAAGGTAAAGTAGAGATTGATTGTGACTAAAGCGGATTGAAAATGTATTTGAGTTTGAGAAGTTTGTAGACATAAGTTGCAGCTTGTGTCCTTGAGGGTTGAATCCTCCATTCATTTGAAGTTGATAAACCTAAAGGGTTGGAGACCTTCTAGTTGTAGCCAGAAAACCAAGGGAGTTGAAGCTTCTTGTCATTTGTAGCTAACAAAGAGAGTGAGGGTTGGATCCCTTCGAGTTATAGTTGGAGAAGTGGGGTGTTGGAGCATCCTTTCAATTGGAGCTGAAGAAACAAGGGGGTTGGATCCTCCTACTAATTGTAGCGAGTAAATCTTGGAGATTTTAGTCTCCTCAATTGATGTAATCCTTTATATGATTTTTATCAAAGATTATGTATTGAGACTTTCATATATATTATGAGCACTTACTTGTGAATGGTATCTTGATATGCATATGATGATATTGTTTATTTGATAAACTTGTGGAAATTGTAAATTGATAAGAGATACTGGTTCACACCCCCCCCCTCAATATCTCAGTGTGTTCTACAATTGGTATCAAAGCGGATCCTTCATAGAAGTCTAACCAATTTGAAGGAGATCCTTGAACAAACATAATGGATGGTCAAGTAATTATTTCCATGAATGGAACACCATTGTTTGATGGAACCAATTATACATCCTGCAGTATGAGAATGAAGGTGTATTTGAAAGCAGTGAGATTTCATGAATGGAACTTAGTAGTATCTGGTTACACCCCACCGAAGAAACCAAAATCTGCAGCTCAAAAAGAATCAAGAAATAACAATTCAATGGCAATGGAAGCCATCCTAAATGGACTATCAGGTCATGTCAAAGAAAGAATGGGGCAGTGCATTTCTGCTAAAGAACTTTGGGACAAATTGAAGGATAATTATTCAGTGGATAAGGTCGATGATACACATGAAGAAAAATAAGAGAAGATACATGAAACAGAAGCTAGCCCCATCAAAGACTTGATGCAAGACTCAATCAACTATGAAGGTAAGAACCCTCCTAAACACTCTGTTTGCAAAAAATTCAGAATGTGATATGAATGAAGAAGTGCATATACTTGATCGAGAGGATGAAAATGAAGAAGAAAATGAAGGAATTGTGGATCTTAAAGCTGAACTGGTAGCAGCATTGGAAGAGATTAGTGACTTGAGAAAAGTGGTCAACAAGCAAGCCAAAGAAACGCATCTTCTCAAAACTCAGTTAAAGGAAGTACAACATTGGAAGAGGGACTAACCAAAAGGTTAAAAGAAAAAAAGAAAGATGTCATGAAGAAGCTAAACAACTTGAAGAATCCTTGTCAAATCAACTAAATGATAAGGAAAAAACCATAGACCAACTTAAAGGGTCAATAAAATTATCCATATAAACTCTTAAAAATAAAGAGGAAGAGGCAAAGAAAGTGGTAGCATATGTGACTAGCCAATTGCGGGAAAAGAATGAAGCATGTTAAACAAAGGAGCTTGAGATTGTCTCATAGAAGGCGAACTTGAAAAGTCAACTATAGGAAATCAAAAGCAATTCAAAGAAATTACTACGCTCAAGTGGTAGCTAGAAGAATACTCTAAAATGAATGAAGAGATCATTGTTAGTATAAAAATTCAAGAAGAGAAGACAAAGGAAACTGAAGATATTTTGACTAACCTAACAATCCGAGTTGAAGAAACACTAATGACCAAGGAGGAAGTTACAACACAACTAAAATCAAAAGATGAGATTTTCCAAGCAAGAGAATTTGAGATTGTTTCCTTGAAAAATGAATTGGAAAAGATAGTTTCCGCAAGCTTGAAGTTTAAGAAGACTTCATCAGTCTTAGAAGAGATTATAGATTACCAAAGACCTCCAAATGATAAGACAGGGATTGGATACCTTGTAGAATGTGAGAACTCTGAAGACAACAGCAAGGTAAAGGACCATGATCAACTAAGAAAGGACCAAGAAAAAAAAGAGAAGTTGCAAGACTAAATCCTAAAAGTCATGAGCATGTTGAAAGAAACAACAAGCAGAAAGGTCATAATCAACAAAGGCAAGGAGTTAGAAAGCAAACAACACAAAAGGGTCATTCATTTCTAGGTACCAAAACTCTTTTCTTGGCTATTGTTTTTCATGTGATAAGTTTGGTCATAAAGTTGTGGACTCCAAATTCCATGCAAAGAAGGATTGTAGAAATAAGAATTTGTTGGGATGTTGGAGATGCAATCATGTTGGACATATCGCAAGACTTTGTTACACGGTAAGATGCTACAAATGTCATGAATTTGGTCACAAATCTCAAGTCTGCAGAAAATCAATAAGTTCCTCAATAAATGAAAATGCCCCATACAAGTCTAAGAAGGAATCCAAGAAAGTATGGAAGATAAAAGAGAACAAAGAAATGGATCCTTGTATTCAAAAGAGTAATGTTGACAAGCAAGAAAGTGCGATATCCTCAAAAGTTTGGAATAGAAAGACAAGTAGGGGACAAGAACCAAAATATGCAGAGAATTTTACTCATGAAATTGTTCAACCCACTCAGGAAAGAGATACCACTGTCAAAAGCAAAGAATGGCCAACAGATATAAGCAATGAAGATAGTTCAAGACTTCCAATCTTATTTTGATCCATAATGACTTTGACAAAGTTGTAGTTGTAGTAGCATCAACATCAGAATCAAGACAAATCATTGTGTCATGCCTTGACAAAGATTAAAGTCTGTCCCTGAAGCTCCCATTTGTTGTTGTAAATGTAACTTCGGAAGATATTCTTTTGTATATTATTGTACTTTTATTGTACCTCCATCAGAGATGTTTTTCCTCTGTTCAGGGATGTCATTATTGTATTTGGTCATGTAAGAATATCAAGGTAAAACCTCCATTGTAAGTCGGGGCAATAGTCCCCAATAGGTTAAGTATAAAATGTATTGTTGAGTTTCCCTAGGACAGTTCGGCCCAGTCAGTTAAGGAAGTCGGCCCCATTGGGGAATCAGGTCAGTCACACATAAAGTATAAATAGAGAGGCACACTCTCTCAATTGGACATCACTCTCACTCAAGCAAGTTAGCACCAAGGAGGAGAAAAGACAAGTTCGCTAAAGAAGAAAGAAGGAAGCTACAGAAGCCATCTTATCTTTTGGTTTTGTATCTTGGTTTGATATTGTACTAGTGACGAATCTATTACTGAAGAAGTTGCGGGGTTTTCTCCTTTATGGTTTCCCCAAGGAAATTTCTTGTCTTTTGTGTATGGTTGTGCTTGTCTATCTTTCAGTTTAAAGATCTAACATAATTGAATTAAAGTGCAAACATTACACCATTAACATTTTTGCAAGAAGTTATGTTTGACTGACTTTAAGAGTTGATTTGACCACATTGCTTGATAAAAAATGAAGAACTACTTGAGCAAATTTGAAAGCACATCTATGATTGAAGATTTGAAGCAGCTTTGAACATCCTTATGAAAGTTCAAGAGTATATTTGATAAAGCCTTGAGATTGCATGTAAGGCATGAACAATTGGATATCCTCTTATGAGTCCTTGAAGAACCAAGTTGAAAAACTATTTAAACAAGTTGCATGCTATAACATGACAAATTCATTGGTTACACTGCCATAAGATGATGGTAAAGCTATCAAAATGAGTTACTTAAAGAACAATCATTATGGAAAATTTTATGTAAAAAATGGATCTCAAAACAAAAGATGTATTATCAAAATCAACTTTATAAGAACCAAACAAATTCTAAAGAATGACATCATCCTTTATAGTTGAGGTGGTATTACTTGAGTTAATGTTGCTCACGAGATCAAATTCTAAATGGTAAATGAAAACCTAAAGTTAACTATACTAACAATGAAAAAAGTGTTCATAAATTACTTTTCAATATAATATTTATATACTTGACACTTTTAAAATACTTTCACTTTTAAATATAAAAATATATTACTAATTAAAAATCAAACTTAAATTAAAAACAAATATTATAATGTACTTTTAAAATATTTTTCTTATTTTCTTAGTTATAACGAATAACTCATACAACATCATTTTCATAGGTTTTTTTTATTACAATGACTACCTCATGTAAGTTCTTACGTTTTGAATACTTATAACATGAATGTTTATAATATATTCACATATCGTAACATTATGACATGAATAACATATTCACACGTATGGGTTTTACGTTTTGAATACTTATAACATGAATGTTTATAATATATTCACATATTGTAACATTATCACATGAATAACATATTCACACGTATGGGTTTTAAAGTATGAATAAAGTTGTTATAATAATGTAATATTATAAAGTGGTGGGGTTTAACGTATGAATAAAAATTGTTATAAAAGTGTTATAACAATGTAATATTATATTATAATATTATAAAGTGGTGATTGTAATGTATGAATAAAGTTGTTATTAAAGTGTTATAATAATGTAATATTATAAAATGGTGGTTATAATATATAAATAAAGATGTTATAATTTTATTATTTTTTATAAAGTTCGATAATAATGTAATATTATATTATATTATAATAAATATAATATATACAATGTTATTAATGAATATAAAATAATATTAATTGAATTATTTTATGTATAAATATAATTTAGAATTTATTTACACAAGTTTAATTTAGGTTTACATTTCAAAATTAAAATATTTTTCTTTATTTATTTTATGAGTATTGTAGTGCATTATGTATTCAAATGTCATATCAAAAAAGATTTTTTATTATTTTTTTATTTGTACATACCTTTTTACTTTAACTTGATCATAGTTGCATGAATTGTAGTGCAAGAGGTGAGTTGTAAATATACATTCCCCACAAAATGACAAACTCACAATATTTTATTATATCTCTTAGGAGGCCCATTTTAGATATCATACTTCCCCTAATGTGGTAATGAATATTTTACACACCGCTCGAAGTAAAGAAGTAAAGTGACTTGTCAAAGATAACTCATAAAATAGTGTACGCTTCAACTATAGATTAGTAAGTTTGCATCTCACGAATGAAAATTGAAAGAGGTTGAAGACTTGTAAGAAGTTTAAAAACTCTCCAATCAAGAGCTGGGTTGAAGGAATGATAATAGTCTCAGCTACTTGAGTTGACTTTGAAACTAAACTTGATGACAAAAGTTGCATAATGAGAGCTATGTTGTATAATGATATCTTGGATAACAACCTCCTTGAGGAATGTAAGGAGCATTGGTCTTGTTGACAAAGATTTCAAGCAGATTGAAGAACGGTGTGAACATGAGTGATGACTAACTTATGAGGAATAGAGTTTGTAATAGATTGCTTGAAAGGATCTCTTGCAAATGTGCTTAGTTTGAAGATCGATGCCTCAAATGAACCTTTGAAAAGATATTGTCGTTTGGAATATGAAGAGTCCATCAAATGAAGCAAGCCCAACTGTGAGTGAAGATTGCAGCCCACGACTACAACGAATGATTGATGACTTTGAATAACAGTCACGGAAGCATTTGAAATGACAAACAGTTCCCAACTACCAGTCATGGTAGCAACCACTAAAATGATTGGGAAGGGCCATTGATTCTTGCCAAAGTGAAGACTAAAACATAGATCAGTTCTAGGACAAAGAGTAAAAGGGCGAATGTCAAGGTTGGACCAATTAAGGGAGTTGTCATAGAAGTAATTGAAATATTGCAAAGCTCCAAGCTATGAGGAGATCAATCTGAGATCGGAGACAGACATTGAATATTGAAATGGTCTTAACTGATGTGAAACTCTCTTAAAGGTTCTCATAGACTCTTGTGCAAATATATGGAAGGCTGTGTTTTTTAAGAGAACTCCCAAGCTCATGAATGATGATGAGAAGACAGTGGTTGTTGTTTTGGAAAAGCTATGTCAAGTTTTATATGATCTATGGCTACTGACAGTTTGAAAGGCTTGAAGACTAATTGATGAAGGATCATCTATGAGAAAAATTAAGTGCTATGAGATAGCATTGTAATAAGCATATTTGTAGTATAGCTAAGAGCAGAAGGTTAGTGGCAGGTTTGAGCAATTTTGAAAGGTATAGCAAGAAGTTGTCATTGTAGAGGTAATTGCACAAGTTAGAGTTGAAGTGTGAAAAGAATATGTTTCCTGTTTTAAAAGGCATTGAGAACAGCTCATGGAAGGATTTTGGACATAAAGCAGACCTTCTGAAAACATAATGTGGAATGTAATGAAGACCCAAAGGAAGTATTTGAAGCATGGTTAGAATTGTTTGAGATCTTGAAAGACTCTTTCATGATCAGTTCAACAATCATGTAGATGCCTATATTCAGCTTAATGTGTCTCCAAGGAGCTATAAGCAAACAATTGATACACAAAGTCATAAGTGATGGACAGAATTCTATATTTAGAATGTTCAAAAGACTAAACTCAAACAAGTGATACAATTTGGAAAATGCAAGGTAAAAATATGGGACTAATTATAGTCAAAATAACCAGTTACAAGCTCAGGGGGAGCTAATATACCAAGCAAACCATCGAAGACTGACTGCTAATTTCATGCTATGATGAAGAAGAATAGAGGAACCAAAAACCTGATGATCTCGAATTCATACTTTGATGAACAATCTATTTAGTTGAAGTGGCCTAAAATGACCTATTGAGAACCATGATCTGAAGTTGCATACTAAGAAGGCCAGAGTAACTATGAGATGCTCATTAACAAAGTAAAATCCAGTGTTATTGATAGGGAGAGCAGAAAGACTAGTAATTACATCTGATAGGGGTTGCAAGAACAAAGATTGTCAGTGAAGAAGAGCTTGAAAAGTACAGGACTTTTGGATTTGTTTTTTTTTTCTTCTTGAAGCAACAGTTAATTAGGATTGTCCAAACGTGGAGAGAAGCATAGAGGTCCTTGCCATTGATGTTAAAGGAAGAGCATACTTTGTTGTTATCAAAGAAGAATAATCTTGATAGGGGGAGCTACTTAAATGGAGAATTGAAGACGTTTTTGCAAAGCCCTGACTCAGTGGGAGTAGATGTGAAGAGCAACACATAAGGCATCCACAGAAGAATGACTCTTTGCCATTGATGTCAAAGGGGGAGAGAAGTCTAGTAAAACAAGTCAAAGGGGGAGAGAAGTCTTGTAATGTTGAAATTACTGGACTAAAACATCATTTTCTGATAGTGACATTTTGTCAAACACTTAGCATGAAAACTTGATTTAATGCTCAACTGAGTTATTGTTTGCTAAGCTACTGTAAGCAAAAATTCTGATAACTGGAACACAAATACACATTCATGCTACTGATAGAATCTAGCTGAAAACACAGATACCCATAAGAACACAGAAATTTTAGGGCCAGTGCCCAGGGCAAAACCCTCACCTCTGTGAGGTAAAACCCGGAGAGATTTTTATAGAGAGAGAAAGCATAATTTACAGAGAGATATTTAGCTGGACAAAACTGAGAAAAATCACTTGAGAAACTGAATAGTAAATAACAGAGATTTGTACCAGCTGTAAGGCCTGCTGTACGGCCTCTTTATTTCAGCAAATAATTTGGAAAACGTGCCAGGAGCAGCTGCCTCGATTACTGTGCATTCAAACTCAGTCAGAGATTAAATGCATCGATTTCTGTGCTGCTGTACGGCCTGCTGCAATAAAGACAGTGTACGGCCTGCTGTACCTTCACTGTACGGCCCAGCTGCTGTACTTCTTCTCCTCGATTTCTGTGCTATTACTTCTGCCTCGTTTTCTGTGCCCCTTCAAATCTGATCTCTCTCTATCTCTGCTCTCTCTCCCACGAGACTGAAAAATCTCTCACTCTCCTCTAGATGTCCTTCTCTAGATTCAATGTGCTGCTCCTTTTCCCAAAGCTTCATTAAATAAGTGAAACTTCACTTTGAAACCCTAACTCACTTTTGAACGGTCAAGATTAGATTAGATCTAAGGGTCAATATTAAATACTCATTAAATGTCCTTTTTACTCATTTAATGATATTTATTACATTTCACTTTATTTAATAAAGTCACTTTCACTTTATAATATAAAGTCACTTTTTATAAAATAGAGTTGACTTAGGAAAAACAAATACAAAGATGTGTCCCCACCGGACACTACCAAAATGGTGAAGGACCTACTGAGTTACATAAACTAACATGTAAAACAAGAAGTATTGAAAATCACAGTCAGGGGGAGTAGCAGCAACGTTTGATCAAACCTGATCATGAGGAGAGCTCATACTTAGGGGGGGCAAGCAAGTTGTTTTGCTAATGTTTCCATCAATGCCAAAGGGGGAGATTGTTAGAGATAGTTGTCACTGATGTCAAACATGATGCCATTGATGTCAGATACTGGGTTGAAGATGATCAGATTTGATGAACAAACCATATGATACCTATAATCCATTGTAAACCATTGAGCTATCGAAAGTTGGAGTTCCTGTAGCGAGCTACTAGAAGTTGGAGTTCCTATAGCAACATCTATTCAAACTAAATGTGTTTCGCTACTGGAAGTTGGACACGTTAACCCTGATGCCATGATCAATGAATCCAATCTCATGCTTACAGTCATGAGATTGTCTTGATAACAGTATATGCCCACAGAGGTTAAGTGGAAATTTGGCTCGAAGAAATACCACTCATAGGTAACCCAGTTAGCGTCAACTCGAACAACGGTGCCCAAGAAAGTAACAGTCGAGGCCCGGCTTGGTGAATGCCAATGTTCCTTGGGAAATCTCGGCTCACCTTGGAACTAACAGATCCACTCATTTGCAAGGAAAGAGGGTAAAGCTTTGGAGGATCCAACCCCTATTTGGGTGATTCAAAGGGTCCATAAGGAAACATGGGGATGTATCAATGAAGCCCCTATCAAATATATTAGGTCCACAAGCACGAAAGAGTTGACCGAGAATGACATGATCCCCAAATGACAAGTCGGCCCTCCCCATGACTTCAACATTGAGTTGCTTTTAAAAGAAGCCATAATAAGGAATTGATGAGTCGGCTCAGATATTTAATAAGCTGATTCTTAAGATGAATACTCAGACTGGACGCATTTGAGAGAGGAGGAATGGAGCTGAGGATGACGAGCTGAATAGAGGAAACAAAGGAACAGGTAGATCTAAGGCAACAAAGAATAGTCGAGAATGAAAGCAAGTGATGAAGGATAAGTGTGTATGCCTCAAGGGAGATTCAGTCCTGTTCTAGGGACTTCTATTGCAGATTTTGAAGTGGTCTTGAACATATGACTGTTGCTAGGTCGCCCTTGGCTCAGGGATGATAGGGAGTCTTAATTGAGAAAAAATTGACTAAGTCTCGGGATAACCCAAGCACTGATTTCAAAGAGATAAATAGTTGTGAGGAGGGCCTGGGAATGGCGTTTTGAGTTGCAGATGTTGTGTGAACATTGAGAAGACCTTGTTGGAGATTGAAAAGATCTTGTTGCTGAATTAAGAAATTATGTATGTATAACTGAACAAGAGAAGTTTGGGAGAGTTACAAGTTAGTAAAGGGCAGGATTGAAGCAATTTGGACAAATAGGTTTAGTGGCAGAGTTGTGTACTATTTGAATATTTCCTTAGAACAGAGTATTGCATAATGTTGGCAAAGGTAAAGTAGAGATTGACTGTGACTGAAGCAGATTGAAAGTGTATTTCAGTTTGAGAAATTTGTAGAAATAAGTTGCAGCTTGTGTTCTTGGGGGTTGAAGCCTCCATTTAGTTGAAGTTGATAAACCTAGAGGGTTGGAGCCTTTCCACTTGTAGCTGAAAAACCAAGGGGATTGAAGCTTCCTTCCAGTTGTAGCTGACAAAGAGAGTGAGAGTTGGAGCCCTTCCAGTTGTAGCTGGAGAAGTGGAGTGTTGGAGCATCATTTCAGTTGGATCTAAAGAAACAAGGAGGTTGGAGCCTCCTACTAGTTGTAGCTAGTAAATCTTGGAGATTGTGGTCTCCTCAATTGATGTAATCCTCTATATGATTTTTATCAAGATTATGTATTGAGTCTTTCATATATATTCTGAGTACTTTCTTGTGAATGGTATCTTGATATGCATATAATGATATTGTTTATTTGACAAACTTGTGGAAATTGTAAATTGAAAAGAGATACTGATTCACCCCCCCACCCCTCAGTATCTCGAGGTGTTCTACACATAGCTCCCTACCCAAATTAAGGGGGGTTGTTGAGATTATGTAGTTACTCTTCACTTGAGGCCACATGTCAATCCAATGTATTGATTATACCTTTATGGAGCTCACATATGTGAGCCTAAGTAACTCATTTATTGTACTTTTTATATTTGACTAGGTCATCCTAGTCACCCTCCGGGGGCTAGTGCCCTAACCCTCAAAGATGTGTATAAATACAAAGATACACTCATTTGTATCATCTCATTCAAGTGAATTCATCTGCTCTTTCCATAAAGGCACCTCTAAACAATTCACTCCACTTGTGGTATTTCTCTTTATTTGTGTGGTTGATTCTACATGGATGAATATATGGTATGGGGGAACATCTGTCTTGTGATCTATATTAAGCACTGTTATAATCTTCTGGTTTGATGATTGGATTGGGGTTTGTTGAAGAGATCATTGTAGATTACTATCTTCTTATGATTTCAAAATAAAAATAAAAACACAAACAGACCAACTTTTTGAAACCAACTAGTGTGTGAACAAAAATTTTCATTGAATGCTATTGCATCAAATTGACAAGCATAAATGCAATTAATAATGTATGATGAATAAAAAAATAGTCATGAAATACTTGCTACCAATTTGAAACCAATAGAGACATGCTACAATCAACTCCAAAGTGGTAATAGTTATACAGGAATTCTTTGGTCACATTTAACTTATACAAGGCTAACAGGATAATTCAATCAATCGGTCAATGCATTCATTAAACAAATACCATAAACTGTATGCTACTTCAAATATAACCCTACTCTCCAAACGTAATAAACTTGTCTCTGTAGTTAGAGTCAAGTTATGGTACACAAACTAGCTAATTTCTTCAAATGAAAGGCAGAGCACAGAACTTTGAATTATGGATAACCAGGCAATTTTAATTCATCTTGTAAGCCAGTCAAATCTTGGCCTACAACAATTTTGTATACATGTTTCTATCTCAATCCTCTATGAAGTTTTATCCAGAAGCTGAATTGGTGATAAGATATTTGCTTTGTTTGTCTCTACGATACATCCATTCATAACCATCTCTTCTAGCATAAAGTGAGCTTTCTCCAGATGGAACATTATATCAAGCTCACACTGCCAGAACAATAAATAAATAATCAACACACAAAACTATGAAAGCTTTATCAAAATTTACAAAGGCTACTCTCAATGTCCATCTTGGTGGGAAAAAGACAAGCACAAAAATATCCAAACCCTTTGGTTGCCCAGTTAAAACTTTTAAATAAAACTAGGCATACTTCACCAAAGCTTATGAAAGATGAATTGATATTTTCTGTGCCCTTAATTGCTGCCAAATTCTTTTTAAAAGTACACCTAATTAAAGAAAGCCTTGAAAGCAGAACACGCTATATACAGAAAATTAACATTACCAGAAAGTCAAATATACTCACCACATTCCCAAAGTGACGGTCCATTGTCTCCACCAATAGATGAATGAATTCCAAAATTGCAAGCTCGTTCTGCACAGGGAAATCGATTATAGTGACATCACACTTAACAAACATTAAGTGTTGGACTTCTTTCAGATCTGAGAGGCCATCTACCCACAATCTCACACGATTGGAATTTGGGAGACCAAGAAATGGAGAAAATGATATACAAACAATCATTATCACATTTTATTTACAAACAGGAACATAAGAGTAAAAAACAATCTAAAAAGGAAATATGTGCAGCATTTTTGGGGGGGCCACTTGCAGCATAAAAGGCCCTCTGTTGCTCTTGTAATGGGTTATAGGCTGTAGCAAGCCCCCATACCAGAATTCTCGGACCTGATAAAATTGAAAATTTTGACTCACTGAAAATTCACTAAGCTAAATATTTCATACAAATATACGAGTCAACAATATATACCACCCAATCCAATGTCATTGCAATTTCACTAAATTTTTACAACCTCGCCAACACATAATAAAAAGGAGAAAGAAAGAGGAATGAAGATTGAATGTTTTAAATGTTATACAGTGCATGTTTATATTTTTAAAATAACCTGTATGTAATAATTTATGTTCTTCCTCCCCACCTCAAACACTGAATTTCATTTTTTTCTGGTCCCGCCATTTTTCAATATTTTCCACACATGGCCAACATGATGCAAAGTACCAGATCAGTATAATAAATACAGATTCTTTGTTTTCGTATGTGCTGCTCATGGAAATTTAGTTGTGGTTATCTTCAAAAGTAGCTGGATCCTCTTAAAAGGGTTCTTCATACATATCCTCAAACTATACATTCTGGTTTCGTAACAAATCTTTAACTCACCTAGATCAACTGAATAGTTAATCAACTATATATACTTATCCAAAAATGAGATTCCAGCATATTATATATTCGTTTCATTCACGGCCTGTATTTCTGGGTAGCATTTTCATATCTATGTTTAGCAGGCTTTATAAAGGCATTTCATACATAAATACAGGTGACTGTTTTCAGCAAAAAAATAAAATTACTATCAATGAATCCATTGGGCATAAAAGTAAAACGTGGAAATTATGACTGATCATGCACACATTTGTCATTTTCCAGGGACCTGGCCATCAGAACAAACCCTTCAGTTGTTGATCAAGATTAGATGCCAATCACAATGGCAGATATATTTGCAATTTGGAGCAAAGGACTTCTCTGTGGCACATATAGAAAATCTTCAAAGGAGACTGTTATCACATATATAGTAGCCGGGCTACCATACATTATTTTTCTGATGCCAGTACACTATTCAGCCAGTTCCCTTACATTTGAGATGCTGAGATGAGCATCTATATTGGATCACTATCAGATTTTGGACAGCAGTTGTATTCCTCATGCCATGACTGAGTCTCAGGACACTCAGAGAGATGCTCGATGTAGCCATTATACCATTTGTATAGAGCAGTTAGTAGTGCCCAGAGTTACAGCAGCAGTTTCAGAGGACAGATGATGGTACAGGTTGATGAGCATTCACGTATATGACTCAGCAGGTATATCATTGTGTTATGGTTATATTGCTTTTATACTTATTCTTATAGCATGTCTTAGCACTTAGTGTCATGATCTAACGATCATATAGATATGTGGACTTGGTTGATCTTATTATATATACTATATTGTCCCTACTCAGACTTAGAAGTTCACTATTCATACTCATTGGTTTTACCCTCCTTAGGGAGAATAGAGGTGATCATTCCACCATACCTTGGCTTGCTAGTGTTGGCTCCATTATTCATTGTCTTCATCCATCCATTGCCTACCTTTTAGTTTATCACCCTGACTTACTACTTGACTAGTGTCATGGAGGACTTTTCCCCACTGTAGCCTTTGTATTGGATGAGCTTCCCTGTTTATTGTGTCTCGGCTCTGAGTTGGTGACAAAACTTACCTATGGTGAGTTGGAGTTCCTTGGAATTCCCCCTAGTCACTAAAGTTGTGTTGGCTAAACCTGAAACTTTTAGTGCTGCCATGAATACAAAATCTGGAAAAAGTGAAATGCTATATCTTGTATGAAAAGCCCATTCATGCAATGTGTTTCTAAACACACATGAATTAAAGGCATGCCAAATGAAAATGGCCATGAAAATAAAATGTTATATCTTTTGGAAATGTAAATACCTAGGTAAACAAGCTGTCTGTGACACACCTAGAAGTGCTCAGGTAAACAAGTGCCTTAAAAACACACCTGCAGCAGAAAGCCTAAAATAAATGTAAATCTATGCAATGTGTTTATAAACACACATAGATCAAGGCTATGGAAACTTCAGGCCCAAAAAGCAATGGAACTTAAATGCTATATCAAAACAATTGTTGGCCTTATTTGTATTATGGATTGTGCGCATCTGTTAAAGGTGAATAAACCCTATTTGAACAACTCATCCATTTGTGAGACACCGCCATTCCCTGTGTTGTTGCTCATTCAGTATATACTATGGTGTGTATTCCCTTTCCCATTGCCAAAGTGTCACAAAGTTAAGTCGGTCAAGTCATCCCTTAGCCTAGCCAGTTATTTTAGCCTTCACCCTTCACTAGCAAATTGATCACAGCTATGAAGTGAGTATGATCTTGAAAGTCTAGTCTGAGTAATAATAATAATTAATGACATTATATATTTGGATTTAGATCGCCGGTAATGATTACTTTGTGTTATAATTGTTATTTGAATAAGTTGTAGAGCATGCATTAACCTTTGACACTTTGCAGCAGCTTCCGATGATGGTCTGAGTTATATTTGGTCATGTTGACTTGGTTAAACCTAGTTTGACCAAGGTCAACCATAGGACATGAGATGGTTGGACCTTGTGATGATATGGATAGATGATATATGGTCTATGTACATGTATATGATGATTCTATGCAGAAGCTACAGGGTTATGATGATGATTCATGGTTTACAGCAGTATTTGATCATTTACAGATTATTATTATTTGCCCTGTTCCGGTATATTGGATATATATTTTGATCATGCAGAGACTCATATGGTGTATGAGTACACATCTTGGATGGATTTGGACCTTCTGAGTCCCATGAGATAGTTTGTTTTCAGTTCCGGGCACTTACAGTGATGATTGAGCCTCAGTAGGCTATCCCAGTGCAGTTTTGGTCTGTCGAAGACCCTGTCAGAGCAGATGTGATTTTTATCCGGTTGACCTAGGGCGCTATGCTTGGAGGGGGTGGTCCAGCCACTTGTTTTTACCATATTAACCCCCTCTCGGACACACTGGTGCCCTCACCTTGACAGCGTAGGCACTCCAGGAGACAGTTTGGGGCAATTTCACGCTTCCCGAGGCATTTCAGGATTGGTAGAAATGGCTATTGAGGAATTCGATTTGGGCTACTGAGGCAATGTCTTGGCATGGGATGATCAGTGATGATGGATTGATGTCTTCCACACCTCCTCCAGCAGTTTCAGCTTCATCGGGGCCCGCATCCATCACTTATGGCACTTTCTGATGATTTCTGAGGTCTTTTGAGGTCTATGATTTGACCATAGAGGCACGATTTGGTAAATTGATGACTTTTTATTATTATTGTGCTATGGGGATTGACCAAGGGTGGCTAAAATTACCCCTTGGACCCACCATAAGCTTCTTATTATATTTTGTCATCATGATTTGGTGGGCTTCCCCTCTCCTAGGGCGATTTTGTCCACTTATGTTATATTTTATTAGTGATCCATGTATTTTATTGTTGAGCTCATCTCAACCATTGATTAGACATTTGTATCTTTTAATCTTAGCCACTCATTCAAAAAGTGGTTAGGATTTTGATGCCTCTCCTTCCTATTTAAAGGAGAGAGCTTCTCATTTGTAAAGGGACTTGTGGCTCTGGATTATTGGAATAGAAAATTATTATTGCATCTATCTCCAGTGTTGTGGTGAATGTTTTTGGTGTTCGTTTGTGGGTTCTTCCTTTGCACTGAGTTATAGGAGATCTTGTTTGCCAATCTTTTGTACCACGTTTTTGCATCTACAGGTGGAGGCCGATTTGCTTTAAGGAGGAAGTATTGGTAGGGGAAGACTCTCCCTACTTCTTCTTTGGATCTCTTCGTTGGTAACAGGGAGTATTACTGTCCCAGGACCTTCTATTCTATGTTATCATTGCATTTTACTTGTATTTCCTCCATACTTGACCTCTCTGATTGAAATCGATTTTCCTTGGATTGATAGGTAGAGGAGGGCACACTTGTGGGCTAAGGCATCAATTTGGCAAGCAAAATCAAGAATTTCTCATTTGATCTCTGCGGGAATCTTCCTCAACATCAAAGCATCTCTCTTCATCACTCAGGTATGATCTCAAGGTAAGTTCAATCTCCATGGTCTATCCACTTGTCTAAAACATTTTAAACCCTAATTAATCAAAACCCCCATTTTACATTTTCTCAGATCTACTAAGATATAGTGGCTTCTTGGGTAAGAAATTTAAAACCCACCTCTATAGTATCCACGGCATCCCGGATCTATAGTTTGGTGAGGATTGGCCTCCATTTGACCCTCTTCCCAAGGCACTTAGCCTCTCCAAGCAAGGGCGCACTTCCTAGTTTGGGTGAGTTAACCTAGATCTAGTACGTGGGTAGTTGAGATTCCACTTGATTATTGATCTACACATCCAATAACCTACCCCCAGATTGTCACTTTTCTGATTTCTACCTTGTGGGCTCTATTCCATGTTTTAAGGGATTTAATCCCATTTTTGGACCACTTGGTATCTTCAAACTCAGATCTAGTAAGATCTAGCCATCGGATTGCCTTGAAATTATAGATCCATACCCTTACTTGCCTAAACTACTTGGATCTAAAGTTTGGATACCATTGGACTTGTCTTGATTAATTTATCCCATTTTTTAGCCTCCTTGGGTAAAGTCGCACCACCTTGGAGAAGTGAGTTAGTCCACTTCTAGGACGTGGGTACATGAGATTTTAGTAGATTTGGAACGGGCATAATTCAAAACCTAGGTCTAGTTGGTCACTTCATCAAATCTTGCCTTGGGGATAGCATTCCTTGTTTTAAGGGATTGTGGTCCACTTAGGTCAAACCTTGAATCTCTAGATCTAGACTTATTCATCTATCAAAACTTTAATTGCCCACTTGTCTCATACAATAGGAGTTATCAATCACAAGTTAACTACACTTTGACTCCATTATCCCAATTCCCAAGGCACTGGTCTCTCTCCAAGTCAATTCGACTTTCCTAGATTGTTGGATTAACTTGTGGTTTGACCCTTGTGTGGTGAACTAAACCCTTGGATGTCATCATGTATCATGATCAAGCTTGTCACTTGTACTAGTTAGCCCCAATTCAACCCCTAAACTACCCTGCATTGGACACGGTTCCCAAGGCAGTGGATTTTGTCACATTGAACTAGTACATCAATCCTGGATCCTATTTCACAAATCATAAGTCACTTTCACATAAATAATGAACCAAAGCTATACTCATTGAACCCATCACTTGTCTTGTGACTTCATCCTAAGGTCTAGGATAAACCATACACCTTACTTCACTTAGAATCAACTTGATTTGGTGTCTTGGTTTTGATCTCTCCTATCGGGAGTAGATCGGGTCTCCCCCTTTGTTGTCTGGGCTAGATAACATAAAGTGAAGGTTGCCTCGACTGGCGTGACAACCATATATTGGAGGTCGAGGTGATCGTGGTTGCACCTTTTGAGTTACCCTTCCCTATTGCCATCTATGAGTGGATACATCCATAGGGGTAACTACAGTTTAGGTGATAACAGAGACCCATATAGATATTTCTTAGACACGGTGTTACAACATGAACTAGCAGGTCTAATTAAAGCCCCAAAGGACGCAGCTAGCCCAACTGCAACCTAGAGGTGTTACCCACTATCACCTTGATAACTACCTCCCTGCACTTCCAGTTGGCTCTTCTCCAACTTGAGGGGGGTTTCCCAAAATAGGATTGCTAGGCTATGGCAATGAGGGCACAAAGGTGATTTGAAGAGCCCCTAGGAAAACTTGAGATCTTCATAGTAGTATAGGTGATGGAAGGGTTTTAAAGACTAGTGCCAATCCCAGAGCAATGGAATCAAGGAAAAAAAACAATTAAAGGGGGGTAGTTCTTAAAGAGGTTAAGAAGAATTAGATCATTTGTGGTGCCAGCCAATAAACCCTAACATGTTGCAACATAATCATGGAAATTACTGGGAGCTTCCTTATGGTGCCAACTCAAAATAATGATAATAAGGTGATACAATGAATTGTTACAAGTTCTTACTCTATTGATGATTGGGAACTGTTACCCCCTCCCCTTTTCAGCAAGGGTGACTTTTGATCAGAGATTTTGATGTGAAATTTATGGTTCTACCTGTTGTCACCCAAAACTGACATGCGTGTGCTGAAGCCCAAAAATAAGCACACAAGCTCGATGACAACTCTCAAGAGAGAAGCCAATGTCACCACACTCCTCTCTCCTCACTTCATGTTGGCTCTTCTCCAACTTAAGGGGGGTATCCCTAAGGTAGGATCGCTAAGACAGGTGCAACGAAGGGCAAGGTGAATCGAAGAGGCTGCCTTAGAGAAACAGTTGTAATAGAAAAAGGTATTTTGAATAAGCGATGGGAAAGAAAGGAGGATCAATCCTCGGGGAAAGACCAGTGTCAGTACCAGAAGGGAGAATGGAGTCAAAAGAGGACTCAAGGAGGCCTTGTGCTTCATACAAGTGAGATTAGTCTAGTACATTCCATAATCAAAGACAAGGAAAATATAAGTATAACTGACTGCATTCTATTACTCCTATGATCTTTTGAAAACATAACGTCAACAAACAACTTGACAACCGCAAATGCTTGCCCAATGGACTAGATTATAGCCTTCTATGCTAGATTTACTCTACAGCTTATAATGAAACCCGCAGCTATGAAAGAGATGCTCAATCTGTCCTAAAAACCCAGCATGGTATTTTTTCTATTAAGCTCCAAGGGAAAGAAAAACTCCCAAAAATTTTCCATGTTTACAATGGTGAAGGCTAGCCTCTTTATAGGCCCAAAACCTCTTATTCTTCTCAAAAAGAAAAATAATAATAAAATAATGAGAAAAGGGTGAGATCCACTTTTTTCTGCACTAATAACTAAACAGACTAAAGCAAGCTCTGCCTTCACTATCCACGTGAATCAAAAGATCAACAAAACATTTAGTTGCCAAGCTCCATGCAGCCACGTCACCAAGGATGCCCACCAAAAAGGCCAAAACGTGGATGGTCAATTAAGTTTAGAAAATGGAGCACCGCTCCAAATCACAAAATCTAGAAATCAAGGAAATTTACAGCCGCTAGCTCCAACTCCTATCAGTGTATTGGCGGTTTAATTGACCAATTGCTACAGCTCGCAGTCTAGGATTCTAATTTGCAATCGACCATCTGATAGGGTTGTTAAATGCTCGATATAAACACTGCAGCAACCGTATCCGGTTGGACTTGAAGGGAAGAGCCGAAACCAAGCTCTGATACCAAATGCAGCAACCGTATCCGGTTGGACTTGAAGGGAAGAGCCAAAACCGAGCTTTGATACCAAATGCAGCAACCGTATCCGGTTGGATGTTAATAGTCGAATCCGACTCTCATATTGAATGATAAATAGGAAATAATATATTAGATGATGATTATAAAATTACAATAAGATGGCCTTTATAGGGCTTGATGAAGCATAGTGAAGGGTTACGCCCTTTCACTAGTAACATAATAAACTATTAATTTATAATTAATAATATTAATTAAATATTCACAGCATCGCCTTCCCCTTGGGAAAGCTTTGTCCTCAAAGCTTGAGTATTTTCCTAATGTCGTCTTTTATTCTGGCTCTATGTCGCACTGATGACTTGAGAGGTGCGATTTTGATTACGACCATTACCTCATTTTGATTATTATGTCTTGATATTTGCAATAAGTACGAACTTGGTGAAGTTTTGTTTACGCTATTTCTACTTGTGTGATTGTTTCTTTTAACTATGTTTGTCGTCAATTGAACATGCTCAATATACATTACGACCTTAATTATTTTCGTGTTGTTAACCCCAACACATTTTGTGTCAGTTCCCTTGAACGGGCTCCTTGTGCTTTTAATGCTCTTAAGAACACTGGTCTTATCTTGTGTCTGATAGATATTATAGTTGCTTCCCTTGATGTTCTTTATAGCCGTCTTTGTGATGATATCTGTCCTTCGTGTGTTTGTGATTGTGACATACTGGCCTACTCTATCTTCCTTTTTTTCATCAACTTGGGTGGCTTCTTCTACGTGATTTTCACCTCCATCTACATTTACTTTAAATGTTTCGTCCATAGTTTTCTTTATTTCATCTATGTCTTAAGGATTTCCTCAAGGAGATCTATGAATTCGTCACTCTTACTATAAGATGCCATGGACGTTTGTAGAACGCTATTTTGGCCTTTTAAGGTGAAATTTTGAATAATAATATATTAATTAATTAATATTATTTTTATTTTTTCATAAACTATAATATTTTGTATATAGTTTTTTTTTTAAACAAATATTATAATATTAAATATAATATTTTATTTTTATTTTTATTTTTATAATAAAATATATTATTATAAATATATTATATTACAATATATTTGAATTAATATAATATATTATATTATATTATATTGTTTGTTTTTTTTGTTTTTCGTTTTTTTGCAGGTCGTGGAGGTGGAGGCCGAGCGACGACGTGGAGGTTGGCGGTTGTTGGGGTGAGCATAGGAGGGAGGGGAGACGAGCGATGGCGCTAGATGGGAGAGGTGAGCAGCGAGGGATGGGGCAGCAGCTTGAAGGTGATCGTGGGTATGGTGTGCAGGAAGGGGAGCCGACAGAGATGGAGTGTGGGAGGAGGGTGCAGGGGTGTGGAGTGGCAGGCGCTGTAGAGGAAGGGCACGATGGCGCGTGGGAGTGGAGGGGAGGCCGAAGGATGGTGCGGACGACGCATGGGGATGGAGGAGTGATGGAAGGAGAGGGATGCAGCAGGGAGGCGGGAGGGATGGCGGGATGTGCAGCTTTAAGGAGCTGAGCGGTTGCACGAGAAGAAGGTTGGGTGGCGGTGGAAGGAGGGGTGAGGGAGTCAGGGGTCGAGGGTGGAGTGCGCGGGAGCTAGAGCAGGAGGTGGGGCGTGGGTGGCAAAGTAGGGCAGGGAGTGGCGATTGGAGTATGTGTAGGCAAGTGCTGACGGGAGGAGGAAGTATGGGGGAGTATGCGTAGGCAAGGGCGTTGCTGCAGGTGACGGGGGAGATGCGATGGAGGAGAGAGGTGCGTGGAATGAAGTGTAGGTGCAACAGAAGACGTGGAGAGGAGCAGTGATGTGAGTCGTTGCTGGAGGTGATGGAACAACAGGGGAGAAATGGCAATGTAAGGTGTGGATGCCGGTGTGAAGAAGGATGAGAACAGCGTGGAAGCGCGGGGTGAGGGAAGGGCAGCGGAGATGCAGAGTGGAGAGAAGATGTGGAAGATGGGTAGAGAGAGTGAGGACAGGTGAGCCGAAATCGAGCTCAATAGTAGGAGGAGCCAAATCCGAGCTCAAGTCGAAAGAGCCGAAACCGAGCTCTGATACCAAATGCAGCAACCGTATTCGGTTGGACTTGAAGGGAAGAGCCGAAACCGAACTCTGATACCAAATGCAACAACCGTATCCGGTTGGACTTGAAGGGAAGAGTCGAAACCGAGCTCTGATACCAAATGCAGCAACCATATCCGGTTGGATGTTAATAGTCGAATCCGACTCTCATATTGAATAATAAATAGGAAATAATATATTAGATGATGATTATAAAATTACAATAAGATGGCCTTTATAGGGCTTGATGAAGCATAGTGAAGGGTTACGCCCTTTCACTAGTAACCTAATAAACTATTAATTTATAATTAATAATATTAATTAAATATTCACAGCAAACAGCCATCCATTTGGCCGCCAAGTAGAATGTTTTCAACAGCTGATGAAAACGTGGATTTCCCCACCATGCTAAATAATTCTTTTAACACCGAGTTAAGTTCTGGAAGCTTGAGCTCCGCATCAGAAATCGGCTCCAGTGATTTCCTTCAATTCTGCTGTCAATTTCATTGTACCTCGAGCCCTGGCGTTTGTGCATCAAAAACTCGGCTGCTAACAAAATGCGTGACACACGCTTCAACAAAGGAACTTGCATCGAATGAGACTTCACAACTAGTGGCAGCCCGGATCCAAAAACAGCAGTTGAATGGCGTAACACTAGTCACATCCCATGAAAATGCAGATCCAAGCTCTTGTTTTCTGATTTGTTGTTGTGGTATTAACTCCCACTCGAATCTATAGGAGGACCGCCCTTGGCAATGAGCATAATCCCGAAGCCAGCATTAAATGTAACTCTACATCCAAAAAATCAGCTGCCAGAGGTTATGGGCAATCCATAGAAATAAATTGCGCGGGATATGAATGCCGAACTCCTGGCTTTCTCTATTTTCAGAATCCCTGATAAAACAGAGTTGCTCAGAAGACTTGTTTGTTCAAAAAGGCGCTCATTCTGTGCAGCATGTGCACAAGCTTCTTGTGAAAGCTTTTGATAATCAATTAGTTTGCAGAGTTTCTTACGCTCCATATCTGTCAATCCTGGATGTGCCTTCAAGTAAATATCGATGGCTCTATATAAACCATCATCCACAACACGTGCATAATCTGGCCAAAGTTCCACAATAGCTATGAACTTTGATAGCTTGAGGTTTGTATCCAGTGCTATCTCTGCAAGGTAGCCATCTATTAACTTTGCAACTTTTATTAGTGCAGTCTGAGATGGAGAACCCAGACCATCAGATTCATATGCAGAGTGGGAGTCCATGTGATCATATTTGTCATCTTGTTGAAAAAAGTTAACCAGTATTCGATCAACTATGTCAACATCAAAAAGTGTGTCTCCTGTATGCAAGAAGGATGGGATGAGAAGATCATCGAGAATTGCAAAATCCAGTTGTAAGCCAATCCTTCTCAGCTGACCCTAGTTTAACATCTGTGTAGCAATCAACACCTGCTCCGTATCCAGATTCAATCCCCATTCCGGAATCAACATGCATTGAGTTGTAAGAAGCCTGCTTTTCATCTAGTACATCACACTATGAATCCATATCCAGTAACTGAGTTGATGGTTCCTCGCCATTTGAATATGCCAAAACTTCCTCCTTTTCCCTGTGCAAAACATTTTTATTCCCTACAGGCTTTTGCTCTGTACTTTTAGATAGAGCATTGAGATTCTCACTACACGACTTTTTCCTATATTCACTTTTCACCATCCATGTACCTTCTTTTTTATTTTGAACCACTGAGCTTGATCTGTAACTCCTTCTGTTGCTCATCTCTGGCTTTTTTTGGGACAGCAGATATGTATTTAAATCTAGGATGGAATTGACAGGAAAACACAGTCCCCTTTCTGTATTGGAGGGAGCATCTGAGTTGATGATGCTGTCACCAAATTCGTCACATGTTCATTTTCTCCTCCACACCTATGTTGTCATACTTCTTTGATCATCATGGCTAACTCGCCAACTCTCCATTGAATTCTTCATGCAGCAGTTTCATCCTGTCTTCAAGTGACCACCCATTTTTGAGGGGTAACACTACCATTGATCATGTGTCTAAAATCCTACGGCCTTGTCAAATGGTCCATATGCTTTGATATGCCCAGCCGAAGACAGTACCTGATCCTCTAGTGATGTGACATCTTCTAACCTTCATTTACTCTTAGCATGTTTTCTTGTATGATGATATGTTAGCATGCAATGTTAAATGTACACTTTATATTGACTCGTGTGCTTAAACTGTTGCACGTCTCTTAGTCTAACCTTAGTGCGGTTCTTCTAGGCTAATAAGTGTGTTAGTACGAAGTTGATTTGTACCTTGGTGAACTAAGTCAAGTGATTTTCATCCATTTCATCGTATTTTTCCAAGCCATTTTTCAACTCGCTAACCAATTCACCCATCCCCTTCATATTCTCCCTTTGTGAATGATCTATATTTAGTGATAACACATGGTCTCAATACTATTCCAATGTATGAATTCCTCAAACAAAGCTAAAAGAGTCTTGTACTCTCCAAAAATGGATCTTCTAAATAAATTAAATGCAAAAATGCAAATGAAACATATCATGGGAGATACTCCCATGATACTCCATCACAAACGCCAGGTTCCCTTGCCCCAGGTTGTCTAAGCCATATCTAAAGAAAAGAGACTAAGCCAATGAAAGTGCTCAAGGAAATGCAAATAATGAAATATCAAAGAAAAAATGAAAATAAAAGGGATCGCAATATGAAGGTGCGAGAATGGATGACCCATGGCAACACTTCCTAGGCACACATGTGGAAGAAACATTAAAAAATCCTAACTCTTGAAAGTTAAGGATAGGCCAACATATTCATGTTAGTAGGATGGTCATTTCACAAAGACCCCTTTCTTTCCCTATGTACCTACTTCACTCACACACCCTCACTTGACTTAGGTAAGCTAAGCTCTACACGCTAGCTTAGGCTCTCACATGTAAAGGGTTTAAGGTTTGCATTAATGTTAGTCTTAGATGGTGTTAGGTGCTCAAATGGGCATACAAGCAATTGACAAATCACAATCAAGCAAACACATTGAATATTAGGCTTCAAAAGCCATTTTCTTGTTAGCATATGTACATATTAATACATGAGAATGACCCTTGGGTTCATATTCCCAAGGCATCTCTTGGACTTCTTGATGATTGTTAACATTCTCCACCTAACCCTAACGGATTAGGTTCCAACAAGCCACCCCTTAATCTGAAGGGGTGTATGTGAGTCCAAGAAAAGATAGATGAAATCTGGAGAAAGACGACTGCAAAAGGCTGAACATTTCCAACTTGACAATCTGGATTTGCCAAGTTAACAGAAGCTGACATCTCCTGCTAAATATAGGTGCTCTCTTAATTGGTGGTTTTGGCTGACCACAAATCGATAGATCTCAGCAGCTATAAAGTTGTGGTTCTATAACCACAAATCATGAACCATGAGGTGGTTTAAGTATGACCACAAACTCTGGAACTTGGCTCGAAGGCTCAGAGGTTCTTGGAACATTCCGAAAGGCTAGCAGAAGTTGTATTTCTTCTACAAAATGGGTGGTTTTAGGCTAACCACAAACTCTGGAACTTGGCTTGAAGGCTAAGAGGTTATTGGAACATTCCAAAAAGTTAGTAGAATCTAATGCATTCTACTAAATGAATAGTTATGGCTCCGGCTCTGGCTACAGCTCTGAGTTTGGCAGGATCAAGGCTCTGGATCTGATACATGCTCGCTTGTTCCCACTCGCTTGTTCTCGCTCGCTTGTTTCTAGCCGTCATTCATTACCCCCTGTCAGGAACAAGGTGAGGAGAAGATATCTCAACTGCAAGATGTGTCATTACTCAAGAATGAATTCTGCAGTATGACTTATAAATCTTCTTGGTTGTTGATGACCATTGCTAAGAAGTGATCCACCCGTAGTGAATCTTCTCTCTTGCAGGTTTCTTCAGAATGCAGCATATGTCTAAAGAATGGGTATGCTTTCCACAATGCTTGCAAGGATGAAGATCAAAACATTGATCTTTCATGTGGCCAAGTCGATCACAATGTTGGCATTTGGAACTTTGAACAGGTGTAGATGAAAATGAACTTTCCTTCAAGAACCCAATGTTGAACCGGCTTGTCCATACTTTGCTTATTTTTTATCTCTAGGGGGCATTTAGATCCTCTTTATGGATGTATTTTGTTTCAAAACTTCATAGATGTATTGCACTCGGTGCTATTTTGGTTATTTGCACTCATACTTGCTATATATATGAGAAACTTTGCATATTTGTGTATTAATGGTTTGGATTCATATGTATGCACATGAATATATATGTTTTTTACAAAATATGAATACATTATGTATTTTTGGTCGACCGGTTTTTTTCCGGGTTTTTTTTCGGTTCACATTTTGGGCTTTGCTAGTTCGATCATCGGTCGGGTTCTGATAACATTGCCAACAACCCCTAGGGTTCGTTGGGAGAGCCTAACAAATAGCAAAGTAGAGATCCAAGGCCCTTTACAAAAAAGACTTCTTCAAGAGAACGTCTTCTAACCATACAAAATTGACAAAATCTTGATAATTAAGCCCTAATCAACAAAAAGAATGCACTAGCATAGCACCATTCAACAGAGATAGAGACATTCCTACCAAGATTCAACAAAGATGAACAAAGGAAGACCATAGATCACCTTTGTGCATGAGTTCCATCCAACCATTCTAGCATCAACATGTATGTGTAAAAGAAAACCCTAGCATTCATCCACATTTCACTTCACAAGCCAAAGAAGAGACTCTCCAAGAGGTGCGCATCACATCATAAGCCCATATAACAAGAGAAAAAGAAAAATTATCATATTTGATCCCATGTCTTGTGATTTACAAATGATTGAGGAAGGTTTATTTATAGCCTCACATCCTCACTTTTTTACAAATAACCAGGCCTACAAGCCATTAAAATGTCAATGTAAAAATATAACATAAAATAAACTAAAATAATCTAAAGCAAGAGTAACTTGGGGTATTTTCCCCCAAAGTTACCAAAAACTGATGAAAATAGCTAAAACTAAACAAATAGCTTCACTCTGAAGGATGGAGTGAGCAGGGGGGAACGTCATGCCCCATTTAACCCGAAATATGTTGAAAAAACCTCAAGGTCCCCCCTCAATCAAGCTTCAAGGCTTGGGCGGCAAGGATGACGTCATCATGGTGCAAGCTCCCAAAGAGAAGACGTTGTGCTGAAAGGAGGCCAGGAGGGGTGTGTGGGGTGACTGGAAGAGGAGGCAAGTGCCTCTGAGTAGAATGTTGTCACCTGTGTGGATATCAAGCAGGGAGGTCATGTGACCCAGTGACCTGCCCCTAGGAGCCCCGGACACCAACCTCAGGGCTACAAGCCCTAAAATGAGGCAGTAGGCAATGTCACTAAGACATAGTACTCCTAAAGGAAGAATCAAGGGATTCGGCCATAACCATCCCTCAAAAGGTGCAGATAACACCTCCATCCTAGTCCTAAAGAAGAAAAAAAACGACCCCTCTCCCTGGGCAGATATCTGAAAGTGAGCTGGTACTGGTACAGCGTAACATACCCCATAAGAGACCTCACTATTAAAGTCGTTGATGGACATCTCACCAACGACAAAGGAAGATGTCATAAAATCTCAGTTCAAATACAAGGACTAGAATTACAATCGGGATTTTATGCTCAATGGGATGAATATGGTTCTAGGTGCAGAATGGTTGACACAATTGGGCACTTATACCACTAACCTCGAAAACAATTCATGGAATTTCACTTACACGGTAAACATTATAAACAATATGGTAAAGGTTTCATTCCCAAGGAAGGTGAACTACAACCACAAGAAAAAAAGGAAGAAACACAAAAAAACATACAACAAAAGCAAGAGAAATTTACACCCAAGAAGAATCAAAATTTTAAGTTACATCACCAAGTAAAAAGACTTCAAGATCTAGTGCACACCTTGCAAAAGAATCTTGTGAATGCTCAAGTTGGAAGCCCAAGCGATTTTCTAAAGTTAGTCAAGGAAAAGGATGTTTCCACCAAGGAAGCATGCTCAGTTAGAGAGTATCCAATTTATTATGCTTCGAGGACAAATCATTCCTTAAGGGGGGTGGCAATGTTACAAACATAATAATACATATAAATAAATTATATAAATAACAAATAATCAATAAATAAGACTAACATTTAATGAAGAGTCAAAGCACACACCTGTTCACTTTCATGGCCAGTCAATGCCTATAAAGGTATACCATCACAAGAGCATTATAATCATTCATCTTATATATCAAATATATTTGTATACATTCAAACACTATTGCAGATTTTATGTTTATGCAATGCTTCCACTACACTCATACATAATAGAATCTAGTGGAAACGTTGCAATCCTGAAATCCCGAAAACTATGAAGTTTGTTGAATTCTGAATGGGATCTAAAATTCCACTTTTTGCATATGAAGTCCAATGATGTCGGAACCACTCTCAAACATCCTGAAACAATTAATGGTAATGTTAAAAATTTAAGTAAGAGTGACATTCTCCTTATCTCTTAATAATTTAATATTATCGATGATTACAAGGGACTAGGGTTTACCTTCTTTTTTTTAAACATGTCCTAAACCATGGCAAACGGCCTTGTACAAAATGGGTCAATTCAGGTACAGAAACAACTGATTCAATATAGAACCAGCCATTTTCGATCAGCAACACTGAACCATATCAAAAAACATCCAAAACCAATTGGACTAATCGGTTCAAATACATAAATAACCGGTTGAGTACAAAACCAACCATTTATGGTCAGCAACACTGAACCAGACCAAAAGACATCCAAAACCGGTCTCAACAACACTAAACCAAACCAACAATCAGTTCAGACCGTCCTCGACTTGGCAACTCGCATGGTTCGAACCTGGACATCGTTCGCAACGGCCTCGGCTTAAATGGAGGCTCTCTCGTCACATTCCTTCATTACGTCTCCTTCTTCAACTCTGTTAAAGAAATGTAACTGCGGAAGATATTCTAAATGTATTTGTCTATTGTATTATCGTATTCCTCCTTCGGGAGATGTCATTAATTGATAATGTAAGAGTCATTAAAAGAGTCAATGTAAAACCCAAACTGATTAGGTCGGCCTAGAAAGATCTAGAAAGAATATTTTATTGTAAAGAGTACAAATCGGCCCAGTTAGGTGAGTTAGAGCCGACCTAATTAGCAAAAGGTCATGTCAATTGTAAAGTATAACTAGGGGATTGAGTTGCTCATTTGCAACACTCACCTCACTCACTCAAGGTCGCATAGGAGAGAGAGGAGTTCGCACAAGTGAAGGAGAGAAGTTGTTTTGTCTTGGGGTTTTATCTTGTACTTGGTGAATTCTATATTGAGGAAGTTTTGCCGAGGTTTTCTCCCTTGTGGTTTCCCCGAGAGAAATTTTGTGTTCTTTGTGTTTACTGTGCTTGTCTTTCTTTTACTGATTATATTGTTTAATGTTATTATGCTATACAAAGTGAAAAACTAACATGGTATCAGAGCAGGCCTGAAAGAAAACATTGTGCAGTTGTTGCCTAGGGTTTCCATTTCCAAAAACTAGTCATATTGGCATTTTCACTATAAATCACTTTTGGCGAAGGTTCAAGATCTGAAACTTGGATAGGCCGAAGATGAAATATTCATGTACCTTGTGTGCGAGTTTCAGCCTCAAATTCGATGTACTTTAGGAGATATGATCCATTCAAATTAGGGTTCTATCCTCCTCCAGAATTCAATTTTAAAAAGGTGGCATAGGGAGAAATGCTATATCTCGAGATACGAAGATCCAAATCGAATTTCGTAAGATGTTCCAGAAAGTGCACGGACTGTAGTTTCTCTGGTGTGAGTTTCAGAACCAGAATATGAAAAAGTGACATGTGGAATTCCGTACAAGTTCGCTATACTGAAATGGTCCATAAACAAGTCATCTTGGGAAACTTAGCATAGGTTCCACCTGGTGAATCCAATCCTGCTCTAACCTGTGGGGTTGGATAGAACACAAATCAGACTATCACAGGACGAAGTTTCAGACCTTAAGGAGCAGAAATTTCGGAGATACATCAAAATTAAGACTCGACAAATCTGCAGTAGAAATTGAAGAAACTATGGCTTCTTATTCCAGGAGCTCTCTCCACAGATCAGCTGAAAAAGAGGGTGCATCTAACTCGCCTCACCAGGGCGCATCTTTCAGTCGAAGTAGATTTCAATTCCAAGAATTTTCATTTTTGGGTCCACCACTACAGCCCGGAGAACTAGGGCATCAAGTTTTTGGAAGATCTGCTCACAGAATCAAAAAAAGGAGTACTTTGCTCAACTCGGCTTGTGGAGGCACATCTTTTCATCTAATTAGTTTTCCAAAATTCCGAAGTTGGAAAATTAGGGTTTCTCTGTCAAACCCTAGATCAAGGTAGAAGCAGTTTTCAGAAGGACAACTTTGCTGGTAAGTCCTACATCTATTCTATTTCCATTTGAGGTTCTCATTTTATCAAAATGACAAACAATACCAAGCTTGATGAGAAGCTTGAAGGACTGAGAACTTCAGGGCATGGAAATATAGAGTCATGCTTATTCTTGAAGAACATGACCTAGAAGGCTTTATAAAAGAGGGACTTACAGAACCAAAAGGAGATGAGGCCAAAGCAATACACAAGAAGAATATGGTCAAAGCTAAGAGGATCATAGCCGATTCTATCAAAGATCATTTGATTCCTCAAGTATCCTCAAAGAAGACTCCAAAAGAAATGTTTGATGCCTTGACCAACCTATTTGAAGAAATTAATATTAACAGGAAGATGACCTTGAGAAATCAACTCAAGGGTGTGAAGATCCAGAAGTCTGAGACTATGCACTCATACTTCTCCAGAGTGTCCCAGATCAAAGAACAATTAGAAGCTATTGGAGATATGGTGGAAGATGTTGAAGTTGTAATGACCACACTGAATGGTCTTCCTAGAGATTGGGAACCTTTTGTTCGTGGCATATGCGCTAGGAAGAAATTAATCCAGTTCAGACAACTATGGGAAGAGTGTGTGCAGTAAGAGAAGAGAAGTTAAATGATGATGAAGATCAAGCTTTGGCAACCCATGCCAAAGGAAGAATCATGAACATTCTCATGACCACTCTCCTAGAAGATCTCAAAGATTTCAAAGGAACAAAAGGATCAAGAAAGACTTCTCCTCCTTTGAATGTTTTACTTGTCACAAGATGGGACACATTGCAAGAAATTGTCCTCTCATAGCTGAAGAATTCAAGAAGCGGAATAAGAGATTCCATGCCCATGTAGCTAAAGAAGATGAACATGATGATGAAAGGAAAGACAACGAAGATTCCTCCAATGATAAGGAATATGTACTTTAATCCAAACCAGGAAGATAGAAGAACCTCTTATCTATCTCAGCATTGGATAAGAAGGGATGCAGTTGTGATTAAAATTGAAGAAGGGGGGCTCTACAAAATTGAAGGGACATGCAGACTCACCCCTAATAGCTAGGACTATGAGTCCTTATGATTTGTAGCATAGAAGACTTGTTCAGCATTGTCAGTCATAAGAAAGAAAGGAACAGGTCCTCAGAATCAGATGATGGAGTGGAGCACACTGTTAGAGATTCTTGCAAGGAGACTAGGATCAAGAGAGATCCTACCAAACAAACAAAGATAAGTATTTAATTATTACTTTCTGTATTGTCCAGTTGTGTACATATTTATGTTCCTAGATTTAGGATGTGTATTATGCATGTTAGAGAGTTTGCATTGATGAACAGAATACTAATAATATGCATGTGATGGGTAAGTGGCCTATGGTGTTATACAACATTCCATTACTACTTATCTAGAATGAAACCTCTTTGCTGATATATTGGGAGTAGTGCACGCTCTTAATAATGTTCTGGTAGAGATGGAAGGCATGTGGAAAGTTACCGTATGAATACGGGATATGGATGAATGTTTGTTGAAGCATTGGCTAAGATAGTTGCATGACTGTGTGAACTATGCATAAGAATTTGTAATTATTAATATGTTTTGGAAACTATGAAATGTTTCTAACCATGCAACTGAATTTGACTTGTAGGAAATATCGTGTACGATTACCTACAAATGAAGAATGATGAGACTTGTTTTGTAGAACAAGTGACGATGGTTCAACCATAACATTCAACAAGATTTATGAATTTAAGCATACTACAGTAGTACAAAGCAAGGGTTCTCTCAGAAAGATGGAGTCGACTATGACGAGATGTTGCTCTAGTGGCCAGACACACTTCCTTAGTGGTGGATATTACACTAGATATATGGTGTAATCGAAGTAGAAGATGATATCGAGCAACCTCCAGGACTCAAGACTCTCTACAGAGAACCACATGTGTGCAGATTGAAGAAGACTTTGTACGGGCTCAGAAGGCACCCATGGGATAGGATGATCACCTAGAGTGATGAGATATCAACCTTTACTACAAGGTTGAAGATGAGGAGCTCGTGGATGGGTGCAAGAGAGAACATGCAACAGAGTTCGAGATCTTGGTATCCAGTGACCTTTAAAGATGACATAGATGGATACACAGAAGATCATCAAAAGAGAAGGCTACCAGTCACTCCAGTGAAGAATGTCCCAATGTAGGGAGTACAAGATGCAGAGGGAGGATAGTGCTCAGGAAGCTCTGCTTCAGAGGGAGTGACTGCAACATGTTCAGCTTGTAGCGAAGCAGTTTGGATTCGCAAGATGTTGACAGGATTGTTTGATGCAAAGATAGATGTGACTGATATCCTCTGTGACAATCAGAGTTATATCAAGATGACAGAGAATGCAGTGTTCAACAATAGATCGAAACACATCGAGATCAAGTTTCACTATATCCGGGATATGGTGCAGAAGGGAGCTGTAAAGCTCAAGTATGTTCCTATAGAGGAACAAGTTGTTGATGTGTTGACTAAGCCTCTGTCTCACATAAAGTTTGAATACTTTCAAGACAAGCTTGGTGTGGTCCGAAAGGACCTCCCTCGAAAGAGGGATTGATGATGATGATGATTCCAGTCCTTAGGTGACTGGTGCCAGTCCTGAGGTGACTAAAGATCAGTACTGGCAGACTGATAGAGTTCCAGTCCTTAGGTGACTGATGCCAGTCTTGAGGTGACTGAAGATCAGTACTGGCTGACTGATAGAGTTCCAATCCTTAGGTGACTGATGCCAGTCCTGAGGTGACTGAAGATCAGTATTGGATGACTGATAGAGTTCCAGTCCTTAGGTGACTAATGCCAGTCCTGAGGTGACTGAAGATCAGTACTGGATGACTAATAGAGTTCCAGTCCTTAGGTGACTGATGCCAGTCCTTGGTGACTGAAGATCAGTACTTGCTGACTGATAGAGATGCCTGTCCTTGGTGACTGAAGATCAATACTTGCTGACTAATAGAGATGCCAGTCCTTGGTGACTGAAGATCAGTACTTGCTGACTGATAGTACTTGCTAACTGATAGAGATGCCAGTCCTTGGTGACTAAAGATCAATACTTGCTGACTGATAGAAATGCTAGTCCTTGGTGACTGAAGATCAGTACTTGCCGACTGATAGTGTTGTTCCAGTATTTGTTTACTGATGATTGATGTTGTTGTTCCAGTATTTACTTACTGATGTTGTTGTTCAAGTATTTGCTTACTGATGATTGTTGTTGTTGTTCCAGTATTTGCTTACCGATGATTGTTGTTGTTGTTGTTCCAGTATTTACTTACTGATGATTGTTGTTCCAGTACTTGTCGACTGGGGATTAATGTTGTTCCAATGTTCAAACACCGATGATGATGCTGATGCTAATATTCCAGCAGACGGTGATGATGCTGATGCTAATATTCCAGCAGACGGTGATGATGCTGATGATGATGTTCCAGCAGACGATGATGATGTTGATGGTGATATTCTAGTAGACGATGATGATGATGCTGATGGTGATATTCCAGCAGATGATGATGATGTTGTTGATGGTCATATTCCAGAAGATGATGATGATGATGCTGACGGTGATATTCCAGCAGATGACATTAATGTTCCAACAAATTCTTGCTGACGGTGATATTCCAGCAGATGACATTGATGTTCCATCAAATGATGTTGATGATACCCCAAACATATGATGATCCAAAAAGTTCCTACGACATATAGAGATTCACAAGTCAGTTGGACAATTGTTGATGTTGCCCGCAGAATACCTTCCTAGTTAAGAGGGAGTGTTAAAGAAATGTAACTGCAGAAGATATTATAAATGTATTTGTCTATTGTATTATTGTATTCCTCCTTCGGGAGATGTCATTTATGTAATTGGTAACGTAAGAGTCATTAAAAGAGTCAATGTAAAACCCTAATTGATTAGGTCGGCCTAGAAAGATCTAGAAAGAATATTTTATTGTAAAGAGTACAGGTCGGCCCAGTTAGGTGAGTTAGAGTCGACCTAATTAGTAAATGGTCATGTCAATTGTTAAGTATAAATAGGGGATTGAGTTTCTCATTTGCAACACTCACCTCACTCACTCAAGGTCACATAGGAGAGAGAGGAGTTCGCACAAGTGAAGGAGAGAAGCTATTTTGTCTTGGGGTTTTATCTTGTACTTGGTGAATTCTATATTGAGGAAGTTTTGCCGAGGTTTTCTCCCTTGTGGTTTCCCTGAGAGAAATTTTGTGTTCTTTGTGTTTGTTGTGCTTGTCTTTCTTTTAGTGATTATATTGTTTAGTGTTATTATGCTAAACAAAGTGAAAAACTAATAGGCTCTACATGCCCCAAGACGCTTTTGCATTCCTCCATTGCAATTCTCTGCATTGGTTTGCTCTTGCATTCACTAGAGCCATGGCTCGCACCAAGGAAACTCCTTTTAAGACTGGGTCGCGACGAACCCACATGCCGCGGACCTTCCATGAATTGGGCAGGGTGCAAGGCTACTTCGAGCAAGAAATCCCTAATTCTGCTCGAGCCTACACTCAGACTGGAAAAACGTCTGCAGCAGAAGAGGAACTGCCCATCTGCTCAGCATCTATCTGGTGAATTTGGGGGCTGGAAGAAGATTCTGGTTCGGCGTGCACGTGGGAAACTAGACACACAAAGACTCTGAAAGTTTTTTGGACCACCAAAGCCCTCATGTCATTAGCAATGGAAGACTGTGTCCAAGGTCTTCTCCAGTCTGAGGAGGATGCCATGCCGCTGGTGGATAGAATCCACAACCTGGAGTCCACTCTGCATGCACTCTTCAGGTATCAGCGCTCGGAAATGGAAAGGATAAATGCAAAATTAGACGCCCTCGCCAGAGCTATCATGGGAAAACCTTCACTAAGCCGCCGCCAAACCAAACTGTTGCCACCCAGCTCATCTTCAGGTGCAGTCCCACCACTCAGGTAGACCAAGGAATTCGCAATGCTCCAGGTGCACACCTCTTCCATTCCCCTCTCTAACGAGTATTAACTGGTTTTGCTTATGTCTGGTTTCTGGTATTCATGTTTGTTAGTCATTTTGATTTTCAAGGGCCATAACCCCTGTCATGTGGGGGAAATTTGTCAACCTGCACACTTGTTGTCTCTGGAAGTTTTGATCATCCTCAGTCTTAGGAAGTTGGGAAGCCTTAGGCTCCATCTGGTTTCCATTTTCTGCATTTTGCATGGCTTTTAGGACATCTGCCAGCTGGGTAATTTGGACATGTATAGACTCTTTGTTTTGAATTAATAGATTTTATGAACCTTACAAAAAAAAACACTAAACCAAACCAAAAAAATCCAGAAGTTGTTGGACCGGTCGGTTTTTTCAATTCCGATAGCACTAGTTCAAACCCTTGTCCTAGTCTTTGATAGCCAAATGTTTTGTTTCTCTTCAAATATATTGAAATCTCAAGAGCTAAAAAATCTCCACATAAACCTACATGCAAGATCTAATAATCCTAATAGCAAAGTCTAGGAATTGACTACTAAGAGCAATAATTCAAGTGTTGAAATCAAAGAAATTTAATAAGCGAACAACAATAAATTTGGAATATAATTACCTCAACCTTGTTATGCATAAGTCATTAATTGAAGAAGAAATCAACATTTGAACATGTAGCACTTAGATCTTCAACTTAGTTCTACAAAATTCATCACATATCCTAACACCAAGGCAAATGAACACAATAGTAGCAAGAGTATTTTATTCTCCAAGTTCTAGCAAAGAGTACAATGAGAGAGGCTCTCTTATATAGATGAGAGAGTTGTTAAATCTTCCAATGACATGGTCAAAACTAGCAACCCTAGATCTTGACCACTTAATGATGTAACAACCTCATTGACAAGTCAAAACTAACAAATCATTTTCAATACAAGTGGACAAAAAAGAGGAGCGTCCTCTAACAAAATCTAATCAAATGAGTCAATCCTCCACAAGAGTAGGTGGACCCTCATAAATGGGGCGCACCTAACCAACCAAGTCAAATATGATGAATGCTCATGATGAGGTGGCACATGTGGCAAGAAGAAGTCTCCAAGGTGCAATGTACCATCTAACCAACCAAGACAAACCATGACGAAAAAGCCTCAAGTGAGGAGCACTCCAATAAATGAAGGTGCCAAGTGCCTCAACAGTCCAAGACAAGTCAAAAACCCTAGAGTGCTCTATGGCTCAACGATTTGGGGGCCTTGTTGTTGGAGTCTAATTGCGCCTCAATCGAGAGTCAAGACTCTTCTCCTCCGACGTGTCATTATGTGGAAACAAAAAATTCCTCAAACCATCATCCTAGCAGAGTTTGGTGCCTGGCCCTTCTGACTTGAGACGATGTTTAGTTTGGTCTCTTTCTTGCATTGCCTTCGGAGCTTTGTCGACTCGGCGACAAGGCGAGACAAGTACATGTACCTGGCCTAGTGTACTTTAGAGACTATTGCCTCATCTAACCCTCTGGGACATGCTCAAGGTTGGTTTGCGAGAGTCTTGATTCTCTTAGATTCAATGGGCATTCAGATGGACCGACTCCCTATTGATTTTTCTGATCTCAGGCCTAGGTAATTAATTCCTAGTGGTTTCCTTGCTTCAAAAATTAACTTTCAACCCATTGATTAAATTACACTGCTGAGATCTATTAACAAAAAATTACAGCGAAAGCAAACTAGGAAACAGATCACATAAACACACACAGATTTATGCCCTTCAAAATTCAACTTTTCATTAACAAATAATCCAAGCTTACAAGGGCTCCCTTACAGGGAAAATGGCCCTGAGAAATTACACGGCAAACCTGGGAAATTTTGCCTTGTTGAAGACAAACTTCAACCTGCAAGCCCTTGAAAAACGCAGCAAAATCTGAATTTTTCTGCCCCTGCAAACCTGTTATACGGCCTCCTTGTCAAACTATACGATCCATACACCCATACGGATCTATAGGGTGACGAAAAACAGGTTTAGAACAACCATCCAAACATCCAGCATAACCCAGATTTCAGAATTAGGTAGTCATTAATTAAATGACAAATCACAAGCACTTAAATAATGAACAAGCTGAAACACTAATGCTGAGACTGTTAACAGCAGAAAAATAAATATAACAGCAGTCTGAAAATTGCATGCACAATGATATTTGGTCAATACAGACCCTAGAAAAACCCACAAGGGGAAAATCAGTTCAAGAGCAAATTTTATTAAGCATTCTCAGGCAAATCAGAGTTTTACAACAGTATATAAACAACATTAAAAGACTGTACCAGCACTTTGAATTATGTGCAGCACCTCGGAAAATGTGCTCAGTCAACAGTACGACCGATACGGCCTCCACTATAGCATCATTCCTTGAAACTCGTGCCCAGCACCTCGATTTCAGTGCCCAGCAAGTCTGTACAATCTGTACAGTCCTCTCAAATTATGTGCAGCAGAACAGTGCCTCGAACTACGTGCCAATAGAGGAAGTACATCCCAACAGGTACAATAGTATGGGCTCCAGTAATTAATGCACAGAACTGCCTTGGGAATCGAGCCCTCTCACTGGGAAACTAGCCTCCCTTCTCCAAAACTCAGAAATCTCACCAAAATGCTCATTCTTGAAAACTGTCTTGCACACTACCCTAGGTTGCTCTTATAACAGTAAAATGACTTTTCACCTTCCCATCCCTAAATCCGACGGACAAGATCTAATCTTGTCATTAAAAGATCAAGGGATAAGATTCATTCCCTCCAAAATGAATCAGTTACAATTTTAATAAAGTAATTTCACTTTATGAAATAAGTGCACTTTTATCTCATAAAGTCACTTTAAAAAAATAAACTAGGAACATTACATAAAAAGTCACTTTATTAAAGAGCCACTTTATTACAACTTTATAAAAGTCAAGTGCCTAGGTAATGTAAAAGTACTGTCACTTCCGCATACAAGTCAAACATGCGGAGTGCCTCCTGAACTAAATGCTAACACTCCCTCTTAGCGAGGGAGGTACTCACTGCCATCACCATCAACTGGTCTGGTCCTCAGGTCTATCACATTGTTCACAGTAGGAGCTCCCTCTGAACCTGGGGCCAACGCCACCACCTGAACTGAACTCGAATCTGAAGACACCCTCATGGAAGCAACCCTGAACCCTGAGCTCCTAGGAGAATCCAACCTCCAATCCTGAGCATCGGCCCTCTCATACTAGCTGAGCCTCTTGCCAATACTCTGAAGAGACTCCCTCTCTTCCATTGGAAATTGAGACCGAAACCTTGGTACCATTGCAGCCTCCTGCTCCTCTTTCGACTCTAAATCATCAACCATGGGCTATCCACCTAACTTGTACAGCTCACCGAACAGATCACCAATCAACTGTGGATTGATCAATTCCGCTCCCTCTGGGTAGATATAAACATGTCCCCTCCGGAACAGTGTCGAATATCCAGCATCCTCCAAAGCTGAAACTGAGAGAGAGTTAACCCTTAGCCCTGGAACAAATAGAACTCCATCCTGCTCTAGGAGTCCTCCATGATGAATCTGGAATCTGACTTTTCCAAATCCATGCACTGCACGTGTCGTTCCCCCTTCACTCTCAACCATCCGGTCTGGACCTATCTCAATAATGCTGCGGAATATATGCCATATTCCGGTAATGTAATGAGAGGCTCCACTATCAATTAATCAACTACTGTTCTGCACAAATCCATTGCTGTCGGCACTAGATACAAGAGAGAACAACGAGAATTCTTTCTCAAAATTTTCCACAAAGTCATCTATCACTGCAGTTGCTGCAACAGTCACATCCTCCTCCTTCTTCTTCTTCTCAAGACACTGAGAAGCAAGGTGGCCATACTGGTTGCAAGCAAAACATCTGACTTTGCTCAAGTTCTTACTAGACTTCTTCTTGCTCTTAGTTGAAAGAAAACATTTTCTTCATCGGCACCCTCTAGTCCATTGTTCTGAGATCCCTCCCGGACCTCTTCCTGAGTGAAATCGTCCCACAATCTGCCCCAATCTAGTAGTTTTTCCTGACCAACCACAAATTTCACGAAGAATTCCCATTCCTTGGTGAAGCCTTTTAAAGCTATCCTCACCAACTCAGAATTAGAGATGACCTCCCCAACTACAACCAACTCATCTTTCACCTGTGCCACCCTGGTAAGATAGGATACCACACCCTCACCCTTGGCCATCTTGGTCGCATGCAATTTATCCTTGAGTGCCATCTTTTGGTTCTCAGTCTTCGCCTCATACAATTTTTTCAATGTGTCCCACATTTCATAAGCTGACTTCTTCTTAGCCAAGTGTGAGATGGGATGGTCCTTAACACCATCCAAAATAACCCTCTATGCTCTGGCATCCTTTACTTCATGACTGTCAAGAGCAATAGGGTCAACAGTGGGAGGAGTTATCACAATGCTGACATTAACCCACAGTCTGCTTTCTTTAAGCACAACAGTCATCCTGACTTTCCATTGCAAATAGTTGGAAATGCCATCCAATCGTTCCTCAAATCTAATGCAAACAGCCATTTCCTTCTGCTAGTCGAAAAGAAAGCAAACACAAGTTTTCCCTAATCTTCCCAACACCTGCAAAACACTTGCAGATAAAGTTTTCCATTACACAAGTTGTCAAAAATCAACAATAACCTTGCCCAACAACGCAATACACTGCCGCAACAATAATCTATTGTTATCTCAGAACCCTAGCTCTGATACCATGATGAAAAGCAGGCTTAGAACAGCCATCCAAACACCTAGCATAACCCAGATTTCAGACTTAGGTAGTCATTAATTGAATGACAAATCATAGGCACTTGAATAATGAACAAGAAGCTGAAACACTAATGCTGAGACTGTTAGCAGTGGAAAAATAAATATAACAGTTTGAAAATTGCATGCACAATGATATTTGGTCAATATAGACCCTGGAAAAACCCACTAGGGGAAAACCAGTTCAAGAGCAAATTTTATTAAGCATTCTCAGGCAAAAATCAGAGTGTTACAGCAGCATATAAACAGCATGAAAAGACTGTACCAGCACTTTGAATTTTGTGCAGCGCCTCAGAAAATGTGCTCAGCCAACAATACGGCCTCCACTACAGCATCCTTCCTTGAAACTCATGCCCAGCACCTCGATTTCAGTGCCCAGCAAGTCCGTACAGCCTGTATGGTCCTCTCCTCAAATTTTGTGCAGCAGAGCAGTGCCTCGAACTACGTGCCAATAGAGACAGTACGACCCAGCAAGTACAGTGGTACGGCCTCTAGTAATTAATGCACAAAATTGCCTTGGGAATCGAACCCTCTCACTGGGAAACTAGCCTCCCTTCTCCAAAACTCAGAAATCTCACCAAAATGCTCACTCTTGAAAACTGTCTTGCACACTACCCTAGGCTTGCTCTTATAACGTTAAAATGATTGTTCACCTTCCCCATCCCTAAATCCAACGGACAAGATCTAATCTTGTCATTAAAAGATCAAGGGATAAGATTCATTCTCTTGTCATGTCCCCAAATTTTTCATTGGGACACAATGGCCTAAGCCCCTTGGCCATACTCATGATAGTTTGCCAAAATTGATGCTAAGGGTCAAATAATTGCCAAGAATGATGTCCAAGTTAGTAATAATGTAAAATTAGATCCAAATGGGCAAGGTGGGTCACATTAAGAGAAATTCCCAATTCAAAGTTTGTAATATACCCATCCAAATGAACTATCATGGAGGAAAATTACTAGTTCCCTAGGTTGGGGGTGGAAGCATTAAAAGTTGGAATAAGGGAGCTACAAGACCCAAAATGACCTTAGACTTACAAATTCACATTAAATGGGTCAAACAAATAATAATAAAAATAAAATAAGGTGGCATTGGATCATGAGGACACATAAGAGGTTGTGGGACCCACATGTGGCAAGATTCCCCACTACACTTGGCATTATTCTCTCACCAATTCGAGTTCAAGATGAAGGGTAACATACTTGGGGGAGTTGAAGAGGTATTATTCATGGCATGAATCATGTAAGGTCGAATTGGAGTGGAAGAGAAACTCCCATGGAAGAGGAAGAGGCATCTTAGAAGAATGGTGACACTTGGAGCTAGATTCCCTAACTCCTATGACAACAATGATGAAGATTCTATGACACTTACAACAAATTTCAGACCTGATTGCTGACATATGACATATATGACATGTCAAGGCTAAAAATAGCCTCCAAGAGGGTGCACAAGGGAGTTATGGCAGCCAAGAAGCTTCCCCATTCGAATTGAGGGAAGATGGAGACTAGGAATTGTTGGACAAGTGGCACACATTGGAATCTCTTCCCAACTTGAGTTGGCATGAGGCTTTTGGAAGGAATTTGAACCATGGAGGACTTGAGAAGTTTATAAAAGACAAGAACAAAGCAGGAAATGAGCTTTTGATCATTTCTCATTTTGCAAATTGGAGAGCATAGTTTGTCCATGCTAGTGGAGTGTTTACTCTACTTGCCTTAGTACCAATTTCAAGGGTGAAAGATTCCCATCCTAATTGGCAATTAGAGAGGCCATTCAGACCTTTCATTTGGAGCTACAATGGAGTCATTTGTTGCAGGTTGAAGCTACAGGGCTGCTCTTGATCTTCTCTTATTCAACTTGCTCCCACGTCTCTCTCACATTTCTCTTCATATTTTGGCTCTTGGAGGAAGGGCACACTTGGTGAGATGTTGATCTCTTTGGGGGAGCTCTTGGGGCCCCATTTATTTGTAATGTGATGTTTGAACTCTGTATTTGATGCTCATATGAACCTCAGGTCGAATATCCAAGTAAAACCATGTAAAAATGCCAAACTATGTATGAATGGTGCCATTTTCCCCCATAGCTTTTGCATAGTGTACTTGTTGTTGCACATAGTTAGTGAAGGACTGCTATTTCGACTTCATGGACATGTTGGCTGCTATATATATCTGTAATAATCATATAATGAGAGCCACGGCTCGAAACATTATGTATTTCAAGTGATATTTACATTTAAGGAAGAGATTCGAGCCATTTTCCCATATATCTTGTTGAGAGAGCTTGAAGTTGTTTGGTTTCGATTTGTATCAGTCAATCTCTGTGATTTTATTGCTATATGGAGAGCCATTAATGTACTGAAGAAGTTTCATAAACATTATACAAGTCATTGGAACAATGATCCCAAAATTCATAGCAAGTTGTGGATTTTTTCTATCATTTCCCCCGATGTGAAAGCATGTATACAAACCTCTGATTTATGGGAGTTGCAACAGCCTTTAGGAACTGATTAATGATGCATTTGGGTGCCCATTGAAGTCCTCTAACTATTCCATGTCTCTGTTCTGAAATTTGGGAGGGTCGTACTGCATTTGGGAAGCCATTTATGCCATCTACCCTTGGGGATTTGAACCTCGAAATTACTAGTAAATTTCCCGATTTTCTCCTAAACTTAAATGAATGTTGCAGAAGTCTTTTGAGAGTGTCCAAGCATCCATCAGCTTCATTTTTATGTCTCAATAACTTTCAAACACTCTCAGTCCCAATTCGAAATCCTTAGGAGTCGTTTGGAGCCATCTACCCTTGGGGGTTTCAACATCGATTTTCCTAGTAATTCTACCTTTCATTCTCTAATTGTAAATGCAAGTTGCTGAAGTATTTAGAAAGTGTCCAAGCATATAGTAGCTGCTTTAGTGTGCCCAAATACTCCTCAATCCACTCCCTACATCATTCGAAAAGATTTGGGATCATTTGGGACAGTTTGGGGCTTCACTAGTCCAAGTTTCGAAAATTGACTAAATTGGGAAAAATTTCAAATTGGGGACATTACATCCCTCCAAAGTGAATCAGTTACAATTTTAATAAAGTAATTTCACTTTTTTTTAGTCTGTACACATGTATGGCTTCCATACATTGTCCGCACGTCCTATACAAAAATTCGTACAGTTTGATCCGTACGACTATACGGATCTATACGATATGTTCGTACAACCATACGACCCGTTCGTACACCTATCAACATGGTCTGTACGGCTACCCCTGCACAAAAAAAATTGTGTCCTAATCAACTACCTATTTTTCCTTAATGCTCCTCTTTCTCTCTTGCCCTGGAAATCAGAAAGTCATTTCCCTTCGATGAAAGTCCTTCTTCACCCTTGCCCAAGAGACTGAAAATCAGAAAGTCCTTCTCCTAATTCTCACTAAATGCTCGAGTCTCTCTCTTGTGTCTTTCTCCTCTCCCCTTAGCTCCCTTTTATACTTTTGGGATGATCCAAAACCCTAACTTTAATGGCCAAGATTAGATCTCATCTACTTGAGATCAAGGGATAAGATTCATTTGATTAACTTAAATCACTAAAGCCCCAAAATAATTATAAAAAGGCATTCACTTAATAAGTCATTTAATTAAAGTGAATTTCCTAAGTACCTGAGAGGTCATGGTGACAATTCCCATGGGCAAGACACCCACCCATGGAAATACCTATCCGAGATACAAACATCAACACTCCCCCCTTTTAGATATTCTTTGGATGCACCTAACCACCTCCTACCTACTAAACAGGACTAGAACAAGATCATAAAAGATAACATTTACAGGCAATTTGTCCCAATCACTTGGGTTAACCCTTGGGGTGGGTTACACCCTAAGATGGCCTTCTATGTTGAGCACTTCTCGAAGATGAGAGACATTCATTATTCGATCGCAATATACCCTCCGCCATCGGTTACATGCTCTTTGCATTCCCCTTGGCCAGATTGGAGTGGGATCTCACAAACTTCAGGTAGAGACGGACCACCAGATGAATCGTTGTGACAGGTTCTTCCAATTGTTCCATCTTCAGGAGGTCGAGATAGAGGAGCACTTCATTTTCCATTGCCCCATTTACTACAAGATCATAGGGAGGTTCCACTACCTTTCAAGGGGGACTCAAACCCTCACCAACTTCTTCAGATATTCCGACCAAAGATGCTTGGCTTTATACATGTAGGAAACCCTTAAGTTCCGAGCCCATATTCTCCAACCTTCTACTCGACCAAATTCGACATGGCAGATTACTTCATATTTTACAATGCTACCATCAAGAAGGGGCACTAAGAGACAATTCGATAGCAATGCCTTTGTATCCTCCAAATCAGTGTGCACCCATGAGACCCTCCCCCATCCCCAAGGATCTGAACGGCATGACAAGACCAAATCCCTCCACTTGAGGCAAATGAGACCCCCAGGCCTCAGTGACAGACTACCTCCTCTCGAGAACAACATAGTGGGAAACCCGGGTCTCCCACCAACTCTTCCTATGGACAACATACTATTTTGCGTTTCCTTCATTTGGCCTCGTATGTTAGGAGAGATGCGTCTATTCCACGATAGACCTACCTCATTACTTCTAGATCTTGTTCTTCTTCTTGATCTTGGATCATTTACCCTTGTACATCTCCACCCCCATGCAGTCTCCCATGCTTGGGGTCGAGGGTTTTTCATGTTTTCCATGACCTAGCATAGACTTCACGTTCTGTTTTACTTTCCTTTCCTGTCTTTTGACTTTTACAAAAGATTAGTTGGTACTCGTGGTTTGTAATGACATCATTGTACTCAAAAATCCCATTATGGTCATTAGTTGGACATTAATAAAATTATCTTATCTTATCTAACCAACTCCTCAAAATCTATGCCAAGTCCAAGAAAAGAGAGAATAATGGTCCAAATGTCTAACAAACTCCTCAAAAGATAGTCAAAGCTCATGCCAACTCGTCCAAGGTGGTCAAAAAGGGTTGTCCCTCTCACACGTGTCAAGGAAATGAAGATGGGGATGTGCCATCTAGAAGAGGAACAGAAGCAACTATAGAACATCACCAAGTGTTAGACAATAAAAGGTGTAACTTGGGAAAATACCTTCATATATGCAAACATTAACATAAAAAAATTATTAAGTGCACTTTTCTAATAACTCACTAAATAATTATCCCAATAACCTTAGAATTACCATGGTGCAACTGTAATTGATCTAGATTTCCATCTTACACCCCTAAGACTAAGTGAATTTCCTAAGTTTATAAGCAAAGTGAGGGTGATGAAATGAATGTACTGTTAGGGAAAGGTGTTCGCAAATTAACTATCATAGGAAGGTGTTTGAGTTTTAGGTCTACCCCTTAGCTTTCAAGACCTAGGGGGTTAATGATTTTTCTTCCTTATGTGTGTCATAGAAGGGAATAATTTTCTTCTTGAGTTACCCTTTCCTTGCACCATTTTTACGATCATTTTTTGCATCAGTCCATTTCTTTGGATTTGGCTTTGATAAGTTGGGACATAAGGATCATGACTTTTACAAGGGGGTAGAGCTAACATTTATCATTTAGCTCCATTTCCCTTAGAGTACTTTGACTCTTTTAACTTAGGAAGCATACATAGGAATAGTATGCAAAGACCTTAGAACATGACTTATGATAAGTTAATTGTGAAGGGGAGACATGATGGAAATGGGTGAATTGGCTAGTAAAATGACGTGATGACAAATGGCTAGGTAAAATGTTGTAAATGAGATGAAATGAGGGTCACACTTACTTAAATCCATAGAGACACACCTAACCTGCAAGGTCATACACTTAATCTAATGAAGAATTATAACCACACCATGATGCTCCCTAAGCTATTGAAACAACAATGTAGGATACACGAACCATTATAGAGTAACACCATAGACCCCTTATGGTCATGTCCATGCATAAGAAAGTATTTACCATAGGTCAAGTAGAGAGGATATGTCATAACATCGATGTCAAGTTTTGTATTGGAATGTGTCAGCTTAGACTTTTGTATTGGAATGTGATTCCTTCGGTAAAGGCTTGGGTGCAATTTTAATGCAAGAAGGAAGAGCCTTAGCATTCACAAGTAAGCAATTGTGTGACAAGAACTTGGGGAAGTCTACCTAGGAGAAAGAAATGATGGCCATCCTGCATGCAGTTGACACATGGCAGTCGTATCTCATAGGGCGATGCTTCCAGATCAAGACAGATCACCATAGCCTAAAGTATTTTTTGGAGCAAAGGTTGTCATCTCCACAACAACAGAAATGGGTCACCAAAATGCTTGGCTATGACTATGAGATCATTTGCAAAAAGAGAAAAGACAATGTTGTGGCAGATGCCTTCTCAAGGAAACATGAGGAAGAGGGATCACTTGTTGCCTTATCCTCTCCAATACTTAAATGGTTAGAGGAAGCACGACAATAATGGTTAACCAATGCTACTACATCTCACCTCATCAAGGGCCTCAAGGAGGATCCCAAACCTCCCTAGGGTTACACTTGGCAGCAAGATACATTGCGATACAAAGGTCGTCCTTTTCTGGTACCTAACTCTAGTTTAAAACAGACAATATTAACAGAGTTGCATTCATCTCCTCTCACAAGTCACTCAAGCTTTCAAAAAACTTATGCACATGCTAAGCACTCCTTTTGGGAAGGCATGAAAAAGGATATCCTTACTTTTGTAGTAAAACGTGACATTAGCCAAAGGAACAAGGGTGAGACAGTAAAGAATATTGGGGCATTGCAACCATTACCAAGCCCAACCACTATTTAGACCGACATTTCCATGGATTTTATTGTTGGTTTTCTGAAAGCAAGTAACAAATCAATCATCATGGTAGTAGTTCATCAACTTTCCAAATATGCTCATTTTTGTGCTCGCCAACACCCATTTAGACCAGATTTTCAAACTCCATGGCATGCTTACCTCCATTGTGTCAAATCGTGATCCCACATTCACCAGCAAATTTTGGCAAGAACTATTTAAACTACAAGGCACCCAAATGGGTACCTCTTATCATCCTCAAATAGAGTGCCAGAAAGAAGCAACCAACATGTGCCTTGAAACCTATTTGAGATGTTTTGCATCCGAAAAGCAGCATCAGTGAGCACAATGGTTACCTTTGGCAAAATGGCGGTATAATACCACTTATCATGAGGCTACAGAAATGGCACCATATGAAGCAATCTATGGCCAACAACCACCCTCAGTCGTTTCTTATCTACTAGGTACTTCCAAAGTACATGCAGTCGATAATCTGCTTCATAATCACGATGTCACTCTTTGCACACTTGAGGAAAATTTAGCAATGGCTCAAAGCCGCATGAAGCAACAAGCAGACTAACACCACTCAGAGCGTTCATTTGTAGAAAGCAACTAGGTGTTCCTTCGGCTCCAACCTTATAAGCAGGCCTCTTTCAAAGTTAAAGGTCATTAGAAGCTTGCACCAAAGTTTTATGACCCATATAAGATTGTTCAACGCATTAGTCAAGGGACCTACAAATTAGTGTTCCCAACACATTCCAAGATCCACCGAGTATTTCATGTGTCATGTTTGAAGAAGGTAGTGGGTCAAAATTGTCGAGTTCATACTACATTACCAAAACTGGATAAGAAGGCTCCATTTGGCTCCAACTAGAAGCAGTTTTGGACACTCGGGGGCATCAACTACGTCAATGCACTATCTGTGAAGTTTTGATTCAGTGGAAGGATACCTCACTAGAAGATGCTATTTGGAAACCTTGAAGGGAGATAATTTGATCGTTTTGGGGGGGTCTGAACTTGACCCTTTCTCCAAGGGAGGTATGGAGTGAAGTAGCAAGATCTGATCCTTTGGATGATTATTTCATTCTTTTCTTTGAATAAGATAAGCTTGTTAACATCAAGCTGGTTCAATTGGTGCCCACATGGAGGAATTTCAGAAGGGGAAGAGTTGGTATCTCTAAAAGGCTTGACAGATTCCTTATGGCAGAAAATCTGGTTGAAGAGGTGGAAAGGTTTAGGTCATGAGCTGGTTGTGGGGCTTCCTCAAATCACCTTCCTGTCTTGCTACAAATAGATAAAGAGGACAAAAAACTCTAGTTCCTTTTAAATTCAACCACGTCTGGCTGGTAGAGGAAGAATTCAGAAATCTTATCACTTCTAATTGGAAGCAATATGATGCTTCATCAGGTGACTTTGCAATGCTACAATTTGCAAAAAATCTAAAATAGGTGAAGAAGCTAATTGTGTGCTAGGCTAGGAAGAAAAAGGAAGACAATCAAGCCGGTATTAAGTAGGTAGAATCAGATCTAGCAACACTTTTTGATTCAAATGTATCAAGGATTTTCAATGCTGAGGAACTTCATACTTTAAAAACATTGGAACTTGAAGAGGTTGAGTGGCGACTTAAGAGTCATGCCATCTGGTTGGAGGAAGGGGATAGCAAATCTAAGTTCTTTCATAAGTATGAAAACTACAGGAAAAGTGTGAACACGATCTGGGAGGTAGGTCTTCCAGATGGATCCAAGGCACAATCCTTTGAAGGTATTGCAAAAGATAGCAAGCAGCACTTCCAAAATATGTTTAAGGAACCAAAGTTCTCTCATATAGCAAATCAATTGAGCCTAATGTTAGATTTTCATACAATTATAGCAGTATAATTCAATTGCATATAAACAATAGGATCACTAGAAGAAAGACAAAGCACAGAAACAATGAACACAAGAATTTATCCTGGGAAACCCAACAGGGAGAAAACCCAGCAACATTCGTATAGAGATGATCGATTCTGAGAACAGAGTACAAGAATAAGAGAGAGAATGGAAAATCTCTCCAAGTGAAAACCCCAGAAATACTTCTCCTTGCTGCAGATGCGAACTTCTCCTCTACTAGTGCGAACTAGCTTGTGATGAGTGAGTCACCAAATGAGGCACTTGTCCTCTCTATTTATACACTTACAAAACTGGCTTTTACTCTAACTGGGCTGACTTGACTTGGGGACAAATAAAATAATGTTTTATTAATTCTTTTCTTTGTGTAATTTATCCTCAAGGTTTACATTGATTCTTTCAAGGGTTTTAAATGATTAATTACATCAATATATTCTCCCGTAGGAGGTACAATAATACAATAAGAATGACTTCCAAAGTTGCACTAATTCCAACACCTAATAGGGTTGTTTCCAAGTTTTTCCAATCAAAGGATGAACGAGAGCCTGGAGGCAAGTGTAACAAAGGAGCAATTGAAAGATGTCTTACTTTCCTTTAAAAAGGCAAAAATCCCTAGGCCAGATGGTTGGATTGTGGAGTTTTACCTTGGATTTTATGAGTTGTTGGACAAGGAGATTTTAAGGGTGGTTGAAGAATTTAGGATTTTAGGCAAAGTATTGGTGACACTAAACTCCACATTCATAGCCCTGATCCAAAAAAAAATGAGACAAGTTCTTTTGAGGAGTTCAAACCCATATCCCTGTGTAATCACATTTATAATGCAATTTTGAAGACAACTGCAAACATATTAAAGGGGATTTTGCCCAATGTCATCTCAGAGGAACAATTTGGACTTCTTTTCCGCAGGCAGATCCATGATGTTGTAGGATCTGCACATGAGAGTCTTCATACCATCAAGCAAAGCAAACTTCCAGTGGTTGTGATGAAGATAGACCTTGCAAAAGCATATGAGAAAGTAAATTGGATATATCTGAGACTGGCTTTATTGCAAATGGGTATGAAATTACCAACAGTAAATTGGATTATGGGTTGTATCACATCAACAACATTTGCAGTATTAATAAATAGTTCCCCCTCAAGTTTCTTTAAGGCTTCAAGGGGACTTAGACAAGGCTGTTCACTGTACCCCTTTTTGTTCTTGCTAGTAGCAGAAGGCTTGAGCAAGCTTATTACAGAAACTAAACATGAAGGGTTTATCAAAGGTGTAAGCATGACTAATGCAATGACCCTCACACATTTGCTTTTAGGCGATATATTGTTATTTGGCCATGGATCACTCAGAGAATGGAGGTATTTCAGGGGTCTATTGGAGATATCTTGCAATGCAACCGGGATGGAGATAAATATGGGAAAATCTTGTATGCTTTTCAATGCTCTAGAAGCTGAGTTGGAAACTCAAATTTTGCAAATATTCCCTCTTTCAGCAGGAACAATTGGAAAGGGTGTTAAGTACCTAGGCTTCAATCTAAAACCAAATGATTATAGGTTCGCAAACTAGCTATGGTTATATTATAAAATACAAGCTAGGGTTTCCTGTTGGTGTTCCAGTTGTTTATTGCTAGGAGGGAAACTAATTCCTGTTATGTCAATTCTTGAAAGCATTCCAATTTAAAGGTTAAATTCTATGGAAAGTTTAATACCACTATTACCAAGAAATAAAGAGGTAAACTAAAAATTGAAAGAACGAACGCGGGCTTGATTTTTTAAATCACTCCAAGAAACCTCAAGCTCTGCACGCAGGGAACACACTTAACCTGGATCGATTCTCATTCCAATTGTTGTTTTGCATAAAAGTATCGTGCTGATCCGATTAGCAATGGTTGCTGGAGGGGGCCCCGAGGCCTTCCCTCCCCTGTCCGAGATTGCTGCGTTCAAGAAGCTGGTGGCTGCTTGTGGTAAACGACCTCCGAGTGAGCAACAGGAGAAATTCGTAAAACGAATGGCCAGCATCCCCATTGTTGACCTACCGGCGGAAGACCCGTGCAGATCAGAGTTGAATCTATCAGAAAGAGGGCTCATAGGGCAGTTCACCGGTCTCTGGCCTTCGCCGAAAGCAGTGGATATTTGGGTGAAAAGAAATTGGCGATCATTGACCCAAGACGGTATCAGTAGTCATCTAGTGGGTAAGGGTTTCTTCGTTTTTGTCTTTGCCAATGTAGAGGACAGGAACTTAATTTTTAGGAATGGACCTTACTTTATGGGCCCTCAGGGTCTATACCTGAACAAATGGACACCGGATTTTGATCCGACACAAGATGTGCCCTCGGCTGTCCCAGTCTGGGTCCGCTTGCCTCACCTACCCTTGCACTGTTGGAATCCCAAATCTTTGGAAGCCATAGGCAATAAACTGGGGAAATACATTGACCGGATAGAGAGGAAGGACCAATATACCTACGCCAGAATTTGTGGAGGTGGATTTGGAAGTGGTGCTGCCCGAAGCAATAAAACTCACAGTGGGTGATTGGTCGTACATACAAGAGCTAGATTACGAGCAACTTCCATTTAAATGTCGATATTTTCATGGGTATGGACATTTTGCCAGGCATTGCAAAAAGAAGGGAGAGGAGGAGGCCGAGAACGCTAATGGCAATCAATGGATACCAGCTCAGAAGCCAAATGCAGCAAAACAAGCCATCAAATCAAAAGGCAAAGGAAAGGCTATGGGGAATGAAGGCCCATCCTCTGGTCAGCTACAAGGGGAAGGGAGCTCAGGACCACCAAGGATGGAGACATCTAATAATCCGTTTGAAACAATCAGAATCCCAGAGGAACCTTTAGCATCAGCTGCAGAAGAGGTTGAACAACAGCCCAATTCAATGGCTGCAGACAAATCCCATGAAGAAACAGTACCTGTACAGGATGGATCCCCAATTGGAGTCTCGAGCCCTCTCTCCTACGCTGAAATGATAAGAAAGAAGTCTCCGGAGATTTCAGGCTCTTCGGAAGATGAGACCTTTGAGAGGCCATCGAAAAGAATTAGCAGAAAATCTCATAGGGAGGCAAGGGCAGAAGAAGCGGAGAGGCAAAAAATGAAAGGTAGTCAACCAACGATCAAAATGTCCGTTGGCAAAAATACCAGAAACAAACCTTCTAAGGGAGGAGCTGCCCCCCTTTCAGCCAGCAAGTAATGCGTCTAGTCTCTTGGAATTGCAGAGGATTGGGGAATCCCTTAAAAGCTGAAGTAGTTAAAAATCTAGTGAAATCTGAGTTTCCTGAGATCCTCATGCTCCAAGAGACTAAAATTGAAGGGGAAGCCCTCCTTCAACTCAGTAAAATGAATTGGAAAAAGAATGTCGGGAGAGCAGTCAGTGCTAGGGGCTCCTCCGGAGGGCTGGCTACTCTGTGGGAGGAGGATAAATTCCATCTCGAAAGTTCCTATGAGACACAGCACTGGATTTACACCGACCTCAGGCACATTGGGAATAAGATGGCCTTCGCTCTTGTCAATCTATATGTCCCAGTTCATTATGCTGAAAAGAGAGAGTGTTGGCAAACTCTGTCAGCCTTCCTTGAGTCAAGATCCCCCAAGAATATAATTCTTGCTGGCGATTTCAATCTTGTTTTTGAACCAAAGGAGAAGCGGGGTGGAAACAATAATCGAGATCAGTTCCTTCCCATGGTTGAAGATCTTCTTCAGAATTGGGACTTAATTGATATTAAGCCAAAAAAAGGGTTGTATACTTGGACCAACAATAGAGTTGGGAATCATCATATTTCTGCCCGACTGGACAGATTTCTAATCCAGAGCTCCTTTCTATTTGAAAATAAGATCATCTCCTCCAACATTCTGCATAAATTGTCTTCAGATCATAAGCCTATTTTACTGAAGTTTGAGGAAGAAAAAAAATTGCGACCCATCCCATTCCGGTTTAATCCTCTCTGGGCTGAAAGAGATGGATTTGTGGAAACAGTAAACAATGCCTGGAGAGTTCCAGTTAATGGATCGCCTAGTTATGTATGGGAGCAGAAAGTTAAGGCAACCAAGGTGGCCCTGAAAACTTGGATAAAAAAGCCCTCTGGATCACCTAGGAGCTGTAGAAAGCAGTCAACGAATCAGCTGATGAACTTGCAATTTGAATTGGAATCCAAAGACATTACTTATTCTGCTATCCAAATGGAACAAGCCGCCCAGTTCAACACTCTTCAAGCTTACAGGCATGAGGAAGAACAGTGGAGGCTCAAATCAAGAAGTCTCTCGCTAAAATCGGGAGACAGAAACACTCCATTCTTTCACAAACAATTCAAAGCCCGCCTCTCCCGGAATCATTTGGATGAAATCACTGCTATTGATGGACTGTCCACACAGATATTGCTCAATTAAAAGAGGCAGCAACTTACCATTTTCAGGAGCTTTTTACTGAAAAAGGAATTGAAACGGAGGAGGAATTTACTGAATTTCTCACTAACATTCCGAGTCTGGTTGGTGAGAAAGATAATGCAAGTCTTATGAAGCCCTTCACTGAAACAGAGATTAGCAATGTTATTTGGGCAATGGAGCCGAATAAAGCCCCGGGGCCTGATGGCTTTTCCATACACTTTTACAGAATTTGCTGGGAAATTATCAAGGTGGACTTAGTCCGTATGGTCAGGGGTTTCCACCAAAAAGCCAAGGTTGGAGGTAGCATTAATTCTACATTTTTGGCTTTAATCCCCAAGGAATCAAACCCTGGGACTTTCGATAGGTTTAGGCCTATCTCACTGTGCAATGCATCATATAAAATTATGTCTAAGCTCATGGCCAATAGAATCAAGCAATTGCTGGGTAATCTCATCTCCTCCAGTCAGGGTGGGTTTGTGAAAGTTAGGAACATCATGGATAATGTGACCATTGTTCAGGAAACCATTCATTCCAGCCACCAACGCAATGAACAAGGGATGATTATCAAACTTGATATGGCTAATGCCTTTGACCGGATAAGGCATTCCTTTTTGTTTCAGGTTCTTCTATCTTTTGGCTTTAGCACTGATTTTGTAAGGTTGATCAAAGCGTGTATAGGTAGGCCATGGATTGCCTCTTTAGTGAATGGTAGACCTGCCAATTACTTTCAAAGCACCCGAGGCATAAGGCAGGGTTGCCCTCTGTCCCCTTTCTTATATATATTGATGGTAGACTCCCTCAGCAGAAAGTTGAACGCAGAGAAGGCTGCAGGAACACTTCCAGGCATTCGAATTATGAAAGACCTTGTCCCCATTAACCATGCATTATTTGCAGACGATTCTCTCCTTCTGGGAGGAGCCTCAATCAAAATTGCAAGGGTTTTTAATGATGTAATACAAAGCTTCTGCAAAGTTTTAGAAGCTCTGGTCAATAAGAGAAAATGTGCTGTCTATGGTTGGAACGTGAGCCATGCTACCATACAGCGAATTGCTCATTACTTAGGCTATACAGGATATGCAGCTTGGGAAACCTTTAAGTACCTTGGCCTGCCTTTAGCCCTGGGCATCACTAAGGCTACTCATTGGCTCGAGGTTATAAGCAAAATAAAAACTAAAATGACAGCTTGGGGAGGACAGTGGTTAACCAGAGCTGGGAAATTAATTCTTATTAAATCTGTTATAACCTCTCTGCCTCTCTATCAGGCTGCATTTTTATTGGCTCCTAAGCTTATTACTGAGCAGGTAGCAAAGCTTATACGATCCTTCTTGTGGCAAGGAGGTAAGGGGAACCATCATAAATACCATTTGGTGTGCTGGGATGTTGTGAAAAAACCGTTTACTGAAGGAGGATTGCAGGTCAGAGATCCCGGGCTTGCGAATTTGGCACTTGGGGGAAAGATGCTATGGAAGATTTTCTCCAATCCCAGCCACCCTGTCAGTCGTGTTCTAATTAAAAAATATATGAATGGAGTTTTAGAGTCCAGTATGGATGAAGCTATTGCCAACAAATGCACCACGTTGTGGAAGTTATGCATTCGTGGATGGGAGTTTTTCAAAAATCATCTTTATAGCATTCCAGGCAACGGGAGACGGATTTTCTTATGGGATGATAAAATAATGGGACGCCCTCCTCTCAAGCAGAATGTTGAATTCCAAGAATTACGTAGTTGGCTTACCCAACGTGGCATCATTAAACTCGCAGACATCTCAAATTGGGACCACGATGGTAATTGGTATGAATGGAATCTGCCCAGGCCACCTGACAAGATGCTCGATCAATTGAATTCGCTACTCTCAGCTCTTAGTGGCTTAGCACTAGTTCACAATCGATTAAGAGATAAATGGGGCTGGGGTGCGACGGGTGAATACACTGCAGCTCTAGGATTCGCTGCCCTTCAGTCGCAGCAACCCAAGACTCAACCTAACGTTATGTGGAAGCAGGTCTGGGATTCATTCGCCATCCCTAAAATTAATTTTTTTAGCTGGGTTCTCCTACACAGAAGACTCTTGACTAGTGAGAATCTTGCTAAACGTGGAATAATTGGGCCGCACAGATGTCCTCTTTGTCTTTCAGTGCAGGAAACTATCGATCATTTGTTCATCGATTGCCCTTTCATGCAGGAGGTGTGGCAGCTGGGGTTGCAAGGCCTCAACGTTCAATCTCCTTTTCAGTGCAATATAGTCTTCTTATTTTCCACTTGGACAGATCGTTATCCTCTGGCAATTAAAAACAAATCTTTGTGGGCCAAGATTTGGCATGGAGTTCCAAAATATCTATGCTGGGAAGTGTGGTTAGCCAGGAATGAGAGCATTTTCCAAGACAGATTGTGTACCCCTGCTATTGTGGTTGCTAAAGCCAAGGCGCTGCTTTTGGAAACGGTGGAGAATCATCCCTCTAACAAAAATAACTTGCTTCTTCCTGCAGAGAACAACTGGATTGGTGACCCTTCCCTGCGAACTAGGAATAAGATTTTTGCCCGACCTATCAGCAACCCAGAGTGGAGGCTCTGGCGCAATGAATCCAAATTTCAGCAGTGGTGGAAGAGTCAAGGTAAAGTCACTATTTTTTTCAATGGGGCAGCTAAAGGAAATCCAGGGAGAGCTGGAGCCGGAGGGGTTTTCTATGCCCCTGATGGTCATATAAAGGGCAATTTCGGCTAGGGGTTAGGGCAGTGTACAAATAATCAGGCTGAATTATTAGGTCTGCTCAAAGCTTGTCAGATAGCTCATGGAAACGGAGATCATGAAATTCATATTTTTGGAGACTCGGAAATCCTTATTAAACTCTTAAACACTAAAGACCACTTCAATAATGCGGTGTTAAATAAGACCTTGCAACGTGCCCGGAATTGGCTGCAAAAATTCAACTCAGCCTCCTATTTCCACATCCTCCAGAGTCTAAATCAGGAAGCTGATTTCAGGGCCAATGTTGGATGCCTTTTAGCACCAGCTGATTTGATTCAGAATGATGATATTCCTATGTGGTCTCCCATCCCGTAAGATGGCAGCTCCTTGTATATTGTAATGTAGGATAAAGGGCATCTTTGAATCTTGAGTACTTTGGCATTGTATGATGGGTTGATTAGGCGTAAGCCCAACCATATTTTCTCCAATAAAAATTAACCGTTCTTGTTAAAAAAAAAAAGCATTCCAATTTAGTAATTTACTGGGTCCTGGATGCTCATGCTCCCAAAGGCATTTTCATCAAGATAAATACAAAAATGTTTTAGTTTTCTATGGACGGGAAGAAAACCAACTAAGGGTATTCCATTAGTAAAATGGTCAAATTTAGAGAGACCAAAAGAAGCGGGACACTGGGGCCTCAAGCACATATATGCTTTTAGTTAGGCATTGGCAGCCAAGAGTATTTGGAGACTTCTTCAAAATGAGGGATTATGGGGAAAAATTATGAAGACAAAATACTTTAAGGATGGTGTTACTACCCAACCTGTGCAGAGTGTGAAAAATCTCAACCCACTAGCACAACCTAGATGGCAACCAAGATCAGGTGTCACTGTCACCTCAACACACACAACCTCTCACTTCATACCTAACTCTTTAATCCAAAGCCAAGAGGAATGTTCCAAATAGATTAATGGTCTATTCATATTAAAGTCTAGATTGGAAAATATACAAAATTAGAGTTGTCTAGACTAACTGCGTACAATGTAAAATATAAACAATAAGATAATGTGCACTTAGTGAAAGAAGCTTAAACACCACAAAGATATAATCATAACAATATGTGCTTAAGGCTAACCAATGAATCCACTAAAAGAAAATACAATAATAAGTGCTAAATTCAAAGGAGAATACTTCCAATAGATATGAAATGTACAGCAAGAAGCATGAATAAGACTTATTACCAATTCACAAATAATATGATACTTTAGAGTATGAATTAATAATGAGTCCAAGGCTTATGACCAGGTCTAGGGTAAAACCCCTAAGGTTGTAATAGCCTCAAGGATGATTAACTTGAATTAAGTGAGATATATGCCTTAATCATCCAATAAAACTAAACAAACAAGATATAATAAAATAACTTGAAGCAAGACTTAATTGGCTTTAAACATTAGATATGATAAATATAATTGCAATATTAATGATAACCATGAACTAAACAAGCAATTAAACTATGTTACTCAGTAATTAAGTTCAAAGGGCCAATGGTTAAAACTTAAAACCACTGTTATTTTCTCTTGTACTTGAGTAATTATTTAGGTGCTGGATTTTCCAAAAGAAAAAACAATAATAGAAATGAATAAAATGCAAAAATATAAATGCAATTTCCAGAATTTATAAGCTAAGTAAATGACCAAAGGTATACTTGGAAAATAAGTCTTTTACTTAACTAAATTCTGCAATAAAAAGAGATATAGCTTGTTGGAATTTAATGCAGAATATATCTATATAACTCAAAAAATGAATGATAAACAATCCTACCTTTAAGAGTTACTAAATCTGGTTTTATTCACACTTATGTGTAAACTCCATATTACAAAAATACCAATTGCCCCAGTTAAATGGTTAATAATTTGTGAAATACAAGTAACTACAAAAATCTGAATGTTAAAGATATCCAATGAAAATAAATCAGATACCCAAATCTTCTTATGGAGACTTTAAAAAGCAAATCTCAAAATGAAATATCAAACCCTAGAATGCAATTTCTAGATTTCTAATTTAAGCTAGTTATTAAAATAAAAATATTCTATATCAATAAAGTCAATGAATAACTATTAAATCTGAATCTAAATATGTATCTATAATAAATATTTCAGATTTATATTAGATCTAAATTCAAGATATTCAATAAAACCAATTAGATCAATGTGAAATGTATAATGATTTAGCCTTAAGTTTAGTAGATTTCACCAAGAAAATGAAAGATTTTTTTTTTAATTTTTAAATGGATGGTTGCAAGAAGAGATTAGTTCCAACTACCTAGGGCGAATGGAATCACCTTAGAATTGCTTAGAGGGCCTTGCAAAATATCATCCACGAAATAAAATTGCTCTAGGCTAATCTTACTTCAATAGATGTATTGGAGGGTTTGATTGCAATCACGTAGGGGAGGAGAAATTCCCTCTTTTACTTATTTTTATTGGGTGTACCCTACACAAAGGGCGTTAGTATTGCACCATTTGAATGAAGAACAATGTAAAAAATAACCTCCCTTTAATGCACAATAACAATTGAATCCATAATAGAAATTAACTTACCATAGATCCAATCCAACTAGATAATGTTATCCCTTTAATGGCCCAAGATTAGAAATAAAACAGACAATGCTAGCAATATTACCGCCAATAGATAAACACAATAGCAAGAAGAGTGCCACACCATGAACAAGAAACTCCAAGTCTTTACCTCCAAAGCCAAAGATGATTTATATTAAAAAGACTCTTCTAACATACAAAGATAGCTCTTGTGCAACAACAACTAACAAGAAAATGAGAGAAGAGTTCTCTTTATATAGGACTAGAGATTCAACCTCTTCTCATTAAACAATTATTTTCTTTACTCAAACCCTAGATCTATTCTAGAAAGACTCAAACCCAACTAAAACCCTCTTGACATGGTATAGTAAATGGTTAGAACAAGCCTTAAACAAGTTAAAAAGGAGGAATGACTCACCTAAAGAGGGAATGACTTGGATCAAAGTGAGATTGATTTGATCAAAAAGGGATCAATTTGGTCCAAAGAGGAAAAAATCTAGAAGAATATTGGCATGTGTGAGCCAAAATAGTCCATACTTTCATTCAACAACCTTCCAAACGGTTAGGAGTGTCCAAGAATATGAATGACAGTTAAATCAAATGAAGAGAGAGAAGAATGAGCCACGCGTGTTGAGGAAAGGATGAGACAACTCACACGTGTGGGAGAACGAGGGATGATTTTCCTTAGGAGGGGGGCATTTAGGGTTTTGAAGCTTAAGAAACCTCTAGGAAGGTCTTACACATCATATTGAGAGGTTAAACTTAAGGGCACTAGGCTAAAAGGGTGTCTAGATGGACTGCATGGGGATACATAAGACCATAAAAATATAGTGAGGGTCTCACATGAGATGGAGGAAGCTTTGGGTTATAAAGTTAATGAGAAATTAGATTATTAAACCCAAAATTGGAGCTAAGGAAAAGCACTCTTAACCTTTTTAACTTAGTTCTAACCATAAACCCACTTTAATTATCATTTAACCATGTGAATGAAGCACTCCTAATACTCTAGACTCTAACTGTAGATTCGATGGTTTGGGAGAAAACCCTTGGTTTTCTTAGCATCTTTGTAGTAGTTTAGTCTCTATTTCAGCACTTTTATCTACAAAATCATTTAACAAAGAGAACAAAGATGAAAGATGGAGGACACGGGCAAGAGAGGACACGAGTGGGAGAGCAATGGTTGATGGGAGAGCAAGGTGAGGACGCAGAAGGAGGAGTGACGCAAACGGGAGAGGAGAGGACGTGATGGGCGATAGAGGAAAGTGCATGGACGAATAAGGAGGCGATAGGCGAGAGAGGAAAGCGCATGGATGGATGAAGAGGCGACAAGTGAAAGAGGAAGGGATGGGGGTTGTGGGGACGAAGACGACCCTAGAGGGGGCCGCAGACATGTGGTGGAGAGAGGTCAATGGGATGGGAGCCAAGTCAAAGGAGGAGGGAGTGGGGTTGCGTGTGAGGGCTCTGCAAGCAGTGATTGGCATGAAAGAAAGGTGTTTGAGGAAGATCAAATGAATGTGTTGACAAGGAAAGAATGTTGAAAAAATACCAAGGAAGTGTTTTCTACCTTGTGATGCCTAGGGGTGGATAAAACATTATATGTGGTGAAAACTAGCATTCAATGTTTCTTTATTAATCTTGGCTCACAGAGAAATTCATAAATTTACTATCATGGAACCTGTAACTCAACCCCACAGGAAAATTGGCCCCCTGGAGAAAATCGACACACTGAAGGAGAAATCGGCCCTCTAAAATCAGCCCTACATTACCCTACGTTAGTCATACAAATCCGTATGGGTCTCTCTCTCGGCTGTATGAATCGGCCTCTCTGCTCAGTTTGGCTGGATCGATTTCTCTCTGTCTCTCTTCCCTAGATCGACCCCTTCTCTCTCTCTCCCAAATCTTCCTCTTGCAAATCACTTCACTCTTTTCTCTTCAACCACTAGTCTCTCACTCTTCTCTTCATAAAATCTCTCTCTGAAAATGATCTTGTGTTGTTGTGTCTTTCTCTTCTCCTTAGGCTTTCTTTTATAACATCTCAATGAACAATACCCTAACCCTTAATCTCCAAAGTGATGGATGGCTAAGATTAAATCTTGAGCCTCACTTAAGATCAACAACTATACATTTCACAACTCGCCAAACTCGCTTCCATGTACTCGGCCTCTGCTGAACTAAGTGCCACTAATATTTGCTTCTTGCTAAACCATGAAATCATTGTTGATCCCAAGCTAAAGCAGCGCCCTGAGGTGCTTTTTTTGTCCACTGCACTCCATACCCAATATGAGTCCGTATAGCCCTGTAACTGCACTCCACTACTCCTGACATACCTCAGCCCATACTCCACAATACCACATAGATATCTAAGCACATGCTTCGCTACAACCCAATGCTCCCTCCTCGGCTTTACCATAAACGGGCTCAAAGTATTCACAACAAAGCATATATTTGGCCGAGTGTTGACCGGATACATCAACAAACCAATCAGTTGCCTATACAATGTAGGATCCACCAACTCTGACTCAAAGCATCCAGATTCTTTAGATTGGTGATCATAGGTGTAGACATGGGCCTCCAATCCACCATCCTGAACAAGGGTTCCAACGAAGTCCTTCAGATCCCAATCTTTACGTCAAAAGCATTGGAGATTATGTAATTATTCTCGTGATATATGTAGATGACATCGACTTCACAAGCAGCAAGGCCGGGGAAATATCACAGGTAAAATCCAATTTATATGCAACTTTTGACATGACTAACTTAGGCCTTCTACATTATCACTTAGGTGTAGAAGTTTGGCAAACAAATAAACATATTTTTGTTTCACAGACAAAGCATGCCAAAAGTTTGATAGACACGTTAAGGATGGTAAATTGCAAAACATCATCTACACCTGTGGAGAAAGGGATAAAACTTTCAGCCAAGATTGATTCTAAGGTAGTTAATGAATCCGTCTATGGGCAACTAGTGGGAAGCTTGATCTATCTTACATCCACTAGACCTAACTTGACTTTGGCAGTCAGCTATATCTCCCGATTCATGACTGCTCCAAATGTAGAACATTGGACAGCAACAAAAAGAGTGCTACAATATATGACAAGAACATCAGATTTTGGCCTTCTATATGGCAAACAAAAAAAAGCTCAAGTGTGTGGTTATACAGATTTAGATTGGGCAAGATCAATGGATGACAAGAAATCCACATCAGGTTATGTTTTCAGTCTTGGTACTAGAGCAGTTAAATGGACAAGGAAGAAGCAACATGTTGTCTGATGTCTCTCTTTCTTCAACCGAAGCAGAATATCAAGAAATAGTGAAAGGAGCATGTGATGTAGTTTGGCTTAGACAGATGCTTGTAGATATGAAGATCCAACAAAACGGGCCTACCCTGTTGTACTGTGATAATCAGGGAGTTCGTAAGCTGGCAGAGAATCCAATCTTCCATGATCGTACCAAACATATTAATGTTCATTGTCACTTCATCTAACAGCTTGTAGAAGATGGAATAGTTGAGTTGCAATACTGCCCTACAGAGGATCAGACTGCAAACATTCTCACCAAGTCTTTGGGTCCATAAAAATTTGTAAAAGTTGCACAAACCTAGTGTATTTTCTAGATTGACCATTAAAAGAGGGGGTTAGAATATAATGTCATCTACACTATAGACTTAGCCATATTAATAAAGTCACTTGGTGACTTTAGGTTGCTTTATGTTTAATTATTTTATTAAAGTGCACACAAGTCATTTTAGGGTCTTTGCAATTAGGATTTGAGCAGTTAGGGTTTATGTCATCTCATTATTATAAAGAGAAAATTGTTCTCTTCATTTGAGAATATAGAAGAACCATTTTCTCTCTTTCAATTCTCACTTCGTGTTCTTCGTTTCTTTGTGTGTTTGGTTTTCGTAATAGTGCTTCGCCCTCAAAGTTGACCATGCATAAGCAAACTTGTAATGTTATTGGATATAATTCTTGATCACAGAATGGTAATGCTATTGAGCTCCATGTCCAACAATCTTTATTAAACTATCACCCTCAATACACATAGGGATGATTCACCAACCTAGTCATGTCTTTAAAGTTTATTGTTTGAGTGCTTGAGAGGCCTCGTCTTTCCATAACTAGGAGCACTAGTGTTGTAACAAATTGCACTCTATTTGGCATGCAGTAGAATGTGTTCACCATCCTATCCTCCGCGTACTAAATAGCAAAAATAGAATTGCTACCTCCAATCATTTCCTCTTAAAAAGGAAAAAAAATATATTACAACATTGTAAACTATTAATCGTTGTAAAAAGGAAACTATATTTTTGTTGCAATTGTTGTAGATGAGTTTCCTCATACAGCTCTATGAAATCTGAAATTATACTCACAAATTATGTAAATCGTGATAGGCTTCATCTACACAACAATAAAGGGACCGGGCAAGCCAACCTGCTTAAGGGGTAAGGGATCAAAATAACCCTTCATAATATGGAAATGTGCATTACAACCTGTATACTATTTTGTATGGAAGTAATCATAATCCATGAGTCCATAGGAATCTCATTTATCACCATCCGATGGCAAGGAAGCATCAACTAATACTAGGTAACATCAGACATGATTCATCCCAGAAGCACTTGTTTATTGAAAGAGTTTGGTAAATTGGTGGCTATGTCACAAAGAAAGTCTATCACACTAATGGAAAAACGTAAAACAGATCTGGAATGGGCACCATCTCAATGAGTCACTACTAATAGCTTCTTATACAATGGAGAGCAATTAGTTTTGTCACCATGGAAGAGAATCAGAGTTTTATTTTCCTTCCCTGTAATGAAATTATTTTCTCTTCTGTTATAAAATTATCCTGGCAGTGGTAGCTACTCATCAAGCTCTTACTTGCTTTGCTTTGACAACACTTTCCATACCTGAACACCATGGAAGAGCTTTCTGCTGACAAAGAGCAAGAAAGTACTTACAATGCTATAGGCATGCAAATACCCATGGAAGGTTATTTAGAATTCAAACATGATTCATCCCAGAAGCTCTTGTTTACTGAAAGAGTTGGGTAAATTGGTGGTTATGTCACGAAGAAAGTCTATCACACAAATGGAAAAACATAAAATAGATCTAGATTGGGCACAATCACACTGAATCACTGGTAAATTGGTGGTTATGTCACGAAGAAAGTCTATCACACAAATGGAAAAACATAAAATAGATCTAGATTGGGCACAATCACACTGAATCACTACTAATGGCTTCTTATATAATGGAAAGCAATTAGTTTTATCACCGTGGAAGAGAATCAGATTTTTTTCCTTTCCCTGTAATGAAATTATTTTCTCCTGTTATAAAATCATCCTGGCAGTGATAGCTACTCATCAAGCTCTTGCTTTGCTTTGACAACACTTTCCATACCTAAACACAATGGAAGAGCTTTCTGCTAACAAAGAGCAAGAAAGTACTTACAATGCTATAGGCATGCAAAAACCCATGGAAGGTTATTTAGAATTTTATGAACTACTGTCAGTAACTGGTTACAAATATCATTACTAATTTTTCAATCATGATGAGATAACCCAATAAGCCATGACAAATAATTCTGTATTGCCAACAAAACACAACAAAAACCATCAGAGTCCTATTCTTATTTCACAGTTAACAAAAAGTTAAATGTAATTTTATACTGTTTACAATGTGCTTGATAAAATTGGCACAAGTTACCTCATCTCCATCAACTCCAACCAGGAAAAACAATGAAGCATATCGCCTGTAAATCACTTTGTAGTTCCGATGTTCAACAAAGGAACACTGCATTTAAAGACCAATGGTTCACTTTAATTAAGAAATGCTCGAAAAACTTAAGAATGAGACTATTGACTAAAGTACAATAAAAAATCAGAATATCTAAACTATGCATAAGCCCATCCAAGAAACAATTAGATAAGGTACAAATTTTTGTATTAGCTCAGGTGAATAAATCCATTGAATAAACAATTTAATAAAGTGAAACAAGCCAGGAAAGATTTGGCAAACATTTGATAAAATTTGCATTCTGCAACATGGTACCAGGGAAAATTTTAAGGATCCATAATTTTCTTAAACAGTAAAAACTTTGCCAAATCTTACAAATTCTTAAATTTCCAACCATAAAATATTTGGCAATATATTTGTAAAAATATTCAAATTTCTAGGGATTTTATATAGTTTCTGGGCAATTTTGGCGATGTTTAGAGTAAAAAGATTTATCCTATGGAAGTCGGGTGAATCATTTTAGAAAAAAATGGAAATTAGCGAATCTTTTTTTTGGAAAAAAAGGTTGAAAATTAGCCCATGGACTAAATTTTGCCCCTAAAATTTTCGCTGCATGGTGCTATCCACTGAAAAGAAATATGTCAAATGCTCTTGCCTGCAGTCACTCTGTGCCCATGATGGCTAATAATGTTTGAAATCACCAAATAATGAAACTCTCAAAACACAGTACAAACCATAATTTGCCATATTAAAATTCCAGGATAGACAAAGTGATACAGTAATAGAAGCTAATCTTGACAATCATATCAATGCATGCCAATATTGTCAAAGTTCTTAAAAATAATTAATTTGGACTATGTTGACTCAAACTAACCTAGTCATCCTGCATAACCATAACCAAGGGGATTGGCAAACCATGATACAGACGAGTTGGTCTGCTAGACCATCAAACCTGATATAAGTAAACAAACAATTTGCCTGCCGGTTCACCTAAATATAGACACTGATATATTCATATGGTTATACACCTAAGTTGCACGAAACGTGGAAACATGTACAAGTTTCAGAAACGGGAACGCTTGGAAACATGACCCCCCCAAAATGGGTACGTCAGGGGGTACGCGATATATATATTTATATATATAGTTTTTTTTAATAACATATCTCACAATAAAATAAGAATGAGAGGTTAATTTGTAAGTAGGTTTAGAAACGATTTCAAGGTAAATTTGTTTTCATTTTCCATTAAATAGGGTTTTTTTAGATTTCCTAAGGGTCCCAAGCTGCTCATGGACCCTTGGAGGTTTCCCAGAAGTTTCCAAGAAGTTTCTGTGAGTTTTCGGTACCGGTACGTGGGCATTTTAAGAGTTTCATGCAACATAGTTATACACAAAATAATTAATGCAAAGTTAGGCTATTCATGAGTTAATAAGATATGAATTCTAAAATGAGGGAAGTCAATTATGGCTGGCCTTAAGCTATGCTAAATATAAACTTGGAATCTTCATGGGATAAAGATAGAAGTGTTATATATGAATTTCATTAATTCAACATTTTGGAACTGGCCCAAGGTCATTTTTGTGCCAGAAGCACAACTTTGGAATTTGAGGCTTATCCATGATTTAAATGGATAGTTAGTGAGTTAGAAGGTGTCGAGGGTGGGTTTAGCTATACAAGTCCTAAATATGGGTAATAAATGTTATTTGTAAAGAGCCATTCATAACCATCACGGAGATTCATGTTGGCTAGGCTTGAGTAGGGTTGTGTCTTGCCATTTTCTTTCTCCAAGAAATATTACAATAATAGATCTCATGTAACCAACTCTTTGAGAAGAGCTCAACCAATAATAAATGATGGAGTTGTGGTTAAATCTACCAAGGCCAAGAAGGTGGAGTGCTTGCTTAGGTGGATGAATGCTTGACCAAAGTTTACCATCTTCTCCAACAATTTGCCCTCTAGAAGTCCTCAACATGTGCACAGAAACCTGTTTCATGTGATGCGCCCTCCAAGAGAGTAATCACTTTCCATGTGTGAGTGGATCAAGGGGTCTCACAAGTCCTGATAGATGTACAATGAATAAAATAATATTTCTAGAAGAGATAACTCCTTGAGACAAGTGCTTGAATTAGCCACCTTTACCAAAAATAGGCGTGTTCCCCTCTAGAAAGAATCTTCCACGTGTGTGCATACTGCATATAACCAACCTCTTGAAGAATGTGAAACTCCATCATGCTCAACTAGCTCCTGTAACCAACATCCCAACCACTTTTAACTCATCTTTGACCAATAGAATGACTGAAGAAAAAGCACACCCCCCTTTAGGAAATGATTTTTTAATAATTTTTTCTTCAATCAAAGAGAGAGCATTCCATGGCATCTAGGAAATTAGCATGTGTTGATCAACTTCCAAGTGTTAGCAAGGCAAAAGAGGCTAGGGCATTAAAGCCATAGACCTCCATGTGTGCACAACCCCCAGTCAACAAAAATTCAAACCTTCATCAAATAATCCACATCCAAACCTTCCTTAAACTAGTGCTCCACAAGTTTTTAATAGTTTTATCATGACAAAATGTCTCATGTGTGAGAAGTCTTCATACCCCCTAAGGTGTTCCATCTAGGAGCCTGTTAACAGTCAGAACTGTCCAAAAGGTTTAGAATGCAAGATCACTTGCCCTGTGGTCAAAGATATTCAGAGAATTACTATCAAGAAAAATATACAGTGCCGGATATACTAGAAGTTTTGACACAAAAATGAGACTGGTGTCACGAAGAGGAACCTGCTAGAAGGTTGCTGAGGATGCACTTGACCCAGGTTTGATTCTATCCAATGCAGGGATTGATATTCTTAATAGTGATCCATTAGCGGTCAGAAACACTGCAATGCTACTTGGGTGCAGCAGTGGGAAGCTCATAGAAGTATTAAAACCGTACAGGGTTCATAGTGGCAATGAAAAAGTCATGCAAAAAAATTCCCAAATCATAAGCAGCAGACACTAGAGGTGCTTTGGCAAAGGCAATGTATACAAACTTATTTGACTGGCTTATAGACTGTATCAAAAAGTCACTAGCATTTTCCAATCATCAGTTGGGCAGATCCGTTAGCAAGGGAGTAGAAGAAACTTTTGTCCAACTGTTAGACACAGGACTGCTGCATGCTGATCCACATCCTGGGAATCTTGTTTACACATTATCAGGCCAGATAGAGTACTTTGATTTTGGTTTGCTTTGTCGGATGGAAAAGAAACATAACTTTGCCATGCTTGCATTTATAGTACATATTGCCAATGCCGATTGGCCTTCTCTTGTATTCGACTTGGTTGACATGGATATTATGAGACCAGAAACTGATCTCAGACAAAGTGCAAATGGAACTGCAGGTTGCTTTAGGCGATGCAACAATGAAGGATGGTTTTAACATTATTCAAGATACACCTGGTCAAGAGTTTTTGCTTCATATTTCTTATCTTGAAATCTACAATGAGGTTATAAATAACCTGCAAGAACCTATAGCACAGAATTTGAGGGTTGGAGAATATGCTCAGGGTACCTATGTAGAGGGGCATTAACGAGGAAGTCGGCCTGTCCCCTACGCATGCACTTTCATTAATTGCTGCGGAAAAAGAACATCACCATGTGGGATCAAACAAATTCAACTTGTTGAGTAGCCGAAGCCACACAAGTTCCACTCTGACAATTGAGAGCAGTGCACATGGCAGCAGTTATGACGAAGTCACTTTACCTCAACTTACTGGATCTGAAAGTTCAGAATAAGATACAACTGGTTTAAGGAGAAAAGGAAAGCTCTTATATCGACAAGAACCCTTTTTGACACCTGGAACAATAGTAGGGAAAGGTTTCACATATACCTTATTCCAAACTCACTCGCCTTTGCAGTCATGCAGTTGATTTTTTCCTGGATGACAATCAATTACTCACAGTGAATTATCATGCCGAAGTACCAGCAGAAAAGCGAGTTGTGAATCTCAATAAAAAGAATGGTGACTGTCCCACGTGAGTGTGCACAGTCTTCGCAGCTAGAGGGTTCAATTTAGCTGTTGATCATATTGTTGTGTCAGATTTCCCCCTTACTCCTATTAGCACCCCAGTGCTAATAGGATGTGTATAAATATATATACACTCCATGTTTTTATTTATTCAATGATCGAGTGTGATAAACACCTAAGGGCACTTCTCCATTTCGCTCTTCTTATGGATATTTCTTCTATAGCGCACCTATCTTAAAGTATTTACTGTTTGGGTTATGTGGTGATCTCTCTCTCACTCTCTGTCTCTTGGGCGCATCTATTGTTATGCTCTATTCTTGTGATTATTGCTGTTATACTTGCTGCTGTTACACTGTTTCTGGATTAGGGTTTGGTGATTGGTTCACCGTTGATCTACTATCTCCTTATGATCTTAACAGTCACTTGCGTTTTAACTCTTGAAAGCGAGGTCCAGTACTCAAGTACTCAAGGCATCGTTCCTGCAATGGTGTGTAGCAGTTCCACCTGGAAAACTACGCATAGAGAGGGGCATATACACTTGTTTTGCATATCACCTAGATCGCATACACCTTGGACAAAATTCCAGGGTGAGCGGTGCATTTAAAAATTAGCCTTCGTCATTATCAGATGAAACCTCCCCTCCCCAAACCCATAGTAATTCCTGGCACGCAATTTAATAAATCCAACTGTCCTCACTTGTGTTATTTTCATGATGGCTTGAAGTAAAATGGTGGGGAGGGTGCACTTCACCTGGATAAAGAGGGAATTGGAATCTCTGGCAATGGGTTTGGAAGAGAGGATTTAGCCCTTCCAATCCTTCCCGAAGTTATGCAAAAGAATTGCCAGGTGTATCGATCACAGTTGCTTCCTAAGCAATTACTTGCAGACTGTTTTGAGACCTGCAGCAGCCCTGGAGATATTTTTGTGAGGTGAATTGGGCAAGCGAACTCCAGCAGGAGTTTGACAGGATCCCCGAGAAGCGAACTCCAGTAGGGCATCGAGAGGATCGCCAAGATAAATGCAGCATCGCTCACCCAACTGCTACACCTCTATGTGGTGATGAGGTGGTGCAAACACCAGTTATCAACATTCAGTCAGTTAAATATCAAGTCTGGGGCAAAAGCACTGGATCTTGAGGTAAGGGTGATGAGTAGACCTATTCAGAATAACTCTGCTATCTGGCTGTCTTGTTTATACTGAATTTATATTTTTATGTTTGTGAGTTGTTGAAGTTTGACAGCTGCTAGGCAGTCTGTCTACCGCCCTTTGTTATGATTAGTAAAATTTTATAAGAACCTGCATTGCATAACATGAAGAGAAAATTTTGACAATTCAAAGACCAACATTTTTGGTAAAAAAAAATTATTAGCCAAGATCTCCTAACAAAGTCGCCCATGTAACTAATCATCTGCCAAACTTCCAAGTACAAAATCCCAAACTTGAGATTCTTACGAGTCTGATATAAATTTGACGATAATATTCGGAGAATGCCCTTCAAATTTAACAGACAGACGGTATTGAGCAAGCCCTCTGTTAAATAGGAAAACTTGAGAAAAAGGAATCCATATTTAACAGTGAAGATGCAGTAGCGCTAGAAAATAGATCACATGGGTATATGAGATTCAGGGCTTAAAACATGGCCAAAACATAATGAATTTAAAAAATGAGATGCAGAGATGTTAAGAATATGGGTGTTATTACAGACCTGTTGTTCGGTGCGAGCGAGGCATTTTCTAACAATTTCCCCCTCCAAAGCGCGCCTCTCCTCCAGTGTAAGATATTCGTAATATTGAGCAAGTCTAGTCTGCCCCTGCTTGTTCACCAACAACACAAATCTGATCGTCATTTTCTCACAGACCAGCTTCGCCACAGAGCTAGTCCTTGACTATTTCGTGCTATCTCTGTTTTTCACATAGTTTTTCTAAAGTCTAGAATTTAATTTGAGGCAATATAAATTTGCTTCGTGAAAATTCTAAATTTATCAACTATATGGCGTGAGAAATTTGGTGCTTATCAAGCCTCCAATTTAAGGTGCTTTATCATCCCATGTTATCTTGGACCATTTTGACAATCCATGTTAGTACATTACCTCGTAACATATTATTATTACTTTAGGTAGAAAAAGCTTATCATCCTATAATTTGATCTGAAGAATCAAGGTATTCTCCATGTTCATCATAATATGTGGCGAGCTAGATTTGAACTTAGGTGGGGAGTATCACAATTAATGCTCTCAACCATCCAATCTAGACTCTATTGACTTCCCTCATTCTTATATCAATAAGGTAGTTACAAATAAGTTGTGTATCCTATTTGGATAAATCTATCTTAATCTACCATATAATTTAGTTTAATTTATTAATTTATAAGTATACTTTTTTAATTTAAGAAATAGGAAATGATTCGGGGTGAACATGGATTTTAAAAAGTTGATTAAATTGTTATCATGGAACACATCTACTTCACAATGATAATGGTTGGTTAGTTGTGGAGTGAAAATGCTTACTTGTTCGACCTTTCCCTCTCATATTTTGTGTTGCCATTTTTTCCCCAAGGAATAACTTCACAAAATTTTCCTCTTCTCCATAAATCCCAAAGGACATAGTGGGAATTGATTATGTGACCTCCCATAGGAATTGTGCCTTTGGCAATATGGTTGAATGAATTGAACTATCCCTTGGGGCTATGGGGCCAAATCCATTGGCCTATGATTTAATGGTTGGTGGTTTAGCAGTTCAAGACCTATGGATTGAGATCATACTACTCTAAGCCTTTCCATGTCATGTTATTTATCATATTAGCATAAATTGAACAAAATTTCATGCATGTAGCTACAAAATAGACCATTAATCATACCTTCTACATATCCAAAATCAACAACTATAGATAGAAAAAACTATTGAATTCTACACATTATGGTGACCAAAAAAGGATGGGGATGATAAACCTACTACTACTTCCATCCATACCCAAGAACCACTTTAAGAACCTCTTCCATTGCTTGTCATAATCCATCCCTCCACTATAGTTCGAGATAGCCTTTTTCATTGACTACACAACTAATATGGTGCAGATGTTGTGCTATTTCTCTCAACTCTACCATGATGTTTTGTGGTGTCCCCAGATGCCTTCCTTTGCCATTGAGGCACTCCATTAAATTTATTTCGCTCCTTTACCAAGTAGATTTGCTAGTTGTGAATCCAATTAGACTACCAACAATTGTAACATATTTAACATGTAATAATAGTTGCATCATTCACATACATATATTATGAAATGAAATACAGCGTGCATGCAAAGCAATTCATGGCAATTGCTTATTGAGGATTTAAGCACAAGCATGCCTCATATGAGATCATGATCAAGCTCAATCCCATAACCATTAATTTCACACCTAAATTCAGGGAAGCACATGGTTTAACACAAATAAAAAACATTCCTCACGTAAATTAATAGAACACTTATCTATAATCAATTGAAGTTCACCAAACTGTGAGAAGTGATTCATTGCCCAACTGTGGGAATTAGATAAAGATTCCACCCCCAAGAGAAACCATGATATCATCAAGGCGAAGCAAGCTCCTATGAGTCTTTAATCCCATTCAACCCAACCCATTACTCTTGTGACATAGCAATCAATGAACCATGGCACTCTCTCCCGCTTCCCTATACAACACAAGTAATATATTTTATTTCTCTACTCAATAGTCCCTTGGGGATTTTCTTCCCTTCTAGTGTTCTTTTGTATAGGCAAAAAGTGTCCAAATTGTTGTTTCCTTGTGGGAATAACCTATAAGAGAAACATTTGGCTCTAAACAATTAATCAGAGCAATAATAGGGTTGCATGTTTCATGGTGTTTTCTTTAGCTATTGTGGACATTATAGGAATAGATTTCCCCTCAAAGTCATCACATTCCCTCTCACTTCTTGTTAGAAAATCAATTGCATCCATAGGTTGTTACCAGCCACAAGTCCAAGGGGTTTTCTTACCAATTTCATGCATAACAACCATGTCTTCACACATATTTCCCCTCATTTGAAGGGAGAGGAGAATCCTTATAACATGGGAGAGAAAGGTCGATTGAGAATGGAAAATGATCCATAATAATGATGATGTTTTCCAATGATTTGCACGAGATATACTCCCCTATACATGGATAGTGGGTGCATTTCCAATAAGCACAAGGAAACTTCTAGAGGATAACTAAATTCAATATTGACGTGAGAGCTTTTAATGAAGCATGGGCTAAAGGTGGTATTTCCCAAGGACAAGTGTCAAAGATCAAATCACTCATGTATCCCCTTTCCTCTTTTCCTCTAATGGTCCTTGTTGCTTCCTCGAATACATTCCCTCTTGTATACATGCTTTTACATAAACATATCATCTCCACCATAACTTAACTCGTTGCTTAGACTCAAGCACATTCATGAAGCGGTTATTTTCCTTGGACTCCACACTAAGAATGTTTACAATGGCACACCCACACGGGCAATATAAGAAGTATTCTACGATAATAATAAAAAGAATAATTACGTTACATTTTATATTGTGACACAAGTCATTAAAATTTGACCCACTGGGCTTGACATCTATCACATAAACCTTGTCATACAATAACACATTATTCAACATATTATAATACAAGGATCAAAATCGAGAAAAAGGAAACGGAGGATCATTAGGGTTTGACAGTTTAGGGTTTTTACATCAAGTCTACAGCCAAGGACGCGTCCTCCCATGGCGGCTATGGGGGAAGCTTGCCATTTCTCTCCCCAATCTTATAGTTATGCAGTTGTGCATTGCTTTGCACCTCATCCCATAGGTACCAAGAACCAATGGCAGCCAAACAGAAACAGAAGCTCATCGGGCACAATCGATCCGAGTCTGGACAAAGGAAAAGGAAAAGCCAATGAGAAAGTTCCCTCCACCTCGCATCCAAAGGTGGCTCGAGCTTGAGAACCAGGGAAATGCATCCCCCAGGCAACAAAAATCCCAAAATATGAGGTACTCTCAAAGCGTTTCGAGGGATACACACAATACATGAAAGACCATGCGCTAATCGTAAAATTCTTAGGGTTTTAGCCATCAAAGAAAGACTTAGTTCACTGGATCGACATGTGGTGGAACCCAAAGGGCCACTTTGATCTCCATCTTGGCTCCAAAGGATTCTTCATAACAACTTTTCATAACCTGAAGGATCGGGACTGAATCTTTGGCAATGGCCCCTACTTCTATAATTCTGCAAGCTTATTCTTGAGATATTGGACGGAGAAATTCAACCCAGACAAGGAGGACTTCACCTATGCTCATGTTTGGATATGCATGTACTCTCTTCCGCCGGAATTTCGGATGCAAGAAACACTTGAAGGGATCGAGAACAACCTAGGTAAGTTTGTAAAAATTTTATGAGGCAACCAAAATAAGGCGATACACTTCATATGCTAGAATATGTGTCTATCTAAACATCTTGCAGGCCCTACTAGGAGAAATATGTCTCACAAGGCATGATGAGGATTGGATCCAAACCATAGACTACGAGCACATCACGTTTAGATGTTGAAAATGCCATGTTCATGGGCATCTATTCATAGACTGTCCTCTAAACCAACTACCAAAGGCCACAGACCAGAACCAGAATGGTGACAAGGAAAGCTTCATATTGGTTCAAGGCAGAAGAAGAACAATGCACAAGAAAATGGGAGCCAATATGGGGAAAATGTTTGCTTCTTGAAACCAGTTTGAAAACCTTCCAGCCGACCCTGAAGCAGATCCGGGGAAAAGGAGGCAGAGGGAAAACAACAAGAACCACAAACCAGTGAAGGGGAAAAAGACAATGCCAATCAGAACATGCAACTTGGACCAGTTTTGGAAGAGTTTGTGGAAGAACCTCAACACAAACCTCACCCCCAATCAAAGGAAGATGTAACAATGGAGGACGGTGTGGATATGGACTCTGAGTGTGATGATAATGACTTAGCCAACCTGAATCTGAAGAGCATAGTGGAATCTTGTCACAAAGGGAATACCATGTTGTTCCAATGGACCAACTAACAAAAGTCCACAAGGTTTTTCTAAGCTCTTGAGTAGGAGAAGCAGCCATAGCAGGGGAAGTAGTCAGAGTGAAATCAACTCTAGGTATCACCGAAGGCCCTGACAAACCAATAAAGAAGAACCCAAAGAACGACAAGAAGAAGGGGATAAATCCCACAAAACAACTCATTGAGTAATTTGGGCATATAACGGTAAAAGTTGGTCAGGTAGAGGTGATCACATGCACCTTTACCCCTATCACCCCCAAAAATTAGATCTAATGAAGATATAATTTTGGAATATCATACGAACAAACGACAGGAGCAAGCAAAGGCTCTTGCGGAAAATGATTATGGAAGAACACCCGTACATTCTCCTCCTCCATGAAACAAAATACTTGGTAGAGGAGGCCAAACGCATTCTTCCTGGATGGTGGAGGAATGGGGACATCATAGTGTCATATGCAAGGGGAAATGTAGGCAGGCTAGCAATCCTCTGGAACCCGAGTTCCGTGGATATCACAACCTCCTTCTCCACTCCCTGGATGATTTCTATCAGTTTTAAACTTCTGGAATATGGGCTTCGTGGTACACTAACCAACATCTATGGGCCCCAAAACCTTTAGGAGAAGCTTATATTTTTTCAGAATATTCAACACATTAAGGAGATTATAGGGGATCAATATTGGATCCTTAGCGGAGATTTTAACATGATTACCTCTCTTGATGAAAAACGAGGAGGTATCAGAAGGATGGAAAGGGACAATGAAGCCTTTCACAGTACTATTGAGATGCTGAAGTTGATAGATCTGAATATGATCAATGGAACTTCAACTTGGAGCAACAGATGATTTGGATCACAATATGTTGATTTCCGCCTAGATCGTTCTGAATAGGATCTTATTTCTCTGGGACGCACATAAGAGCTTATTGAGAGGGAATGAGCTATGGCGCAGCAAATTGAAAAACACAATGCCCAGGAAGAAGTCCTTTGGAACTAGAAGTCACGTGTGAATTGGATAAAAGAAGGAGAACACAACACAAAGTTCTTTCACCAATCAACTGTCTAGCACAGACATGTCAATCGCATCAACAAATTGAAAATCCCTAAATGGGAGGTGGTCACTGTCAGGAACGATATTAAGAAGGAACTTGTGAACTTTTACAAGGATCTCATGACAGAGTCGAATGGGAACCGTGATGAGGCCATCATAAATATTACTCAACACATCCCTTGTATGGTCACAAAGGAACAAAACATCATTCTCATGTGACCCATCACTCAAGAAGAAGTGGATCACATAATGAAGGAGATGGCATTAGGGAAATCGCCAGGCTCGAATGGTTTTACAACATATTTTTCCACCATTGTTGGCCCCTTGTCCGGAACGAGGTTTGGCAACTAGTGAAGGATTCTAGGAGGTCTCAAGAGGTTCTTCATGTTTTAAATGCTTCCTTCCTTTCACTCACCCCTAAGGAAGACAGAGCCGAGGACCCAAAAAAATTTAGACCGATAGCTCTATGCAACATCATCTATCAGATCATCACCAAATTCATTGCTCTTCGCCTGAAGCCCCTACTGTCGAGCCTCATCTCTCCTAAACAAATGGGTTATGTTGAGGGTAGGAAAATTATGGACAACGTCATCATGTCCCACGAGATGGTTGACTCTCTCCGCATCACATGCACCCCAGGTATGCTCATAAAATTGGATCTCTCAAAAGCTTTTGACAAATTAAGTTGGCAATATATGAGAGAAGTCTTGAAAGCCTTTGGCTTTGGAAACCTATGGATTAATTGGGTTATGACTCTTTCCTTGGCTGCTTTCTTTTCCATCCTTTTGAATGTCTCCCCTACCGAAACTTTTTCACCCTCGAGGGGCATCCACCAAGGTGACCTGCTTTCACCTTTCCTTTTCATCTTAATGGCATAAGGCCTCAACAAGAAAATCAAAGTTGCCATCAATGACCGCTCCCTGGTGGGACTCCCACTTCACGGCATGAACCTCCCTCCCACCCATAGTCAATTTGTGGATGACACCCTTCTCATGGGTGCCCACTTTGTCAAGGAAGCTACTGCCATTCCGTCTATCCTTAATGATTTTGGTGAAGCCTCAGGAACTTCTATTAACAAAGCCAAATATCAAATTTTCTTTTTTAATACCACTCTTACCATCCAGTGCCACATCTCCAGGCTTCTTGGATTCACTAGGAATGCCCTTTCGTCCAAATACTTAGGTATTCCCTTGATTGACAATGCAATGAGAAATTGCTCTTGGGAAGAACTCCTCACCTCTTCAAAAAGGTGTCTCTCCTCTTGGACTTTTCAGACTCTTAATCTGCCAAGCTGCATAATCCTCCTCAAAATTACTCTTTAATCTATCCCCTTGGACCTCTTCTCAACCTTGGCATCCCCAAAGGTGGTTCTCAAAAAGATACGCAACATCCAAAGAAACTTTCTTTGGAGTGGAGCTGGAGATGGAAAGAAATGGGCTCTTGTCAAATGGGCAGAACTGTGTTTACCAAAGAGTTATGGCAGTCTGGGCCTAAGAGACCCAGAGACTTTAAACCAGGTGCTGAGTGCCAAGGTTTGGTGGCGATGGATCAAAATACCAAATGACAGTTGGGCCAAATATGTTGTTGATAATGATCTAACAAGATGGGATCTATAGCAGCAGGGCTCACTGATTTGGAACATGGGTTGGAAACACAAGGATCTTATCTGTGATCACTGTTTTGGGGAAATATGGGATGGGAATGATTCCAATATTTGGACTGACTCATGGCATCAACTCCCTCGCCTTCAAACAGATGACTCACTCCATGAAGTCATGGAGGGAATCGAAGGATCCCAAAACCACCCGGTCCATCACTACTAGAAAGATCAGGAGGAAGGAAGCATTTGGAGGCAGTGGAAACTCATTAATGCAGAGCTTGGTCTTCGGGAGCAGGTTAATACTCAACCCTGGGTTGATGCCATAAGCAAAATAAAGATCAGATTAAAACAGGGACCGGATATACTACGTCAGGGCTATTCCTCGTCTAGAAACTTTACGGTTAAGGAAGGATATCGGTTGAATTCTGGGGCTCACCTATTGAATAAGGACATTCTATGGGAAAGAATTTGGCACACCGTATACTAGCCCAAAATATGCTCTTTCCTTTTGCTTGTGGGGAGAGGTAGAATTCTCACTTGGGACAATCTTGAATGTAGGGGATTCCTTGGCTCGTCCAGCTACCACCTATGTTCTCAAGATATGGAAACCATCAATCATTTGCTTGACAACTGCTCATTCAACTCTAAAATATGGGACCAAATGGCTACCTTAATGTGTCAATCAAATTGCCAGAGGAACAATGTCATTGAAACTTTGAAAACTTGATGTACCAAGGTGTACAAAAATCCTGTCCTTGACAAGATATGGCAGTTGATCTCGGGCTTCATAATGTGGGAATTATGGAAAGAAAGGAATAGGCACATTTTCAAAATTAGCTCTAGCCTCTCCCTCTTAGAAGTTTGGAACAATATTAAGCGACACATCACACAAATAGTGGTCATTCTAGGATGGAACAAAGAGGATTTACAAGGAGAAAATGGGGAAAAAACAATCCTAAACAACTGGATAGTCGATCTCCTTCCTGTGGTACACCTCGACCGACTCCATTTACCCCCCGTAGTCCTTCGATGTGGCAAGCTCCGGATCAAGGCTTTACCAAACTGAATTTTGACGGAGCCTCTAAGGGAAATCCTGGGCACGCTGGACTAGGGGCATATTTAGAAACAAACAAGGAGAGATTCTATGCACCTATGTTGGAGGGATAGGGATAGAAATGAACAACACAACAGAACTATGGGCACTCTTTGAAGGCATCAAGATTTCCTTGGATCAACACATTGCAAAGATAATAGTAAAAGGAGATTCAAAAATAGTTATCAACCTTCTCCGTCATCTCTAGAATGGCACACCTCCTACTAAGCTCTCCACTAGCTGGATATTGGAACATCTTCTCATTTCAGTCACTGACATGGTGCATACTCATAGGGCCACCATCCTTCCTTATCACGTAATGCGATATGCAAACACGGTGGTCGACTTTCTTGCCAATGTTGGAGCAGAACCTCAAGCCAACTGCAAAATCAATACCTGGCCTTTGGAACACCAAACCTCGATGACCATCTCTTTTCAAGCACTGGATGATCAAGACTTGGCCATCCCATATGGGGTGATAAATACGGATATGACGTGCAATAATGGAGCCAGCTCAGGGAGTCGAGCACAAGCTGAAATGATGATTAACTCAATGACGTTGGCAGCTTCATGAAGGGTGCAACATTCATTCTCCTCTTCCTCCGTGATCTGAAATGACTTGTCTATATAGGGATCATCATGGCCCAGTTAATGTGAAGGTCAGTCCTAGAACATGGTTTAACGTCTCCCTTACCGAGGTTCGCAAGATCCTTTTTGCTCGTCTTGTTCTGGCGGTCTCGATCTCTTGCAACCTCTCTACGCCATTGAAAACCAAGAAGGGTAGTCTGTGTCTTATTTGCATGCTGATAATCGGTGGGAGATGGTGCAACATGGTTTGGGAGTGCCACAGGGCCCCTAGCAGACAGGGCAGAGGTCGACAGGAGCACTCGCAAGAGGCTTGTTGTGGGGGAATTTCACGTCACCTGGCCATGATGATAGATACTTTGCTAGAGATCTAGAATGACACTAGGGATTTCGAGGAAGACTCGAAGGCACGGATTCAGGACTTTGTACATTGCGTCAAAACTATCCTCGACTAGTGCGGGGATATCGCCGAATTATTTGGCCTTCCTTCACCCTTGCTCGCGATCATTGGAGAGGACGGTGTGGTTCACTAGGGACCAAAGGAAAAAATGGAGAATGTGGTTCAATCGGAAGGGAACAACGCCCGAGTCAACAACCCCCTGTGGTGAAGGAAGAGGAACAGATGATGGACGTGGAGGTTTTAGTGAAGATTGATGGGAAAGTAGAGGTTTATATGAAGAAGGATGGTCGAGTATCAACCAGTACAAGCAGCACCAAATGCGAAGTTTCAAGCCCTAATGCAGATACCCTGGAACCGCCTCAGACCAAACTGCGAATGTATATCGGTCCCTCTTAGTAGTTTCTTGTCTCTTGTTTTGTATAATTATGTTTTGGTCCTGCTGGAAAATCGGTTTTGTTTCATTTGTTTGGTTTAGCTCAATTCTCAACTTAGCTAGCAACCACCAGTCTTACATATGGAGTCCAATCTTATGTATGGAGTCTAATAGAAGTTTGAGGGAGTTTTTTGTCATTTTGTCTTCTGTTCAAAATACTTTTTACATGGGATGTTTTCTCCTGGTGAGAGGCCTAGATGGACTGTATCTCTATGTAATTATTTTTGTGATATAATGTAAGTTCTAAATTACAAAAAAAATGCAAGTGTCAAAATTGAGGTATTACACATTGTCCAAGGTGTGCCTTGGTGGATCTATTATGATAGACTTTTGGGATTCCATCTTCAAAATAGGATTCGATCACTAAGGAAGCACAATCAAACCGGTAGCAAATACAATGGAAACTTTGGGTGGGGTGAATTGCCTCAAGTGTTGCAAATATGTAGGGATGTAGGATTGTATTGAATCGAAGTTTTGGTTAGTTACCTAGTATTTCCACTCACAAAGGCTACCTCAAGTTTGAGAGAGATCTTATTCAAATCCATATGCCATAGGTAGTTTGTGTTGATTATGTTCACAAAGTATGCTCAAGTGAATTGTATGAGGTGTGTATGAAGTTGATGTGTCCTAGTATGGAGTGAATGTGTCGTGCTAACAATTTAATCATTTTTATTAACTAATAAAATGCACCAAGATAAATTCATTTTAACCTCAAGCACATTAAGTGTGAGGGTGATCAAATCCCTCAAGATTCAAACCTTTCCTTAAGTTTTTTCACGTGAAAATTGTGAGTGTATAAATTAGTAAATAAGCTAGGCTAGATTTAAAGGTTATGTGTATATTTTTTGTCCATGAAAAAAACTTATATTTGTTATTGTCGAGAAGGAAATCAAAATATACACATGTGAGCTTTCATGCTCTGATAAAGCCACTACTTGTCTAAAATAGTCTACAGGCAGCTCTAAAACATAATAATCATCCGAATCTATATAAAAACTGACCCCCCATAGGAAACAGGGCCATACAAATAGGACAATAAAATCAGGAAAAAAAGTTGTTAGATACAATAACACATAACCATTTGAATGTCTACAGGGAACAATTGATTCTCCTTTATTTCTTGTATGTGCAAGGTTCCTTTAGAAAGGAATAGAGCTTCCTTCGATAATGCATCTACTTGGATATTTCATTCCATGTAAACATGTTTGAAAGAAATAGCCTTGAACCTATCTTTTAATTCCACAATTCTTGCAAGCAAAGGAGTCAATGCTAAACTGGTAATAGCACAATATTTGTTGCACCAATCAATTAAAAGCTTTGAATCACCAAAAACCTGAAGATTAGTTATACCTTTATCTGCAAAAAGCTTTAGAAGAATCCAAAGGGGAAATGCATTAGCTTTGTTATTTGATCCTCTACCCGCTTTGTACTTCAACAAATATGAATGTGAATTGTTTTTATGGAGTATAGCTCCAACTCCACATAAAACAAGTGTTCCTTGACAAGCACTATCAAAGAAACTCCAAGCAATGTTGGTGTAGATCATTGGATCCTTGACAAATCTAATTTTTGTGTTAACTTTCAAATTCCAACCTTCTTTAAACAAAGTTCGGATTTTGTGGGCCACAATCAAAGGAAATTGATGTTTTTCCTCAAATATCATCTCGTTTTGAATCAACCACAACCCCCAAATCACATAACAAGGTAGGGCCTTGAAAAATTTCAACATTGGATTTGACTGCCATGCCTCAAATCAATGCAATAAAGTATCCTTCTCCCACTACCCAAAGCAATTTAACAATCTGAGGACATCTTGCCACACCATTTTGGAAAAAGGACAAACAACAAACACATGATCCATTAATTCTACCTCTATTTTGCACAGAATGCATCTATTAGGGGTGTGCTAGTTCCTTTTTTGTCCATTGTCCCATGTCAAGATTTTATTTAACAGAGCTAACCAAGAAAAATATTAATTTTTAGAGGGCATTCCATCTTCCACAACACTTTCCACCACCATATTAGCTCTCCAAACTACTATGTTGCAGCTAAGGCTTCATATCCTAGTTTAGTTGTGAGTGAACCAATAGTAGAATTCCATGTCAAAAACAACTCATTCCCTCAATGTTGTAAAAATATTACACTATGGAAGAGGATCCTGATATACATGTTCCATTCATTAGCGAAATCCCCTTGAAGTATGAGATCATCAACTGATTTCCACGACTTTAGCCAATTCCCAATAGCTTCTTGTGTAGCAACATCCCTTACCCTTGTTTTATCTTGATTATGGAGGATAAGTTTTAGATCCTATGAGATTTTCAATAATCTCCAATATATCCTACCCATGGATTGTCACCTATCCTAAGTTGGTCCCCCCTCCCAAATTTCCAGGATACCCACTTTCCAACAACAGGAAATGCTTTTATTAGACAGTTCCAAAAGTTTGAAGTGCGTTTCACTAATTTGCATTCAGTTCTAATCCAATATTATACATAAACATCTTACAAGTACTTGTCTTTCATGAGTTTACCCCACAAGCCATTAATAAACAATATTCTCCACAAAAATTTAGCCCCTAAGGCCCAGACAAACAAGTAAATGTTCTTTAATCCCCACTCTCCATGTTCAACCAATCTAGATAGTTTGACCATTAGACTAAAGGAATGACTTCTTCATTTTTCCTCCCTATCTATAGGAAGCTAAAACATTTTTTCTTATTATATCAAGGATCCCTTTCAATATATGGGAAATTAAGAGACAATACAAATGTGTGCTTTCCAATACAATTTTGACAAGTACAGGCCTTCCACCGCGTGACAACCATCAACTACACCAACACAAGGTTCATGCTTCAATTTTATGGTACAACCAAATCCAATCTGCAAACCTATAATCATTAGTTTTAAGAAAGAACCCTAGATATTTTAAGCCCCTATCCAAAGGACTAGAAGAGACAGGGAAAACATTAAGGATTTGGCCTTCAACATCATCATCCAGAGCATGAAAGAGGATCTAGGATTTATGGAGATTAATCTTCATACATGTTTCTAGATAATAAATATTCAAGATACTTTTGAAAGTTGTCCATTCCTTAATAGAGCCATCACCAAAAAGAAGAATGTCATCTACAAACAATAGATGGGAAAGGTTTATCATATTTGTCACTTTTAGGCCCTTGGGGATACCTTCCCTTTTGGCTATTGCAATTAACCTGCTAATCCCTTTTGCAATAAGCAAAAGGAGAAAAGGAGAGAAGGGGCATCCTTTCCTGAGGCCCCTAGTGGATTTGAAAAAGTGAGGAGATCCATTAATCAACACAACAAAGGAACACGAGGTTATACAACCCCTAATCCAATTAACAACTGAAAGACTCGTGCTAATTTGGAGTAGCACCAACTTGATGTACAACTAGTTTACCTTATCATAGACCTTGGAAAGGTCTATATTTAAAACAAATTGTTAATGATTTATTGTGTTTGATTGAATGGATACCTTCCTAAGCTAGATCCACCATGTCATGAATTTGAATGTTTTGAATAAAACCAAACTACTCCTCCAAAATCACCTTAGACAACATCCCCTTAATCCTATTTGCAATAATCTTCGAGATAATTTTGTAAAGTATATTACAAAGCGAAATGGGTCTAAAATCCTCAAACATTTCAGGATCATTCTTTTAGGAATCAAGCCTAGAAAGGTAGAATTAATTGCCCCAATATTTTACAGAAAATGTTGGCTTCCTCGATACATTTCAATAGGTCTGCCTCCAAAAGATCATAAAAACTAAGATAAAATTCTATAGTCCAAGTGTCCGGCCTTGGGATTTTTTACTCTTTGAAATTATGCAAGACTCCTTTCGACTCGTCCTTGGTCACAACAACTTCCAAACAATCATTCCAGTGATGGTCAACAATCCTAGGGAATAACTTGATAATCTTCATTTGCTCCTCAATATGAGAGCCCTCGGGCTCTGCAAACAAAGATGAAAAATGAGCCTCTATAGCAACATCATGCCTTCAAATGAATTGACTTTGCTTCCATTCGGCTGCCCAATCTTCCATATTGTGTTCATGGACTTCCTAGAGTTAGCGAATTATGAAAGTATTTAGTATTTCTATCTCCCTCAATTAGCTAGATTGCACGGCTTTTTAGCCTCCATTTGATTTCTTCTAAATCTATCAAGTTAATTTTTTAATCCTCTAGTTCCTTTACCTTGTGCATTTATTGTTCTGTAAAAACCCCTACCACATTAGAATCAAAGAGAACAACCAAATCTGATTCATCTGCTTCTAGATCTGCATGTCTTTCTTCTTTCTTAAAGATAGCCTATTCAACAATTAACTTCCTTGTTTTCTTGAGGTTTGCTACTATCTGAAACATAACAGTTTTACCTTAAAGGGGGTAAAAGTGAGTTCAATTTAAAATAACCAAGGATATGAATTCCTCATCGCCCAACCACAAATGGTTAAATTTGAATGAAGCAATAGGTTTTTTGACACTTTTATCAAGTTTAAGAAGGATTGGACGATGGTCTGAGCCTCCCCCTAAGCCAACCCATGATCTGAACGCGTCTATTTCCTCATTGAATTGTTCAACAACAAAGAAATGGTCTAGTCTCGTAGATAATCATTCTCTTCCTTTCTACCATTTCTCCATGTGGGAATGATCTGAACAAGTTCCTAATCAATAAGTTTGGCTTCTTAAAAAAAATGAACAAAAAACTCTGAGAGAGGATCCTTGCAACCAATTTCCCCCTAGACCTCCCAAGAAGAAATGGTAAAACTGAAATCCTCACCCAGGATTAACATGTCACCAACTAAGAAACCACGTTCTTTCAAATTTCCCCAAACGATTTTCTCTCTACATAGGGCCCATAAAGATTAATTATCTTGAAGGCCTTCCCAAGGTCTCTAGTTTCCCCTTTTAAGAGGATACTTGCATCAAAGATGAGGAAGAAACCACATTAAAACTAGAATTCCACTAAGGAAGAAGTCCACCAAAATTTCCATTAGAATTGACATAAAAAAGCGAATTATGCAATATTGAAGGTAAAACCTCCATAGCCTTAGCCTCTGAGCACAGAGTTTCTTCAAGAAGAATATCATCTGGCTAATAAACATCAAATAAACTTTTGAGATTTTGCTTTTTTGGGGCACTCCCACCCCTCTAATGTTTAAGGCTAGGACAATCATGGGATTGCCTTCTTTGGGGGTTTTCCTGCCCTAAGAACCTCATTCATAGTAAGTTGCTTACTCTCCTATACTTCCTTGGAAGCTATTGATTTAGATTTTGAGATTGCAGATTTTCTTCCTGATTGACTTGGCTTTTCTGCAAGTAAACCAAAGCCCCCTTTTACCTCTCCTTGTTCAACAATTTACAAAGCATTTTTTGACCTTAGCTGATAATTGGAAGACACTTTTGTTTTTTTTCGGTTTACAAGTCAGGATGAACTTCCCATTTGACTCCTTATCAGGTAGGAGTGAGGTCAAAAGAACATGATGATCAGGAGAGGGATCAAACTGAACTACACACTTCTCTAAAGTAAAGGAAGGGTCCAAGTCTGCACTCAAGGGGGACACAACAATAGAAGGGGATACTTTGATATTTTCACCACGTGGAAGAGAATACATACCTTGTAAGTTCAAACAACAAAGAGCTGAACACCTTCAGATTAAGCATTAAATTGAAAAGGATCTCTCGATCAAGCTTAGGAATGAGATCATGCCTCTCTATGATTCGCCTCCTTAATTGGCTCGCCATCTAACGAAGTGAGGACTTGCTTGACCTTTTGCTTTTTAACCCATATGTTCTTGAAAACCTTTGAATTATATTTGGCGTAATCTAGCCGAAGGTGGCCCACTTCATGACAAATGGAGCACCTGAAGGGTAACATCTAGTAGTCCAAAGGCTACATAAATGAACCAAACTTCCATTCCAATTCCAACTCCTCGAGTAGGCCTTTGGAGAGATCCAAGTTGACCAGGACTCTGGCTACCCTCTTGTTGGCACAATGCCCATAATTGTCTTCCAATGCGATGAACTTTCCCAGTCCCTTGGCAATGTCCTTGAGAACAGTCACATACCATAACTCAATCAACGACCCAAGAGGGAGAACCCAAGTATGATGTATGAAGAAGGGTTCCCTTCGAGGATCAAAGGAAGGTATCCAACGTTTAGGCATCGCGATGGATGAGCCCCAGAGCCAAACTTGGGCCAAAATCTTATTCTTATCTTCCTCATAATGAAACTCGAAGCACAACCAACCCTTTAGAAGAATATGGAAATGAGGGATATATCTGATTTCCTTTTTCCAATTCTCTTCCATCTAGTCAAAATGAGACTCCAATTTTACCATTTTTCCCATGAACTGTCCCACTAGTGCACATGAGGACACTGTCCACCTTGTCCATTCCCATGATGTCATTCCTTTGAATGAGTTTAACCTTCTCAGCTCTAGCCTTGAGGCCTTTTTACTCACGCTTGATTTTATGAGTGTAACCAACTACCAACTCTGAAAGATTAGAAGGAGAGGAACCGTTAGCCGATGAAGGTCAATGTGAACAATTTAGATCAACATGTGAGTTCCTTGGAAAGAGAGAAGGATACATATCTCCACGACCAATAGTTTTATTAAGGGAGGATGAGAATAGTTTATGCGGACAAGTTCTATCTATCAAACGATCATCAGAAGAAGATTTAAGATGAGATCCCATTAATTATGCACTAAATGCATGAGATTAGTGCTAGACCTCCAATAATTATTCATGGGAATGGAAGATTGCAAGTGAGGTCATCATATCATCCTCCCCAAATGCTTTGTAATTCACTAACTCATCCATGGGATTCATCCCAATAAATATTGAGGACCCCAAGGTTATGTGTACATGTATGTGTAGATATGTAGATATATATTTTCCAATAAAAACCTTGTGGAAAAACCCAAGTGATGCTTCCCCACATTCATGGATGACATCCCAAGTAAACTCATCAATGTAGGCTAGTGCACCTCATCCAGGAGGTTCGAACCAAGCACCTATCAACATGAAACTGGCCAAATGAACAACAACATTGGAAACAATCGATTGAGCTAATCCCTTAGGCTTTGTGTGTGTGTGTGTGTACATATACATATACATATCCATATAGGATGACCAATATTTCTTTTTAATCTACAAGTGATCAAATAGATAGGACAAAGGTCTCAATGACTGGTTTTGTAGTGAAGTTCCCTTGAACCATCAATGTATATTTAAAAACAAGTCCCATGGGGTTACTAGTTGCTAATGTGGTTAGCATTTACTATCCTCCTCCATCTGAGAATCCAGGGAAGAAGGCAGATTCCCACAAAGTTATTCTTCGAAAAAAAAAGACACACACATGTATAGCAATAACCCAAAGAAAAACTCTAGATACCATACGAGGTCTTCCAAAGTTTCAATCAATGATTATTGTTATAGGAAAGTGGTTGGGCTTGGGAATAAATGATGAACACTTTGATTCCTTTATTTTTGGGAGGAAATCAACGTTGGAATTGACATAGAAGAAAGTTGAGCATGAGCATGAGATACAAAGCATAAAAGAAACTTCGAGAGAGATCTTATCCAAATCCATATGCCAATGTTACATATATAATATTTATTAAATTGTAGGTTAGAGTAATTAATTAGTTAAAATCTTTAAATTTATAAGTCATACCATTCCATTGAAACGGTATATATCAACCTATAAATGGTCTTAGTTGTAATTGTAAAAATCATCATCTAATATATATCATTCATGAGATATTTGTGGGTTTATTAGAATTTTGCTTCTCTAGTTGGTATCAGAGCCGTGTTCGGCTCCTCTGCTTCAGTCGCTCTCATCCACATCCTCTCTCTTGTCCATGCACTTCTCTTCTCCGCCCACCTGCTCCCATCTCCTCCATCGGCTCGTCTCGCTCGCTCCTCCACCGCTCCCATCCATCATCCCTATGGCTCCCTTCCACCTCAGCCCCTCCCATCTGGGCTCTCTCCTCCTTCCTTTCCCCACGCACAGGTGTCCATGCCTCCCTCCTTTCTCCCCTCTCCACCGCTCTACGCCTTCTGCCTGTGTGTTTCTCTTTGCCACCCTCCCTTCCGCTGCTCCTCCCACGCTCATTTCCTTCTCCCTAGCTCCATGCCCCTTCGTGCCCACCCCTACTAACCCATGCATCCCCTCCTTCATCCCGCACTCCTCACCTACGCCCTTCTTCCTCCCACGCTCCTTCTATCCACCATTCTGCACAAATTCTTGTCCACGCCCTCCTGCTCATCCTCCCCATCACTCCTCGGCACACCCCAGTCCACCCTCCTCCGCCTACTGTCTACTCTCCTCCGCATATCCAGTCATTCCTACGCTCACACCTCTGCCACACTTACGCCTCCTTCCTCCATCAACCTCCGCTTCAGCCACGAGTATCCATCGTCGCCTCCATTCCAGTCCACCTTCCACCATTCACACTGTCCTCCGTTCATTGTTTTTAATAATAATATTAATAATATTATAATTTTATTACTGATTTATTATTAATAATTTTTTTGTTATTAATAATAAATTATTATTAAAAAAATATTATTAATATAATAACCATTGTTTATTATATTTAAAACATAAAATCTTTGAACAAACAAAATGGGATCCAGGCACACCCATCCTTGTTCTCGATCCCAATCAGAGACGAATAGACTAATTGAGCAAATAGAAAAGAGCCATGCAGAAGATTCTAAGACGCTTCAAAGACTAAACGCAAGATTAGACAAATTTGAAGCCGAGATTTGTGAAGATAAGCAAGGATTAACAAGGACAATACAAAGTGAGATCACTAATGCTATAACAAGTGAAATAAGCAAGATGAAAACAAAGCTTAATGAAGGAAATGAGAAATTGGTGAATTACTTGGAGAAAAAATTAGCATCCAAAAATACGTAGTCGCTAAAAATAAATAAGCCAAACACAACAAAAGTCTTTAAGGTGGAAATGCCACAAAATCATCCAGATACACCAAAATTCTTCAATGAGGAAACACCAGAGAATCATACCGATCACAATCACCATCCAAGCCTTAATCCCAACTAGCCATATTAGGGACCAACGCAACCGATGGGTGGATATCAAATGAAGCCCAAATTAGAGCTACCCAAATTCGATGGCGCAATGAAGCAGAGTGTGGCATGGATTAATAAGGCAGAAGAATTCTTTTGCATACACAAAATCATATCCGATGACGAGAGGATAAAATACGCCTCGATGCAACTGGAAGGCCAGACATATAATTGGTATATGTGGTGGAATATTACGACAAAAAGGGTGCCCACAGCTGTAACATTCAAGAATGACTTATTTAAGGGATTTAAAGATATAAAGGAGAAAGAAATTTTCAAAAAGATCACCAGATTGCAACAGAAAGGTGATGTGGATGAATACACCTATGAATGGGAAGCATTAGCGACATGAGTACCGGAGCTAACGGATAGTCACGGACTCTAGACATATGTGTATGGACAAAAACCATACATCAAAGATGAGTTAGAACTACTCAACGTCTCAAACCTGGATAAGGCCAGATGCAAAGCGAAAATTATTGAAAAGAAGTTCAAAAATCCATGGCACATAAACCCTAACAAGGAGTACACAAATCGGAAGTTCGTCCAAAATACAAATCCTGAAACAAAATATCGTCAACCACATCAAAGAAGTGACAACAAAATTAGTTTAGAAGCCCAACGAATGAAAGAAGGTAAATGTAAATACTGTGGAGAAAAGTGGGACCCAAGACATAGATGTTTAAAAAAGGAGACCACCAAGAACCTATATCAATGTTAAGTAGAAGAGGAAGGAAAATCAGACAGTGATGAATCTGACATAGAATAAATAAGGGACCTCCAGAAATCTGCATCAGAGTCAGAAGATGAAGACACATCGAGAATATCACTTGCATCCATAACCGGAATACACCGGCCACAAACAATAAAACTTAAGGGGCATCTAAAAAATAACAATGTCGTCATCCTTGTTTACATAGGAAGAACCCATAACTTTATCGACGTAAGTGTTGCAAATAGGATTAACCTTTTCATATATCTGGTGCCCAACATGAAGGTAACGGTGGCAGATGGAAATAAGATCGGAAAAGTGGGAAAATGCCACAAAGTTAAGCTGCAGTGAAAAAATTATAACCTTGAGTCACAATTTTATGTGGCACCCTTGGGAGGAGTTGATGCAGTGTTAGGAATCCAGTGGCTGCAAACACTAGGTACCTACTAAGCTAACCACCAAGAACACTTTATTAAGTTCAAGTGGCAAGGAAAAAATACAAGTTGTATGGGTTTCAACCCCCTCACACACAAATTGTGTCATCCCACAAAGTGGAGAAGCTAATCCGAAAGGGAGCACCAACTTATGTCATACAATGCCAATAAATGGAATTATTAACTTCAGATGTTGTCAACCCAGGTCAACCAGAGGTCCAAGATCTACTCCAAAAATATAAAAAGGTATTTGAAGACCTTCCCATGGAGTTACCACTGGAAAGGAAGATCAAGCATATAATTGAAATAAAGCATGGGTCAATGTCATGTCCCAAATTTGGTATTGGGTCAAAATGGCCTAATCACATTGGCCCTATTCATTAGAGTTTGTCAAATTGATGCTAAAGGTCAAATAATTGCCAAGGAGGAAAATTACTAGTTTCCTAGGTTTGGGGTGGAAGCTTTGGGATTTGGAATAATGGGGATAATAAATGATGTTTGAACATTAGAATGGCATAAATATTTAATAAAGGAGATAAATAAATATATACAAGTGAAAATCAAAGCGGCATTTCATCATGAAGACACATGGAGGAAGTGGGACCCACATATGGCTAGATTTCCCCACTACACTTGGCATCATTCTCCCACCAATTCGAATTCAAGGTGAATGGTAACATACTTGGGGGAGTCCAAAAGGTATTATTCATTGCATTACTCATCCAAGGTCGAAATATAGAGGAAGAGTAACTCCCATGGAAGAGGAAGAGGCAATTTGGAGCTAGTGAGACACTTGGGCTAGATTCCCTAGCTCTATGACAACAATGATGAAGATGCTATGACACCTATGACACAAATCAGACCTGAAGGCTGACATATGACATATATGACATGTCAGGGCTAAAAATAGACTCCAAGAGGGCGCTCAAGGGTGTTAGGGCAGCTAAGATGCTTCCAGATGTGATTTGGTGGAAGTGGGAGACTAGGAATTGTTGTACAAGTGGCGTTCTTTGGAATCTCTTCCCAACTTGAGTTGGCATGAGTCTCTTGGAAGGAATTCGACCCATGGAGGAAATTAGAAGTTTATAAATGTCAATAACAAAGAATGAAACCAGCTTTTGATCATTTGTAGAATTTGCAATTGCATTTGTGAAGAGGGAGAGCTAGTGGATGACTAGTTTCTTGCCTTAGCCAATTTCGAGGGTGAAAGATTCCCATCCAAGTTGGCAATTGGAAAGGCCATTCAGACCTTTCATTTGGAGCTTTAATGGAGTCTTTATTTGCAGGTGTAAGCTACAGGGCAGCTCATGGTTTCTTCTATTGCAGCTCGCTCCTTCAACCATTTCCAGTTTTGATGGCATATTCTTGATCCTTGAGGGAGGGCGTTTTTGGTGAGCTATTGTACTCTTTGGGGGAGCTTCTAATGCCCCATTTATTTTGTAATATGAAGTAAATACTCTGTTCTTCATCTCCAGAAAGTTTCAGGTCGAAATTCCAAGTAGAAATGTATAAATCTCATTCTTAATGGAAGAACAATGCCATTTCCCCACTACCTTGTTGTGAACCAATGTATTGATGATGATTTCGAATGAATGGATGATTATATGATGCATTTGTGATTAATGGACTGCCATGGATGTATTTTACAAGTTTCATGTACTGTACTTGAGCATTTGAAGTATTTTTACTCGATTTAATTGCATTGGGAGAAGATATAGTGCCATTTCCCCAAGGGTTGAATTGGTGATTTTTGCAGTTGAATGGGAGAGGGTGAGAATAGTTGTAATAAACCATTAATGGTGCATATGAGACCTTAATAACATAATTAACACATCACATACCTCTGTTCATAAATTTGAGTGGGTTTGGAGGCATTTGGGAAGCCATTTTCAGTACTTACCTTAGGGGGATTTGAACCCCAAATTACTAGTAAAATTGCATACTTGGTCCAGAATATTAAGAGAGTTTGCAGAGGTATTTTGGTGGCCATATGTTATCCCTGAACATCATATTCAATCCCTAATATCATTCATACACCTTCCTTGAAGATTTGAAGGCATTTGGAGTCAATTTGAGACCTAGAGACCAATACTAGTCAAAGAGAAATCACTAGTAAAGTTACCTACATTGACCAGAATTGAAAGAGTATTTGAAGAAGTGTTTTAAAGGTACAAAGGCATCCATGAAACATATATTTATGTTCTAATATCATTCATATACCTTCTCAGAAGATTTGGGATCATTTGGGGCAAATTTGGGACCTAGAGATCGAAACTAGTCAAAGGTCGAACCAAGGAAAAAAGTGAAAAATTGCAATTTTAATATAATTCCTAACAAGGGACATTACAGTGGTATCAGAGCATGGTCCTTGAACTTGTGTATTAGGTACACACATTCAAGAATAATTGGCAGCCATGTCTTACTATTATGATGAATCCTATGAGTACAATTCTTATGAGGAATATGTAGATGCTTATGAGCAATATGAAGCAGAATGTGAATGGTATGAGGAAGAGGTGCCATCATGCAACACTTCTTACAATTTCAAGAGAAATGAAGATTATTCTTATGACTTTAAATCTGATGAATATGAGTGTGTCACACCAACCAAGGATAATTCTATGAGTAAGTTCCAAAGATGGAGAGCAAAATATAAAACCTTGCCCCAACAATATCAAAAATATCAAGAATATCTTGCTTTTAGCAAAAATACACAAAATCCCATGTCTTTTGAGTACTATGCTGAACATGTTTTTGAAAATAGGCCCAAAAATGAAGATGTGGAGTTAGTGAAGAAAGGTTTATGCCCTTCTTATAAAAACCATTGGAGTGAGTATCATATATGTGTGCATGAAATGATGTCCTCCTTGAGGAGAGCTTTTGAGATTTATTCAAGAAGAGATTCCAAATATATTGATCCTAAGGAAAACAAGGGGCAAAATGCATCAGCTTGCTTTAAGGAGCAAGAGGAAGAGACATCACAAGAGCATGAAGAAGATTCTATTGAAAATATGGAAGATCATTTCGAGACACCTTCTAGCTTAGACATGAACCAAAGAGCATCTACTGATGGATGCTTAAACTATGAAGGAGTACCTACTGATGGGTGCTCACACCTCTATGTTGGTGACATAGAGATCACTTTTGAAAGTGTTTCTACAAGTACAAGTTTCATTAAGCATGATAATGAAGACCTTGTAGCAGTTGAAGAAGAACCAAGATCAACTTCCCCATCACCACTTGAGCTTCATGAAGTTGGTCCAAGCAAAATTGAAGAAGATGAGGAGGTTCATTTGCAAGAGCCTCATTTTCTTGAAGGGTCCTTAAAGATGAATGAAAATAAGATCCAAGAGTCCCTCAGCATTCTCCATGACACTCAAGCATTGGTGTCAAATTCTTGTTGGAGAGCTACTTCATTGGAGGAAACATCCTTCCTTGAAGATATGGAGAAGATTCAAAGAGCAATGTGCCACATCAAAGGTAATTTCATGTCTTTGATTTTTGATAGAAACCATTTGTTTGAGCTTAATGAATTGTTACATGATGCATACTTGAAGAATAATGAGGATATTCATAAGCTCACAATTCAAAATGAGCAACTTCTTGAAAAGTTGCAAGATACTTGTTTTTCCTCCTATGTTTCAGATTGTCAAATGGTAGATTGTTTGGAGGATTCTCATGACATGGTGGATCATGAGAAATGTGAAAATTTGAATGTTCTTGATGTGTTTGGAGATGAACTTGAAGAGATCCAAACACTTGATGTGGTGGAAGAAGAATTTGAATTGCCTCTTGATGAAGGTTGTGCAATTTTTAAAGAAGAGCATGATTCATCTACATTGGAACCAAACTATGACAAAGAGTTCACACTTTTGAAGGAGCTGCATGATACTACCCATATGGATCCTCCCCATGATGAAACTTCTGTACTTTTTGATCATTTGGGTGATTTGGTTCATTCTCCTACATCCTACAATTCCATGTTTTGCAACATTAGTCTCAATGAAGTATGGGTGAAAGGGTTCTTTTTTATGGTGCCACATGAGGAGTATGATATGGTTGGAGCACATTCTTATTCACATTTGCAGCAGCATACTTTATTACTTTATGATGATGCACATCTACATGGATGCACCTATGATATGCATTTGAGTCACTTGAAGACTCATGGTTTTTCTTGCTCAACACTTGATTCATTTGATGTTGGAGGAACTTCATCCAACACTTGGGTGAATAGATTTATGATTGGAGAACATTTTTGTTGGAAGCCACATACTTTGTTATATATTTATGATGATCACATTCAGGGATGTATGGGTGAGACTTCTTTGAGTCATTTGAAGTCTCCTTGTTTTTTCTGCTCATTATTTGGTTCAGATTTTAGTGGAGATTCTTCATTCACTTCTTGGATGAAAGAATACATGGCTGAATATTTTGATGCATATCACATCCTTTTGGAGCAGCTTTATAGGACATGGGATCCTCACCTATGTCATTGGAGCAGATTTGATTGGTCACTTAAAGCTTGTATGCACTTGGAAAACGGTGGTCTACTTGCTTGGAGGTATAAGCACTTTCATGATTCTTTGATGAAGCACCTCCTTGATATTAATTTTCATTATGTAGTTATGTACTTTGATGATATATATTTTGTACTCATGATGTTTGGAAGAATGCATACAAGAAAATGGGATCCAGGAATCCTCTTATATGATGGTATGGGTTGGAGAGCACTCTTAATTGTTCGGGTGCAATACAAGCAATGGGACCCTGGAATAATTTTTATCTCATTGGTTTCAAATTTTTTTGGGAAACAAGCAGTATGGGAGATGGATTTCCCCACTTAATAAAGCGATTTTTATCAGAGTAGTGCAGCAACAAGCATGTTGGTTCCTCTCTAAAATCTTCATGGAAACTCAAAGACTCAAGGTTGGGCAATTCAATGGCAACTTCAAAGAATTATACAGAAAGCAGGTTCTTCAACACCCATGTTTAAAATTGCTTGAGGACAAGCAATATTGGGAAGGGAGGATTTGTCATGTCCCAAATTTGGTATTGGGTCAAAATGGCCTAATCACATTGGCCCTATTCATTAGAGTTTGTCAAATTGATGCTAAAGGTCAAATAATTGCCAAGGAGGAAAATTACTAGTTTCCTAGGTTTGGGGTGGAAGCTTTGGGATTTGGAATAATGGGGATAATAAATGATGTTTGAACATTAGAATGGCATAAATATTTAATAAAGGAGATAAATAAATATATACAAGTGAAAATCAAAGCGGCATTTCATCATGAAGACACATGGAGGAAGTGGGACCCACATATGGCTAGATTTCCCCACTACACTTGGCATCATTCTCTCACCAATTCGAATTCAAGGTGAATGGTAACATACTTGGGGGAGTCCAAAAGGTATTATTCATTGCATTACTCATCCAAGGTCGAAATATAGAGGAAGAGTAACTCCCATGGAAGAGGAAGAGGCAATTTGGAGCTAGTGAGACACTTGGGCTAGATTCCCTAGCTCTATGACAACAATGATGAAGATGCTATGACACCTATGACACAAATCAGACCTGAAGGCTGACATATGACATATATGACATGTCAGGGCTAAAAATAGACTCCAAGAGGGCGCTCAAGGGTGTTAGGGCAGCTAAGATGCTTCCAGATGTGATTTGGTGGAAGTGGGAGACTAGGAATTGTTGTACAAGTGGCGTTCTTTGGAATCTCTTCCCAACTTGAGTTGGCATGAGTCTCTTGGAAGGAATTCGACCCATGGAGGAAATTAGAAGTTTATAAATTTCAATAACAAAGAATGAAACCAGCTTTTGATCATTTGTAGAATTTGCAATTGCATTTGTGAAGAGGGAGAGCTAGTGGATGACTAGTTTCTTGCCTTAGCCAATTTCGAGGGTGAAAGATTCCCATCCAAGTTGGCAATTGGAAAGGCCATTCAGACCTTTCATTTGGAGCTTTAATGGAGTCTTTATTTGCAGGTGTAAGCTACAGGGCAGCTCATGGTTTCTTCTATTGCAGCTCGCTCCTTCAACCATTTCCAGTTTTGATGGCATATTCTTGATCCTTGAGGGAGGGCGTTTTTGGTGAGCTATTGTACTCTTTGGGGGAGCTTCTAATGCCCCATTTATTTTGTAATATGAATTAAATACTCTGTTCTTCATCTCCAGAAAGTTTCAGGTCGAAATTCCAAGTAGAAATGTATAAATCTCATTCTTAATGGAAGAACAATGCCATTTCCCCACTACCTTGTTGTGAACCAATGTATTGATGATGATTTCGAATGAATGGATGATTATATGATGCATTTGTGATTAATGGACTGCCATGGATGTATTTTACAAGTTTCATGTACTGTACTTGAGCATTTGAAGTATTTTTACTCGATTTAATTGCATTGGGAGAAGAAATAGTGCCATTTCCCCAAGGGTTGAATTGGTGATTTTTGCAGTTGAATGGGAGAGGGTGAGAACAGTTGTAATAAACCATTAATGGTGCATATGAGACCTTAATAACATAATTAACACATCACATACCTCTGTTCATAAATTTGAGTGGGTTTGGAGGCATTTGGGAAGCCATTTTCAGTACTTACCTTAGGGGGATTTGAACCCCAAATTACTAGTAAAATTGCATACTTGGTCCAGAATATTAAGAGAGTTTGCAGAGGTATTTTGGTGGCCATATGTTATCCCTGAACATCATATTCAATCCCTAATATCATTCATACACCTTCCTTGAAGATTTGAAGGCATTTGGAGTCAATTTGAGACCTAGAGACCAATACTAGTCAAAGAGAAATCACTAGTAAAGTTACCTACATTGACCAGAATTGAAAGAGTATTTGAAGAAGTGTTTTAAAGGTACAAAGGCATCCCTAAAACATATATTTATGTTCTAATATCATTCATATACCTTCTCAGAAGATTTGGGATCATTTGGGGCAAATTTGGGACCTAGAGATCGAAACTAGTCAAAGGTCGAACCAAGGAAAAAAGTGGAAAATTGCAATTTTAATATAATTCCTAACAATGGACATTACAGTCAAGCCCTACAGGTATCCACACCATCATAAAACAACTATTGAAAGATTATTCCAAGATTTACTAAAATGTGGAGTGATTGCGAAAAGTCGGAGCCCTTATGCAACACCAGTAGTATTGGTACGAAAGAAGGATAAATCCTTCATATTATGTATCGATTACAGATGATTAAACAAGATAACAATTAAAGACAAATTCCCCATTCCATTCATAGACGAGATGTTGGATGGAACTCATGGGGCACAATATTTCTCAAAAATAGATTTGAGATCTGGATACTATCAAATCTGGATGAGACTAGAAGATGTGGCAAAAATTTCTTTTCGAACCAATGAAGGACATGATGAGTTCAAGGTAATGCCTTTTGGGCTAATTAATGCTCCAACCACCTTCCAACCAGCCATGAACAATTTATTTCAGCCGTATCTCAAGAAGTTTGTAATAGTCTTCTTTGACGACATCCTCGTATATAGTAAGACCTGGAAGGAACATCTTACACACTTGGAACAAGTACTATCTATTTTGAAGGAAAACTAGTTCTATGCAAAGATGTCCAAATGCACGTTTGGTAAAGAGGAAGTGAATTATCTTGTCCATGTGATATCCAAGGAAGGAGTCAAGGTGGACTCAGAAAAAATCAAGTCAGTCACAGAGTGGCCCAAGCCGACTAACATCTCCAAATTAAGAGGAACCCTTGGACTGACGGGATATTACTGAAGATTTATTCAAAATTATGCTCACATAACTACTCCTTTATCAAATCTTCTAAAAAAGAATACCTTTCAGTTGTAATGCCCCCATTCAAATAAATTTCAAAAGAGAAAATTCCACCAATCTACTAGTTTCCTAGGTTGGGGTGGAAACATTAGATTTGAAATAAGGAGACTATAAAACCCCAAATAGACATTAGCTTGAAATAAATATCTTAAAAGGGGTTAAATAAATATTTATTATAGGGAAATAAGGTGGCACTTGGTCATGGAGACACATTGGTGGTGTGGGACCCACACAAAGCTAGATTCCTCATGCCACATGGCATCTAATTCTCACCCATTCGAATCCAAGGTGGATTCTAATGTTCTTGGGGAGTTGGAAGGTCAATATACTTGGCATGACTCAATGAAGGTCGAATTGGAGTGGAAGAGTAACTTCCATGGAAGAGGAAGAGGCATTTGAGAGATATTGAGACACTTAGGCTAGATTCCCTAGCTTTTATGAAAACAATGATGAAGATGATATGACACTTATGACACAAATCAGACCTCATTGCTGACATCTGACATATATGACATGTGAGGGATAAAAATAGCCTCCAAGAGGGCGCACAAGGGAGTTAGGGCAGCCAAAGGGTCATCCATTTGAATTGAGTGAAGGAGGAGGCTAGGAATGGAGGGACAAGTGGCACACATTGGAATATCTTCCCAATTCGAGTTGGCATGAAGCTCATGGATGGAATTTGAGATAAGGAGGTATTTGGAAGTTTATAAAGTCAAGACAAAAGAATGATAGTGGCTTTTTATCATTTCTCATTTTGCATATTGGAGAGCATAGCTTGTCCATGCTTGTGGAGTGTTTACTCTACTTGCCTTAGTACCAATTTCAAGGGTGAAAGATTCCCATCCTAATTGGAAATTGGAGAGGCCATTCAGACCTTTCATTTGGAGCTACAATGGAGTCTTGGAGGAAGGGTGCACTTGGTGAGATATTGATCTCTTTGGGGGAGCTCTTGCAGCCCCGTTTATTTGTAATCTGATGTATGTACTCTGTATTTGTTGTTCAGAAGATCCTTAGGTCGAAATACCAAGTGAAACTATGTCAAAATACCAAACAATGTATAAATGGTGCCATTTTCCTCATATCTTGTTATGAAAGCTTGAAGTTGCTTTATTCCGACTTGTATCGGTTCATCTCTATAATTTTAATGATGTATGGAGATTCATTAATGTCTTGAAGAAGTTTCATATACATTACCTAAGCCTTTGGAATTGTCATTACTAGTCTCAGGGTTGAATTGGCCAAAAAGTGCAATTTTTCCAATTTTACCAAATTTATTAAAAAGGGACACTACAAGTGGTATCAGAGCATGGTCCTTGCACCAGTGAATTAATATCATACCTTGAAGAATAATTGGCAGCCATGTCTGTCATGTCCCAAAATTTGTATTGGGTCACAATGGCCTAAGCCCATTGGCCATATTCATGAGAGTTTGTCAAATTAGTGCTAAGGGTCAAATAATTGCCAAGGAGGAAAATTACTAGTTTCCTAGGTTGGGGGTGGAAGCCTTAGGATTTGGAATAAGGGGGATAATAAATGATGTGTGGACATTAGAATAGCATAAATATTTAATAAATGAGCTAAATAAATATATACAAGTGAAAATCAAAGTGGAATTTGATCACGAAGACACATGGAAGAAGTGGGACCCACACAAGCTAGATTTTCTATGCCACATGGCATCCTCCTCTTGTCAATTCAAATCCATGAGAAGTGCAATGTTATTGGGATGATTCATAAGTGAATAATACTTGGCATGAGTCAGTGAGGCCGAAATGTAGAGGAAGAGTAACTCCCATGGAAGAGGAAGAGGCAATTTGGAGCTAGTGGGACACTTGGGCTAGATTCCCTAGCTCCATGAAAACAATGATGAAGATTCTATGACACAAATCAGACCTGAAGGCTGACATCTGACATATATGACATGTTAGGGCTAAAAATATCCTCCAAGAGGGTGCTCAAGTGAGTTAGGGCAGTCAAAGAGACACCAAGTCGAATTTGGAGAAGGAGGGAGCTAGAATTGGAAGGACAAGTGGCATACTTGGGAATCGCTTCCCAACTTGATTTGGCATGAAGCTCTTGGAAGGAATTCGACCCATGGAGGACATTAGAAGTTTATAAAAGTCATGAACAAAGAATAATAGTAGCTTTTGATCATTTTTAGAATTTGCAATTGCATTTATGAGAAGAGCTAGTGGATGACTGGTTTCTTTCCTTAGCCAATTTCGAGGGTGAAAGATTCCCATCCAAGTTGGTGTTTGGAGAGGCCATTCAGGTATTTCTTGGAGATTTAATGGAGTCTTTATTTTCAGGTGTAAGCTACAAGGAAGTTCGTGGTTTATTCTAGTGCAGCTTACTCACTCAACCATTTCCAGTTTATTGCATATTCTTGCTCCTCAAGGGAGGGTGCTTTTGGTGAGATATTGTACTCTTTGGGGGAGCTTCTCATGCCCCATTTATATTGTAATAATATTCATATACTCTTTTCTTCATCTTCATAAATGTCTCAGGTCGAAAATGCAGTTGGAATGATGTAAATCTAATGTTTAATGAAGAAACAGTGCCATTTCCCCACTACCTTGTTGTGAACCAATGTAATGTTGATGGATTTGAATGTATAAGTAAAATACTGATGGTTTATTGATTAATGGACTGTTATTGATGTATTATATGAGTTTAGTGTTCAGTACATAAGCATTTGGAGTCATTTTTTTGAGTTTCATAGCATTTGGAGAAAATTGCCTATCATTTCCCCCAAGGTTGAAACTAGTCTTTTTGCATATGATTTAAGGGAGTTATAGCAGACATTAAAAGTTGAATGGTGATGCATATTAGTTCATGTTGATTTCCTTTATATGTCCCCTACTCCCATTCAGAAATTCAAGTTGGATTGAGTGCATTTGGAAAGTCATTTTCATCATCTACCCCTAGGGGATTTGAACCACAATTTACTAGTAAAATCCCTATCTTGACCAGATTTGAAAGAGGAGTTTCAGAAGTCATATGAACACTCTAGAGCATCCATAAAAACTATAAATATGTCTTAATATCATCCAAGTACCTTCTGTAGCAATTTGGGAGAATTTGGAGTCATTTGGAGACCAAGGGACCAATACTAGTCAAAGAGAAATTGCTAGTCAAACTCCCTACTTTGGCCAGAATCTTAAAGGGGTTTGCAGAAGTCTTTTGTTGGTCCTATATAATCCATGAACATCATAATCAAGTCCTAATATCATTCATATACCTTATCAAAATATTTGGGAGCATTTGGAGCAAATTGGAGACCCATACATCAAAACTAGTCAAAGGTCGAACTAGGGAAAAAAGTGAAAAAATTGCAATTTTAATAAAATTCTTAAAAAGGGACATTACAATGTCTTACTATTATGATGAATCCTATGAGTACAATGCTTATGAGCAATATGAAGAAGAATGTGAATGGTATGAGGAAGAGGTGCCATCATGCAACACTTCTTACAATTTCATAAGGAATGAGGATTATTCTTATGACCTTGAATCTGATGAAGATGAGTGTGTCACACTACCAAAGGATAATTATGTGAATGAATTACAAATATTGAGAGCAACATGTAAAACCTTGCCCCAACAATATTAGGCATATCTTTATGTGTACAAGGGAGATACACAAAAGGCCATTCCTTTTGAAGACTTTGCTGATTGGGTGTTTGAAAATAGGCCCAAAAATGAAGATGTGGAGTTAGTGAAGAAAGGTCTATGCCTTTCTTGCAAAAGACGTTGGAGAGAAAATCATATGTGTGTGAGTGAAAAGAGCAGTGAAAAATATGAAGCTTCAGGGAATGCATGTATTTCCTACTTGAAGAGATTTTTTGAGTTTTCTTCAAAAAGAGATTCCAAATATATTGATCTTAAGGAAACCAAGGGGAAAAATGCATTAGGTTGCTTGAAGGATTGAAAGGAGGAGACCCATAAGCCACCTAGTTCTGAAATAGGTGAAGTAGAAGAAGCAGTACAGGAAGAGGAAAGTTTTTCCCTTTTGAGGGATGTGCATGATCCTACACTTATGGAGCCTACAAATGATGACACTTTTGCATATTCTGATCATTTGGGTGAGTTGGTTCATTCTCCTACATCTTACACTTCCCTATTTTGCAGCATTCATCCTAATGAAGTATGGGTGACAAGTTTTCTTTTATGGTGCCACATGAGGAGTGTGAAACTCCTACCTCTCCTTTTGATGATGACATGACTAAAGAACCTCATTATTTAAATTTGCATCAACATCCTTTTTTACCTTATGATGATACATATCTTCATGGATGCGCTTATGATGTTCACTTGAGTCACTTGAAGACTCACGATTTTCCTTGATCCTTGCTTAGTTCAATTGATGTTGGAGGAACTTCATTGACTACTTGGGTGAAGAGATATATGATTGGAGCAAATTTTTATTGTCAGCAACATCCCTTGCTATTTCTTGATGATACACATATCCATGGATGCATAAATGGTACTTATGTGAGCCCCTTGAAGGCTCATTGTTTTCTTTGCTCCCTACTTGGTTCAGATTTTAATGGAGATTATTCATTCACTTCTTGGATGAAAGAACACATGGCTAATTATTTTGATGCATCCTACATATTTTTGGAGCAGCATTATAGGACATGGGATCCTCACCTATGTCATTGGAGCAGATTTGATTGGTCACTTGATGCTTGTATGCACTTGGCAAATGGTGGTCTACTTTATTGGAGGTATAAGCACTTTCATGATTCTTTGATGAGGCACCTCTTTGATGTACATTTTTATTATGTTTCTATGTACTTTGATGATCTATCTTTTGTACTTATGATGATTAGAAGAATGCATACAAGGAAATGGGATCCGAGAATTCTCTTTCCTAATGGTATGGGTTGGAGAGCACTCCTAATTGTTGGAGTGCAATACAAGCAATGAGACTCTGGAATAATTTTTAATCTCATTAGTTTAAAAAAAAATTGGGAAAGAAAGTTTTGGAAAGGAAGCAGGTTCTTCAACATCCATGTTCAAAATTGCTTGAGGACAAGCAATCTTGGGTGGGGAGGACTATAATGTCCCCATTCAAATAAATCTCAAAGAGAAAATTCCACCAATCTACTAGTTTCCTAGGTTGGGGTGGAAACATTAGATTTGGAATAAGGAGACTATAAAACCCCAAATGGACATTAGCTTGACATAAATATCTTAAAAGGGGTTAAATAAATATTTATTATAGGAAAATAAGGTGGCACTTGGTCATGGAGACACATTGGTGGTGTGGGACCCACATGCCGCATGGCATCCTATTCTCACCCATTTGAATCCAAGGTGAATTCTAATGTTCTTGGGGAGTTGGAAGGTCAACATACTTGGCATGACTCAAAGAAGGCTGAATTGGAGTGGAAGAGTAACTTCCATGGAAGAGGAAGACGCATTTGAGAGATATTGAGACACTTGGGCTAGATTCCCTAGCTTCTATGACAACAATGATGAAGATGATATGACACTTATGACACAAATCATACCTGACTGTTGACATGTGACATATATGACATGTCAGGGCCAAAAATATCCTCCAAGAGGGTGCACAAGGGAGTTAGTGCAGCCAAAGAGTCATCCATTCGAATTGAGTGAAGGAGGAGGCTAGGAATGGAGGGACAAGTGGAACACACTGGAACCTCTTCCCAATTCGAGTTGGCATGAAGCTCATGGATGGAATTAGAGATAAGGAGGTATTTGAAAGTTTATAAAATTCAAGAACAAAGAAGGATAATGGATTTTTATCATTTCTCATTTTGCATATTCGAGAGCATAGCTTGTCCATGTTTGTGGAGTGTTTACTCTACTTGCCTTAGTACCAATTTCGAGGGTGAAAGATTCCCATCCTAATTGGAAATTGGAGAGGCCATTCAGAACTTTCATTTGGAGCTACAATGGAGTCATTTGTTGCAGGTTGAAGCTACAGGTCTGCTCGTGACATTCTCTTCTTCAACTTGTTTCCACACCTTTCTCACTTTTCTCTTCATATTTTGGCTCTTGTAGAAAGGGCGCACTTGGTGAGATGTTGATCTCTTTGGGGGAGCTCTTGTGGCCCCATTTATTTGTAATATGATCTATTTACTATGTATTTTCTGTTCAGAAGATACTCAGGTATAGATACCAAGTGAAACTATGTCAAAATACCAAACAATGTATAAATGGTGCCATTTTCCTCATATATTGTTATGAAAGCTTGAAGTTGCTTTATTCTGACTTGTATAAGTTCATTTCTGTAATTTTTATGATGTATGGAAAGTCAATAATGTCCTGAAGAAGTTCCATATGCATTAACTAAGCCTTTGAAACATAAATCTCGAGTTTCATAGCAAATGGTGAAGTTTCCTATCATTTCCCCCTAGGTGAAGCCATGTCCACAAACCTCTGATTTATGGGAGTTGCAGTAGCCTTTAGGAGCTGATTAATGATGCATTTGGGACCCCATTGAAGTGATTTATCAATTCCATGTCTATGTTCTGAAAGTTGGGAGGGTCGTACTGCATTTGGGAAGCCATTTTTGTCCTCTACCCTTGGGGGTTTTGAACCTCGAATTGACTAGTAAATTTCCCTATTTTCTCCTGATTGCAAATGAAGGTTGCAGAAGTATTTTGAGAGTTTCCAAGCATCCATCAGCCTCATTTTTATGTCTTAATACCTTTCAAACACCTTCATACCCAATTCAGAAGCATTTGGAACCATTTGGAAGCATTTGAGTCATTATTAGTCTAAGGATCGAATTGGCCAAAAAGTGCAATTTTTCCAATTTTACAAAATTTATTAAAAAGGGAAACTACATCAGTGTAATGAAGAGGCAGAAAAGTGTTTTGAAACATTGAAAAAGTCATGTCCACAACACTTGTAATGGAAACATCGGACTTCTCCAAACCGTTCATAATAGAATGCGACCCTTCAGGTTATGGGTTGGCAGCAGTACTAATGCAAGATGAGCATCCAATAGATTTCGAGAGTAGGAAACTAAATAAACGAGAACGATTGAAGTCTACATATTATAAGGAAATGTTGGCCATTATGCATGCATTAGAAAAATGGCGGCAATACCTCTTAGGAAGAAAATTCATGATTCGCATAGACCACAATAGTCTTTAATACCTTCTTCCATAGAAAACACTATCCACCAAGCAACATAAATGGATAGAAAAAGTTGTTGCTTTCGACATGGAAATAATACATAAAAAGGGAAAAGATAATAGAGTAGCAGATGCACTTTCCTGGAAGGATGAAGAGATGATTCAGGGTTCCTTTTTTCCTTTTAAATTGGAAAGTATGGATTCAAGGTTCAAATACTTGGATATGTGTTAAAGTCTAATAATTACAAATTTGAAGATTGGATGTGGTTGGTGAAGAAAATTGACAAAAAGATAGGAAATTGGGCTTACATGCATCTATCTTTGGGAGGTAGACTTACATTGCTTCGGGCTGTGCTGATGGGTGTTCCTGTGTATTGATTTTCACTTGTCAAAATTCCTCAATCTATCATTAACCTTATCAGGGAAAAGATGTTCCATTTTCTGTGGGCTGGCTCAGGTAATGATCATAAATATCATTTGGTGTGTTGGGAGAGACTGACTCTACCCAAATATTTGGGGGGTTGGGACATAAAAAATTTGAGATGGTTCAAAATGGCCCTTTGTATGAAAAGCATGTGGCGTGGGATTTTTTATGGGGTTTTATGGAGTAAGGTTCTCAAGGCCAAATATCTTAGGGGCAAGTCCGTCCTTCAATGGTTTAGATCTTCTGAGAAGTCTATCTGTGGTGATTCAATTATTTGGAATGGATTCATTAGGATCTTCCACTGGATCAATATTTGAATTACTTGGCAAGTGGGAAATGGTGAAAGCATTCTAGTTGGTATTGACCCTTTCATTGGCGATGCTGGTAATTACTTGTTATCACAATCATTATTGGACTACTTAGTTGAATTCGGTTTTGTCACTTTAGCTCATATAATAAGACCTTTATGGTTAAGAAAAAATGGTTGTTATTGGTTGCAATTTGAAGATTTAGGTTTGTAGGGTTAGTGGGATACTAAATGGGACAATTATATCATGACCTTAAATAGAGTAGGTACCAAATTGAGTGAAAGAGATGATATATACTTTATACATATAGGATATACACCTACACATACATATAAGATGACCGATATTTATTTTTAATCTACAAGTGATCAAATAGACAGGATAATGGTCACAATGTTTGGTTTTGTAGTGAAGTTCCCTTGGACCATCAATGTATATTTAAAATCAGGTCCCATGGGGTTACTAGTTGTTAATGTGGCTAGCATTTACTATCCTCCATCTTAGAATCTAGGGAAGAAAGGAGATTCCCACAAAGTTAATATTCTTCATGTTGCGGGCGAATTGTAAAATGTGCTTTCGACCTTCACTACTTAGGGGTGTTAATTTGATTGTTAACAGATGCCCCATAATGTGAGGTCTGAAGCAATGCCGAGGGCTGAAATACATTATCTCTTCAATTCTTATACTCTTTATTGATCTGGGCAGGATGGAAAATGAGTAGGATCATGGGTGTGGGAGTTGGAAAAGCACCTAAGCCATTATCCATCAATGGCAAGAAAATATCCATGAATTGCTCCCTAAGCCATTATCCATCAACCAGTTTTCCTCCCTCACGTTTTTGGACCTACCTGGGCGTTTTCCAACCACGTTTTTTATGGTTTTTCTTTGTTTTCTAGCTGGGAGGAGGGCGTTTTTGTGTTGCAGAGATGCTGGAAGTATAGGCAGCTCGTTTTGGGGTTTCAATGAGGCCATTTGGCCATTTGAAACACTCATAACCTGTAGGAGAAATTGAGTTTGCTCCCTGGGGATGAATTTCCCTTCCCACAGTTCGTTTTGGGTGAACCACGATTGGGGAAAACCCATGGAGCTTGTTTGTAAAATACCTTGGTTGTAAATGTGTATCCATGCCCAGTTTATGAGTTTGTTGTGAGTAATGGAATGTTGGGGTTGAGATGGGTATCCATTGCTTTGGCTTGAGCTTGAGTGCAAGTATCTAGAGATGAAGAGGGTTCAGATTTAGCCTGATAAACCCAGCTGTGCACTGGCTTGGCTTAGATGAAATGATTATTTGGCTGTGTATGAGCTTGAATGTCCCCTTTTCCTTGTAGAAATCATGCCTAGCTCGGGGGTGGTCTCTAAGTGCTGAAAGAATACAGGCTGGGCAGAGACCTACGGTTAGGTGGAACGTTGCAGCGACATAGCTAGATGTTTGGGACAATTGCACAATGAAGATAAGTGTTTTTCTGTCTATGTATTTACTTCTGCAATGTTTAATTAATGGTTATTTCGATATGTTGGATGAGCATGAATTGTGTGTGGATGTTGTTTTAATTCCGCTGTGCATACTTGCTTGATTTGCATTTGCACACTCTTGTTTTTAATTGTATGAATCTAACGAATGGGCTGAGATTATGTGAAAGCCCAGAATTTGGCATCATGTTCCCTTCCTTGCATTGGGACCACGGGAGGGTACGTGACAGAATGGTATCAGAGCTGTTGGTTGTAGCATTGGGCCTTCATGGGATACCTATCACAGTTGCAGAGGTAAGTATTCCTCTTGCTCAACACTGATCATTAAGAAAATTTCAAATTTTGAAAAATTTTCTAAGTGTTTTTGAGTTTTCCGCCAAGGCTGTGTCGGTGAAACTCGCTGAGTGGAGCCGACACAGTCGACGAATCTGGTCGAGTTGCACCGACGAAGTTGCGGAAGTGCCCGGGGAGAGGAAGAAAAATTTTAAAATTTTTCTAAGTGTTTTTTGGCGTCAAAGAGGAAAGTTCGGCATAACTCGGCGAGTTGGTCCGAAACGGCGGCAGAACTCGGTGAGTTGGCCCGAAACGGTTCGGAGGAGATAGGAAAGTCCACCGATTGGCAGAACTCGGTGAGTTGGCCCGAAACAGGTCAGAAGCCACATGGGGGAAAGCCCCCTTGATCCCCATCGTCCCTCAGAGACAGTCGTTGAAAGTGTGAAATGCATTCTCTATGCTTGGGATGAGAAGCAGGAATTGCATAGAAGAATGTGGAGGCCTTATTAAGAGTAATTGGCTGTAATATGCATTGCGGAAGAGCAATGGGAGCAACAAAGCAATGTTAATAAGAGGGAGATTCCTCACCTTAAACTATTTCTGTTTATAGCATAAGAATTGCATATTTGAAAAATATCAAGAATGAATGATTACGCGTATGTATATGTTGAATTGCTAATTCATGGGAAGATCATAGCTAATGATTGCTTGTATGCTTAGTAGGGAAGCCAAGAAATGATCAACTATGATGTGGAGGAGGAACTCCATGTCATGAGGGGGAATTGGAAAGGGAGAATTCCTTAACTCCTCTCTTGCTATTGTATTTATATTTTTTGAGTTTTATATACTGAAAGTTATGGCATAGGGATGCTAGAAATACAAGAGAGTAATGCATTCAACTCAGGCATTAAGCATATTTGCAACATCATTCAACAGATCTTATCATTAACATAACTACTAATGTGCATCAGATATAATAGTAAAGCATTAATTGCAACAAGGAAACATTGCAACATTCACATATTCATATTGCATAATGCATTTACCACATAGAAATAGGAAAGACGCAATGATTCTGCTCAAAACTCTGTCGCATCATATTCATCTCCGCAAAAACCTAGATACAACAAGATAATCCTTCATCAGCTCATGTATCTCTCAATCGGTATATCAACACTTATAATGCTATGTCTATTTATAGGCTTGCACCTTTACATTTGCGGTCCACTTAGGCAACCATCTAACTACTTCTTAACAAACTCTAGAAAACGATGACTCAAAACCCACATAGTACGGTCCAAATGACCCAAAATACACATAACACGGTCCAAATGACCCAAAATACACATAACACGGTCCAACTGACCCAAAATACATAAAGTACTATCTCCTTGCACACTGCTTTCCTCCCTTCGCAGTATCTTCGGCCTTGCGCAACATCCACGATGCTGCGAAGATGACTCATCCAAACCGCCTGCCATGTGTTGGTCCTCTATTTTGACCATTTAGTATAATGTTTTCTAGCTTAAAGTCTTAATGGAATCGAATAATAATCAGTTTTGTTGTGTCTTTTTGGAGGTCAACACTGCTAAAGCTATGGTAAGTGATTTTAATTGCTTGTTTGTTATGTTTTCTTGTTTTATGCATATGATTGGGCTTTAGGTTTTATTAAATGATATGTTAGTAATAAGTTTAGTTTCTCTTCTATACAGGGTTCTTTTGGCTACCCGACTCAGCGTTCAAAGGAGGATTTATGCAGAGATTTGGGGATTCGATCTACAATGAGGGCGTCTTTCCTGGATTCATATCATCTTTTAGATGCTTGTGAGGATTGCTCAGCTGCTATTTTAGGGATGATCTTCGATCGAGGAGCTGTTGTTGTTTTCTCTTTAGCAGTATGCGTATATTGGGAAATCTGAGCTCCCATTTTTGGCTCAGATATGCCAAGATATCTGTGGGGTTGTTATCCATGTTGATCCTTGTTTCCAGGACGATCTCACTCTGCATATTCAGTATAAAGATGGCTCTTGAAACCCTAAGGGATAGCAGATGTATTGAGAGGAAACTGTAACACTTGAATTTATTAATATAATCAGCATTCATCTCCTTTAAGTTCTAACTTAAGATTGGAAGGCGTTGAGGGCAGGGCCCCCTTCAACACCAATCCTTAGTATTTTTTTGCACTGTGTATGTTACAGTAGTGGAATAACATTTTCCTACTTTGACAGTATTTCCAGAAATATTAATGGTTTTTTCGCTTATCTGTGGATGGACGTAAAGTAGATGCATGTAAGTCATTAAGTAAATTCATTGGTATTTTGATCTAGTGCAGAGCATAAACTTGTGAATGATTTGTATTTAAAATATTCTTTGATTTTTTTAGTATGAGTGATTATTAGTGGCCACAATAATGATGAGATGTGTGATAGTTGGATTGAATTTATCATAGAATTGATTTAGTAGGATTGAGGAATGGTGTGTATTAAAGCCCCTTTCGATTTCCAGCATGAATCGTGATATTGGCAGATTGGGAGTGAACTGGATGTTAGGGCTGTAAAATCAATTTCATAAAGAATAGATTGTATTTTGTATTTCCTTCTTTTTGCTGTAGTGCAGAGTAACTGGCGAATATAGCTATGCTTTCGATTATTGAGCTTGCAGAACCATAGGGTATTCTTGCATTGTGGAGTATAGATTAAAAAGAACTACAATAGCAAAAGGTTTGAATCTGCTGAACATCTAGGGTTTATTAATGACTAAATAGGAGTTGGAATTTGGCATTGAATGAAGAGAAAGGATTATAGTTTACATCACTGTCTCTTAGGGTTCAACATTAGCTTCATAATATATATCTTCTGAATCCTTCCTGAACTATGCGATGGTGAACATCTTCTGAAAGTTCCAACGTTCTGTCATGTGCATTTATATACACAAAATACAAGCATAGTATTTCTAAACAGCAGCAGTAAGCCAACCTGCCTTTGATGGAATGCTTGTGAATAAGTTAACAGGTTTTATCTCAGCAGTGATTTTAGGAGTGTTTGTGTGATTTGAAGTATTGTACCTGGTAGAGTTATTGAAATCAATCAAGCATATGTGTTTGGCAGATAACTTCTTTCCTTAGCAGGTTGATTGTTTTAAACTGTAGTTACTGTAGATTAAGATTTCTGTAGAGATTGTCAATTGCTGTAAGGGATTGCTGTGAGTTGAGGATTTGTTTAATTTCTTAACAGGTTGTTCTACTGTAGTTCAATATTGTTGTGAAATATTGCTGTAGTTAGTGTTTCTTTAGAAGATTAAGTTTGCTTCAAAAATTACTATAGTTACCTTTGGCTATAAATTGCTGTAGACTAGCATTTCTGTCAGCCAAACATTAAAACCATCTTGCCTGCACATATAGTGTAGCAGCTCAAAGTTCATGTACCCTGGTTGACAATTAAATCAAGGTGAATTAAGTATCATTAATTTTAACCAACACCATGGTCAGTAAAATGTGGCTTCTTTTAATAAAAAAGAACAGGTTTGAGTAAAAAGTAGCAATAATTTTTTAGAAAACCATTAAATGAAAACCTTAATTAATCACTAGGTATGCTTTATATACTATATGTGTTAATTATTAATTAATACATTTAGTATTGATTATTAATACATTCAACATTAGGATAACCTTAATTAATAATTTATTAGGTATATTTTTTATTAAATGTAATAATTAATTCATTAATTAATTATTAATCATTTTACATTTTACATATGATATGTATAATTATCACACGCTTATTATAATAATTATATGCATTAGTTAATTATTAATTATTAATTATTATACATTTAGTATATTAAATTTATTTCATTAATATACTAAATATATTAATTAATTTAATCATTATCCGCTTTAGTGTAATATATTATTAGTCACTATTTGTCATATAGTTTTATTAGTCTCTTTAGGCATTAATTAGGGTTTCCTAATTTTGGTCTCTCTCTTTCATTAAAGTCTTCAGGTTTAGGTTTAGATTTCTTTTAGGTTGTTGATCAATTCAGTTAGATGTCGATGTCCTTGGGTTTTTTGGCTTAAGGGTAATTGCATAGTTTCTTATTAATAAATCAAGATTATCCTATCATTACCTCGACACATTTTGACCTGAAGATGAACCGTGGCTATTGTTCGAAACGTTGACTGTTGAATGGCTACAGCAGAGCACCTGGAATCTAACTATGAAATCAAACACCGCAAGAATCTAAGAACTGAAATAAAAAATGTTACACTGAGCTCGTCCTGATAGAACCTTTATCAGACTCTTGGTTTCATACTTTTCATATTGAACTCCTGAATGATCATCAAAAATGTTACATTGAGATCACCTCGATAGAACCTTTATTGAAATCTCAGTTTCAAACTTTCATGTCGAATTCCTATATGATCATTGGAAATGTTACATTGAGCTCGTCGTGATAAACCCTTTATTAGACTCTTGGTTTCGAACTTTTCATATCAAACTCTTTCACTATCGACAGAAATGTTACATGGAGCTCATCCCAATATAACATTTATCATACTCTAAGTTTCATGCTTCTCATATTAGACTCCTGTGCTATCGTCGGAAATGTCACATCAAGCTTATCTTGATAGATGAACTTTTAATTGTACTGAGAGGCGCTTTACAGCCCAGTATGAGGGAGATCTTGTTAGTCGAGTGTTTGTCGATATTGTATTGTTGGCCATAAATAACATTTGTATGAGGGAGATCTTGTAAGTCTAATGTTTATCGAGTAACAAAATAATACAAAGTAAACAAAAAAGAATAATACAAAGTAAAAAGTAATAAATATTATGTCGGCCATAAACAAAAATAAAAATATAAAATAAAAAGTAAATATGAGACTTAAACTAAAGACTTTAGAGCTTAGGATTAGGTGATAAATATTATGTCCGTCATAAACAAAAAAAAAATAATACAAAGTAAAAAGTAAATATCAGACTTAAACTAGAGACTTTACTTTTTACTTTTAATACAAAGTAAAAAGTAAATATGAGATTTTAGAGTGTTTATCGAGTTTGTTGTAACAAAATAATACAAAGTAAACAAAAAAGAATAACACAAAGTAAAAAGTAATAAATATTATGTCGGTCATAAACAAAAAATAATAATACAAAGTAAAAAGTAAATATGAGACTTTAGAGCTTAGGATTAGGTGACTCATGTATTGCACTCAATGAGCTATTCAAGGAGAAGTTGTGATCCCTCTCGAGGCTTGATAGAACCTAAGATTTGAATCTATGCTGGTATCTAACTCATTTATTATCATAAAAGAGTTACACTAAGTATTCATCCTGATAGACTCTTCATTATACTCTTGGTTTTGAACTTTTCATATCAACTCCTTTGCTATCATTGAAAATGTTACATTGAGCTCGTACTTCCCTAAAACCTTTATCAGAATCTCGGTTTCATACTTTTCATATCAAAATCTGGTGCTATCGTTGGTAATGTTACACTAATCTCATCCCGATGAAACCATTATCAGACTCAGTTTCAAACTTTTCGTATCGCACTCCTAAGTTAACATTGGAAAGTATATTGTTTGATTAGATTTCCCCGACAACCTTTATCGAAAGATATTCATTGGAATTTTCATATCAGAATCATGTGCTATCATAAAAAATGTTACATTGAGCTAATCCTGATAGAACATTTATTATACTCTTTGTTTCAGAATCCTCATATCAAACTCTCATCCTATCATTGAAAATGTGACACCAAGCTCATCTCGATAAATGGACCAACTTTTATTAGACTTTCTATTTAAGACTATTCATATCGAACTTGTGTGCTATTGTCATAATAGTTACACCTAGATAATCCTTCTAGAACCTTTATCGAACTCTTAGTTTTAGAATTTTTATATCGGACTATTGTTCTATCATAAAAAATGTTAGATCGAGCTCGTCTCGATAGAACCTTTATCGAACTCTTGGTTTCATACGTATCACATTGCACTATGGTGCTATTGTCGGAAATGTTACAGTGAGATCATCCCAATAGAACCATTATCACACTCTCAGTTTTGGACTTTCCATATTGAAATCCTAAGCTAACATTGAAAAGTATATCATGCAGTTAACTTTCCCCTAATCCTCATTGAACTCTCCTTCACATAAAAAAATCCTTTTTCCTTTTCATTGATAGCTTTGCAACTTTCTTGATCTTCCCCAAATTTCCTCAGTCAAGCTACCATTCCTGTCGGTAGACCACATATTTAACTCATAGATTTGTTAAAATACCCTCTAGTAATTGAAACCGTGGATTTTTATAGAATCATTTTGTCAACACTTTTTGTGTAAACTCTGATTTATGCACGTATCTGTGAATTCGGACCCATAAATCCCCTGGTGCTACAACCAAGAGCTCTAATACCACTCTGGCACGTTCTTATCCATCATATCGCCCATAGAAGGGGTATTTATGAATTTTTAGTTTCTAAATCCCCCCCCTATGGGCTAAAATATGAATTCATAATTAAGAAATTTATGTGCAAATACAAAAATGTAAAACATAGCAGAATTAACACACACATTATTCATAATCAAGCATCTTCATCACAAGTAGAAAAAAAATTAATTCCACGTTCATAAACAATAGAATACTTATATTTTAACAAAGAATGTCCAAGCAACTAGCTGTGTAAGATAATTTTTCCACCCAACCATAGGTATCAATTGTAGATACGACCCCCAAGTCAAGATATGAGGCCTCAAGGACGAAGGAAACACCTACATACTTATGTCTCACAACCCACAACCCTTTTTCTCTCATGCTTATCCAAATTGTCAACTTCTAAGCATTTATGGGGGTCTTACTCAACCATCCTAGTTATGACACTATTTTCTACTGCCCCACTCAACACAAGGAATTTCCTTCATTGCTCCACATTTCTCCCAGGAAATCCAACCCTTACAATGCTTACTAATGTGTGCAGAAAGAGCCCAACATGTTGTATGTTGTTAGAGAACCTCTTGTAACAATAAACAGTGGATTTTCAAGCATTCAAGAGTAGAAAAGCACAATGGGTAAAGGTTCCCTTCTTTCCCAACCTCTATGCTCACCAACAACCATTCTTTTTTTTTTTTCTATTTTCTTCAATTCTCCTTCACAATTCGAATTTCCGGTTGTTTCACAATCTGGTATGGTAATGGAAATGGAATTAACAACAAGAGAAAAACTCTCTATATAGTTTAAATTCTGCATGAGAATGAGTGGTAAAATACAAAGGATATGAGAGAACAATGAAGAAACAACTGCCAACTTATGGCCATAGAAGAAAGAACTCTTACAAATGTCATAGAAGTATATTCATCCCGTGCTTCCATAACTACATGATAAGAATTTCCTCACTAGCCTTACACATGCATTCAATGATTGGATTTAATAGTTGAAATGAAGTAATTGTCTCATTTAAGGCACATGGTAGCAAAATGATGAGTTCTAAGGTTGACACTTGGCAATAGAGAATTTAATATCCCACAGCCCTCCTTTCTTCTTCCCCTCTAGTGAGAAAATAACCCCTCTAGTTCTCTTTACATAGATATCTTGGACCATTTTATTATTTTTCCAACATAATATTTACATAGCTTTCGAGTTAGCATGACAAGGCAACCATATGGTCCACATAAAAATATTTACATTATTTAAATAATTTGATTTAATACATTCCAAGTAAAAATTGAGGGTATTAGATCACTTTTTCCACTAATTGTAAAAATATATATTTATATAATACTAACCCTAGCATAAACAATTAGTTTAATTGTACTTGATTTATGACATAAATGACATTTATTTTTCCTCCATGAAATGTCCATGAAAACAATTTTGTTTCCAAGTCTCAAAATGGTATAAGAAAATTTATGTTTTTAAAGAGATTCCAATGCTATGTTTTTAAAGAGATTTTTGAGACAATGGCCAATGCCATATGAGAATAGATGTTATATAAACATCTCAAATACAATTAACTATATGTAAAATATGACAATTTTCAAATTACTTTAATTATATATATATATATATATCTCCAAGATTGCAGAAGTTTACTTTCTTAACAGTTCAAAGGATTTTTCAGAGACTAAATTAGGGTTGTTGAAATATTTAGAATTGAAAACAAGTGAGCTCCTGGACAGAAAAGAGAAACTATGGAGGCTCAAAAGTACAATATGAATTTATGAAGGGGATAATAATACCAAGGTCTTCCACAGAGTGCTCAGTTCGTTTCCAGAAAAAGAAAAAGTGAGAATTGCTAATTTTCAGTCTCTTTTTAAACAACGAGAAGGATGTCCAATACAAAAATCTTGCAGGTACTCAAGATATTCCCTTGGATTGTAACAACAGAGATGAACAATTCCCTAGTTGAAGAAGTATCAGAAGAGGAAGTAAGCCATACCCTGCATTCCTTCCCAAAAGGAAAAAGCCCTAGTCTAGATGGATTCACGATTGAATTCTTTCAAGCTTTTTACGATTTCATAAAGGAAGATCTCTTAAAAGTAGTTCAGGAATCTCAACAATCTAGGAAGGTGATGGGATCTATTAACTCAACTTTCTTGGCATTGATCCCTAAGAAACATAAACCTTCCTCCTTTGATGACTTCATACCAATCTCATGTTGCAACGTGATTTGTAAACTGATTGCCAAAATCATTGTACGAAGGCTTAAGCCCGTTCTGAGTAAAATAATATAGGAGGAGCAATTTGGGTTCCTCTTCAATCGACATATCCACGACGTAGTCCCTTTGGCTCAGGAAGTAATCCACTCTATATCCAAGAACAGAGAAAATGCCTTTGCTCTTAAACTGGACCTGTCTAAAGACTATGACAGGGTAAATTGGACTTTTATGTGCCTCCTCCTTATTCAAATAGGTGTTTCAGTGGATTTTGTTAACTAGATAATGGGGTGTATTCATTCTGCGTCCTTTGCAGTACTAATAAATGGATCTCCATCTTCATTTTTTTCTGATCTTCACGGGGAATTCGACAAGGTTGTCCGCTTTCCTCCTTTCTTTTCTTTTGGTGACAAATTCCCTCAGTAGATTGGTTCATAATGCAAGGAATTCAATATCATTGAAATAGGTGAAATTAACAGATACATAAGAAATTTCTCATGTCCTCTTTGTGGATGATGTTCTAATGGTTGGGGAGGGAACTGTAGAAAATCTTCAAGCACTATCTCAAATTATTCACTTTTACAAAAAGGAAACAGGTATGCTAGTCAATGTGGAAAAATAAAGCCTTTCCTTGAATCTTATTTCAAGCGAACATCAAGAAAATATGAAAGAAGTGGTAGCCTTTCCCATGAAGCCGCTAAATGAAGGTTTCAAATATTTGGGGTTTTTCTTCAAACCTAACTCATATTCCTTTAAAGATTGCATTTGGATTTACAAGAAGATAGAAGCAAGGATCTCCTATTGGGATAATCGTTTCGTTTCAAGAGGTAGACGCCTAGTACATTTGAAGGCAGTTTTACAGAGCATCCTGGCTTACTAGGCTTCCATTGCATATATTCCCAAACAAATCTTAACCAAGATAAGGAAAAAATGTTTCTCCTTTTTTTGGACAACAAGTAAGCAAACATAAGGTATTACATTGGTAAAATGGACTACATTGTCCAATCCGAACGAACTAGGTGGTTGGGGAATGAAATAATCCCTTTTTGTTCTGGAAATCCCTAGCTGCAAAATATTCATGGTGTTTGGATCATAATAACAAGTCATTGTGGGGGAAGGTCATGACTTCGAAGTACTGTCCTAATTATTACATTTTGGAGTGGACCAGACAGCTTGAAAAATCATTCAAAAATAGCTCGGTAGGATGGAAAGATTTGGCTCTGGCCTTTCCTTTGTTGGTTAACTAGTGGCTAGCATGGAAGATTGGAAATAGTAAAAGGGTTCACAGTTAGGAGAAGATCCTTGAGTAGATGCTAAGGAGAATTGCAAGCTTTCAAGGGAAACTATAGGTCTATTGAGAAGCCAGAGATTATTTGTAAATTACCATACACACAAGCAAGGTTCCCTCAAGGATGGGGTAGAGAAGGATGGAAATCCTCCTCAGTGCTGGGGTTGAGTGAATAAGGAGCAAGGGAGTGAACCATATATGTTAATAATTTGGTAACAAATTTTATCCATCTAGAATAAGATGTGGAAAACACATTGTATTGGACAAAGAACAACTCCCCAGGAGAATTTTTGGCTAAATTAGGATATGAATTCTCTGTCTCGGAATATTTCAGTCTCATAGATGATGATTCAACCGTGTTTGTACCTCAGGTTTGGTTATGATCCTGGCATGATCCCCAGGGGATTTCGCCAACAGATTTTGGGCCCATGGTTTTGGGTATCCCGTGGCATTTTTCCCATTGTATTTCCCCTATAAAAGAAAGACAATGTAATACGGCTAGGGTTGATGTATTAGGTATTATGCATTGTAAAGATATCTGAGATCGTAAGAGAGACTGTGAGACAGTGAAGAGGAAGTGCAGTAGTTGTGCTGCAGGTTGTATCCCTTCACTTTGTTGGATGGTATAATAATAAGGACTAGCAATTTCAGTGTGGACGTAGCCCATCTTGGGTGAACCACGATATATTGGTGTCTCTCTTGTAATGTGTATGTGTGATTATATTTTCATTTCTGTTTATTCTTATTGCTCTGCGATCCTATTTTTCTAACAATTGGTATCAAAGCCAAAGGTCTATTTGGCAGTAAACCCACAGGAAACTAGGGTTTCTGGTTTGAGTGGGAGCAATGGTGGAAAAAGGAAAGTTTAAGGTCGAGAAGTTTAATGGCCAAAACTACCACTTATGGAAGATGCAAATGGAGGACTATATGTACCAGAAGGATCTATTCCTACCGTTGGGAGGGAGAGCAAAGCAGCCGGCGGCTATGAAGGAAGAAGAATGGGAGGTCCTTCATAGAAAGGCACTGGGAACATGTAACATCCATCAAATTCGACTCCTATTGTTATTATTCTTGTAATTGTAATTATGAATTATGTAAGCGACCTTGGTGAGGAGCTCAAGGCCAAGGCCCCACCAGTGGACCTCGAGCTAGTTTTATGTTTATAAGTCTTATTTTAAACCTAGAAGGTTAAAAGATGGTAATGCGACTAAACAATTAGGTAACAAAACCCACCCGTAAGAAAAGATGCTGACTAGGGAGCCAAGTGTGATTGACCATATCATGGCTTATTATATTATGGGTAGGGACATAAGTTTATCCTAGTAGGATTGTTATTCATCTTAAATATTTAGCCAAGATACTATGGCCTAAATGATTCTAATCCTATTATGAATAAGCCATAAAGATGGATTTTATACATTATAGTGGTGGATATCACACACACACACACATATATAGCTGAATGTATTATTAAATGAATGATATATATTTAATGTGTGTGTCTTATAAGTTATGAAAGATAAATAGTTGTGATAACTATTAAATAAATATTATATGCAATTAAATGTATATAGGTGTCTTAAAATATGCTTATATATAGGGAAAATTAACCAAATATTGAGATAACTAATAGATAATTGGTACAATTATATGTATAGGAAAGAATAACCATGGTAATGACTTCTAGATGGAATGTTTATATATTCATTAGATTGAACTCTTTATTATATATACTCATATGTATACTTTTAAAGAAAAGTGGGGAAACTAATATTTAAAATCAAAATCTTATGTATCTAGAATAATATATATATATATAAGAAAAATAATTTAGAAAAATGATACCCTATATTATTAAAGCTTAAATATCTAAAAGTATTAAGAGATTGTACACACTCCTATGAAAGGAGGAAGAATTTATCTAAGGCTATTTACAAAGGGGCTTGACCTCTTTTTATTTTTGTAGATAATCAAGATAAAAGTGTGTAGGATAAAATAAGGGCACATTCCTTTTTACTATGGAGTAGTATTAATTTCTAGTAAAAGGGATGATGGTTGGTTAAGAGACCGCGAGGGGACAAGGGAAGCGATCTCTCTCTTGGATTCTTCTTTGGTGTGCCAGCTGTGGAGCCAAGTTTGAATGGAGATAGGTAATGGGGCACGATTTGGAATTTAGTTATTGTCATCTCGGGTGATGAATTTATAGCATCCGGGTGTGGGAGCACTTAACATCTCGGCAAGTAATATGCACCCCGCAGCAGAGTGTTAAATGCTGCGGGGCCATATGATATGCGGTAACATCAACCAACGAAATTGTCAGAAGCCTGCGCAATGTACCCATGCTGAAATGTCCCATCCGCCTTCGAACATGAACATGGGCTCGACCATGCAGCCATCCTCCCATGGCATAGCTTGTTGCATCCGTGGCTATCGTCAGCGGTCTGTTGACGTGGCGCGGGAGAGACCTGCTCGGTTGGATGTTGACGCGGCAGCAGAGACATGGCCCGTATTGGGGGCAGCGCCAGGGGATGCATCATGATGGTGCCGCACATGATACCGGGATCCGGGAGATCCGGGGGCCACAGATGGGATGATCCGGGAGATGGGCTCGGACGGATTGGACAGAGGGGTCTCTTCATTGTTAATGCACCCCGACCTACCCACCAACCGCGCATTATCACTATCGGAGCCCGGCGGTCTTCAATCCCATTCTTCTGCGTTTGTTTGGAAAATTGCAGAACGAGGTCGCATACAGAGTTGCAGCAGGCTGGTCGCGATCGCTACAGCAGCAGGACCTCTCGCATATATCCTCTGCAGTCTGTTTCAGGTCAGTCATCCCACTCATCTGTAACGGGTACTCTGTTTGTGCTCTTTCGTGCTTAATGTTTGCGAACGACCGAGAAGCTAATCACTCTTTTATCAATATAAATTGCATATATTTAGAGGAAGGATTATAATGCCAAAAGGAAAAGCATTATGTAATCAAACGCTTGTAATTTTAAATCTTTTTGAATTGTTTTAAGTTATTATATATATAAAATAAACTATTGTTTCCTCCACATTGACAGTAGCGATAAGTAGACAACACCACCCCCTCCCTTCCTTTATATATATGGTTCAGGCTTGCTTGCTGGTGCAGTTAGTAAAGCTTGGGTAGAGTGAATGATGCAGAGTACTGTGAGGATATGGCCCTCGAAATACCCAGGGTAATGCTCTCGGGGCAGAAGAGTCAATAAGTCTGCTCTCTTGGGACGAGCTCCTTAGATTAAACCTTAGGATTAAACCTGTTTTGGTTGCTTATACTTAATTATGGAGATTTTTTTTAATATACTTCAGAACTCCTAAATGGCTCTCGTGGTTGGATATTCTGCATCAAGTATTTTTGCAAAGTGTTTAGCTTTGGGTTTAATATTTAGTCCAGATTGGCTAGCCGAATTTTTCCCTATAACATCATGTCAATTTAAATATTTTTAAAGATTGTATTGTGTGTCTTGTTTAATGTATGCTAAGCTTCTTTCATGGAGTCATGAAAGCATTTATACAGTAAATATTTTACTAGGTCGTTAGTTAGAAAAGAAGCTAAGCTTCTTTCATGCTTAATGTTTGCAAACGGCCGACAAGCTAATCACACTTTTATCAATATAAACTACATATATTTCTAGATTAGTTTTATTCATATTCATATTCACAATTTTATTTTATAGTGGTAATTATCTATTGCTTAATCTTTCATATTTGTTTTTATAATTGTTTATTTCGAATTTGTAACAACGCCTATAAAATCAATCTAGAATACAATAATGCATTTTCCTCCTTCAAATTTGCCCCAAATACCATTTCATGGTAGAAATAGTTTTCAATCTTTACAAGACACTATGATAATGAATGCATACAATGATATTAGTTGCATAACTAGCAAAGCCAAATTATTATAGATTGCATTGCATAGTATCCGTGTATGTCAGTGAAATAAAAAGATAGAAGCCCTAATCGATTATGGATTATCACATTCAAACCATATTCGCACTATTAGGTGAAGGAAGAAATGGAATTCCTAACTATCAACACTTTGGGAGATGCTTATATGTTTGCATCGAAATTCGAATTGAAGTTGAAGAGCTTTAATGGTTGAGAATATATGCAACCCTAGAAGCGAAAAGATTAATTTCAAATAAAATATTAGATGCCAAGCATATTGTATTTAAATATAAGGGTAAAGGAAAGTTCCATTGGAAGCATAAGCAACAAGGACAAGGATCTCAGGCTATTGGTGTGTGGCCTTCTTGCAAAAAAATACCCCAATTGAATGATGGATAGTAGTTAAATACAAATCAAAATTCTATCCCCAATTAACTTTAATTCCAATATAGATAAAGTTCTAAAGTGTATGAGGGAGAATTGTAAGTGATTCATCAACTTGGACCTACATGAAGCACTTTAAAAAATAATAAAATATTATGTAAACAAAATTTAATAGTGTTCGTCCCAACTTAAAGTTCAAAAAGGTATAAAGGAGAAGTGTAATTGCATATGTTGAAAAAACTCACACATTGATGTGCAACTTCTTAGATAAGGTAAACTTTGGAAATGATTCGTTCCAAGAATATCAAACTTAGTTTGACCATTAAACTAACTATTGAGAGGGGAACCTAAGAAACATGTATTCACTTAAAGAAATCGGGCAATACCAATAATTTGACAGAAATAAAGATATATACCATACCTATCATGATACTAGATAAATTCAAAGGTAAGATGGATATTTTTTAATAAAACATACATATAAATGATATAATGTAACGATTAACTATAATCCTTATATTGTGAAGAAGATGTTGAAATAAAAGCAAGAAAAAATCAAAGTTTAAATCAAATACTATATAAACATGAGAGTCGTAAACTTGACATAAACATGAGATCTATCCATTAAGCCTTAAATTTAAATGTTTATATAGCAACTTAGTACATTTTAACCTAACCTTTAAAAAGTTATTGAAAATTACGCAAAATTTTTACATATTTGTATTTTTTAATCATTTCATTCCATTAAAAAAAACAATAAATCATAAAATAAATCTAATATAATTTTTTATCAAACTTTAATACTTTATAAAATAAATATAACATCAAAATTAACAACTAACATAAATTATAAAATTTAAAATGTAATATATAAAACAAAAAACTAACTTAGAAATTAATAAAACTAAAAACTAATCTAGAAATCAATTACATATTTGTATTTATTAAGCATTTCATTTATGTTCCATTAAAAAAAACAATAACTTATAAAATTAATTTAATATAAATTTTTATAAAGTTCAAATTTTAATATTTTATAAATAAATATAATATCAAAATTAACAACTAACATAAATTATAAAATTTAAAATCTAATATATAAAATGAAAAATTAAACTAAATCATAAAATTTAAAATATAATATATAAAACAAAAAACTAACCTAGAAATTAATAAAACTAAAGACTAATCTAGAAATCAATTACACATTCATATTTATTAAACATTTCATTCCATTAAAAAAATAGAAATCAATTACATATCTATATTTATTAAACATTTCATTCCATTAAAAAAAAATAGATCATAAAATAAATCTAATATAAATTTTTGTAAAGTTTAAACTTTAATACTTTATAAATAAATATATTATCAAAATTAACTACTAACATAAATTATAAAATTTTAAATCAAATATATAAAATTAAAAAACTAAACTAAATCATAAAATTTAATATTTAATATATAAAAAAAAAACCTAACAACCAATAAAACTAAAAACTAATCTAAAAATAAAAACTAATAGAACTAAAAACTAATCTAGAAATATATGTAGTTTATATTGATAAAAGTGTGATTAGTTTGTCGGCCGTTTGCAAACATTAAGCATGAAAGAAGCTTAGCTTCTTTTCTAACTAACGACCTAGTAAAATATTTACTGTATAAATGCTTTCATGACTCCATGAAAGAAGCTTAGCATACATTAAACAAGACACGCAATACAATCTTTAAAAATATTTAAACTGACATGATGTTACAGGAAAAAATTCGGTTAGCCGATCTAGACTAAATATTAAACCTAAAGCTAAACACTTTGCAAAAATACTTGATGCTTTAGGAGTTCCGAAGTATATTAAAAAAAATCTCCATAATTAAGTATAAGCAACCAAAACAGGGTTAATCCTAAGGTTTAATCTAAGGAGCTGGTCCCAAGAGAGCAGACTTATTGACTCTTTTGCCCCGAGAGCATTACCCTGGGTATTCCGGGGGCCATATCCTCACGGTACTTTGCATCATTCACTCTACCCAAGCTTTACCGATTGCACCAGCAAGCAAGCTTGAACCATATATATAAAGGAAGGGAGGGGGTGGTGCTGTCTACTTATCGCTACTGTCAATGTGGAGGAAACAATAGTTTATTTTATATATATAATAACTTAAAACAATTCAAAAAGATTTAAAATTACAAGCGTTTGATTACATACTACTTTTCCTTTTGGCATTATAATCCTTCCTCTAAATATATGCAATTTATATTGATAAAAGAGTGATTAGCTTCTCGGTCGTTCGCAAACATTAAGCACGAAAGAGCATAAAGAGAGTACCCATTACAGACGAGTGGGATGACTGACTTGAAACAGATTGCAGAGGATATATGCGAGAGGTCCTACTGCTGTAGCGACCGCGACCAGCCTGCTGCAACTCTGTATGCAACCTCGTTCTGCAATTTTCCAAACAGACGCAAAAGAATGGGATTGAAGACCGTTGGCCTCCGATAGTGATAATGCGCGGTTGGTGGGTAGGTCGGGGTGCATTAACAACGAAGAGACCCCTCTATCCAAGCCGTCCGAGCCCATCTCCCGGATCGTCCCATCTGCTGCCCCCCGGATCTCCCTGATCCCCGTATCATGTGCGGCACCATCATGATGTAGCCCCTGGCGCCGTCCCCAATACGGGCCACGTATCTGCTGCCGCGTCAACATCCAGCTGAGCAGGTTTCTCCTGCGCCATGTCAACAGACCGCTGAGGATAGCCACGGATGCAACAGGCTATGCCATGGAGGATGGCTGCATGGTCGAGCCCATGTTCATGTTCGAAGGAGGATGGGACATTTCGGCATGGGTACATTGCGCAGGCTTCTGACAATTTCATTGGTTGATGTTACAGCGTATCATATGGCCCTGCAGCATTTAACACTCTGCTACGGGGTGCATATTGCTTGCCTAACATCTCCACGTTTGAGTAAGATAGGAGTTCGGTGACGGCCCTACGAATGATTACATAAATATATATAGGGGAGGGATGCCAGTTGTTGGACACCCCACGTGGCTCCCTCCCCCATGCCACGCTGTCGAGTCGACACGAACGCAGCCCGGGCCCAGATGGCACCGCCACCTGTCGTGGTGGGTGGTATAATTAAAGCAGCCTTTATGGCACGCTTTTTCCCACTTTTCCGGCGCTTTTCCCGCACACTCTCCTTCCTCCCGTGTATTGTTGCTCGGGCCCTGTATGTGAACTCTCCGCCACCCCACTTCCTGTTTGCGCCCGCTCTGGTTCTGCACCACCCCCGCTTTGGTTCTGCACCATGGGCGCTCTCGTTCTGCTGGTATCGTGCTGTGCTACTGTTATATGGCGGACGCTTGTTGCCTTACCCCCCGACGGATGGCGTTCGCCGCTGCTGTGTGTTCTGTCCGCTAGCTCTCCCGACGTTGACACTCGCTCCATGGCCATAGCGCACCACAGGCCCTCGAAGTTGTCTGCGACGGACCCCGTTGGAGGTTTTCATCGGTTCGGTGGTAGTGTTGTTGGGTTGCCGCTCGGCTGGTTTCGCTGGTGGCAATGGTGGCTTCCATCAGGCTGTTCCTGCTCATGGCGGTGGCGTTGGCTGTTCCTGCTCATGGCGGTGGCGTTGGCTGTTCCTGTGTTGGCTGTTCCTGCTCACGGTGGTGGCGTTGGCTGTTCCTGCGTTGGCTGTTCCTGCTCACAGCGGTGGCGTTGGCTGTTCCTTCTCACAGCGGTGGCGTTGGCTGTTCCTGCTCACGACGGTGGCTTGTCCCTTCACGCTTCTTCAATTTCGGTGGTAGGTTTCCTACCAGCGATTCCCTGCATCAGTGTTTGTCAACACTCTCAACCTTCTGGGGATTTCGTGGACCATTTCTGCTGCTTTTAAAGGTTAAATTCTGGTTTTCTGGGTTGTGAATTTGTGCATTTCTGGGTTGTGAATTTGTGCATTTCTATTGGTGAATTGGTTTGTTGCCCTCCTGCTCGCACTTTGAATTGTGTATGGTGGGTTTACGTTGCGTTTGTGGCAATGGTGAAATGCATTTCGTTTATGCTGCAGCAGTTTAGGAATGGTTTATAATGCAGTAGGGTTTATGAATGGTTTATGATGCAGTAGGGTTTATGAATGCAGTAGGGTTTATGAATGCTTTAGTGTTTATTCATTTATTAGGTTGGAGGTGAATTTGTTTCGGCTGAATTACTGAAGGTTCTATGGTTTACGTTGCACTCGTAATTAAGGTTATGTGGTTAATGTTGAAGCTGCGTTTTATTTTTTTTTAGGGTGTATGAATTAGGGTTTTGTAATTAAGGTTCTGTGGTTAATGTTGAAGCTGCGTTTAAATTTTTTTTAGGGTGTATGAATTAGGGTTTTGTAATTAAGGTTCTGTGGTTAATGTTGAAGCTGGGTTTAAATTTTTTTTAGGGTGTATGAATTAGGGTTTTGAAATTAAGGTTCTGTGGTTAATGTTGAAGCTGCATTTAAATTTTTTTTAGGGTGTATGAATTAGGGTTTTGTTGCAGCTGCATTTAAATTTTTTCTAGGGTTTATGTTGCAATCATAGTTTGGGCAGAATTATTGCAGGTTCTATGGTTTGTGTTGCAGCAGGTTCTATGGTCTGTGTTGCAGCAGGGTTTGCAAATTTTTTAGGGTTTATGTATTTGTTTCGGCTGAATTATTGAAGGCTCTATGGTTAATGTTGCAGCAGTGTTTATAATTTGATTTGGGTTTATGAATTTCGTTTGTTGCTGGTTTATGTTGCCTTATGTTGTAGCAGGGTTTGTAATTTTTTTGGGGTTTATGATTTTAGTTTGTTGCTGGTTTGTGTTGCAATCATAGTTTGGCCTAAATTTTCTATCTTCTATGGTTTATGTTGCAGCCGGGTTTGTAATTGTTTGAGGGTTTATGAATTTAGTTTGTTGTGTTGTTAATGTTGCAATCATAGTTTCTGCCGAATTATTGAAGGCTCTATGGTTAATGTTGCAGCAGTGTTTATAATTTTATTGGGGTTTCTGAATTTCGTTTGTTGCTGGTTTATGTTGCAATCATAGTTTGGGCTGAAATATTGAAGGTTCTATGGTCTATGCTGCCTTATGTTGTAGCAGGGTTTGTAATTTTTTTGGGGTTTATGATTTTAGTTTGTTGCTGGTTTATGTTGCAATCATAGTTTGGGCTGAAATATTGAAGGTTCTATGGTCTATGCTGCCTTATGTTGTATTGGGGTTTGTAATTTTTTTGGGGTTTATGATTTTAGTTTGTTGCTGGTTTATGTTGCAATCATAGTTTGGCCTAAATTATCTATCTTCTATGGTTTATGTTGCAGTCGGGTTTGTAATTTTTTTAGTGTTTATGAATTTAGCTTGTTGTCTGTTAATGTTGCAATCATAGTTTCAGCCGAATTATTGAAGGCTCTATGGTTAACGTTGCAACAGTGTTTATAATTTTATTGGGGTTTATGAATTTCATTTGTTGCTGGTTCATGTTTCCATCATAGTTTGGGCTGAATTATTAAAGGTTCTATGGTTTATGATTTTAGTTTGTTGCCGGTTTATGTTGCAGCAGTGTCCCTAAATTTTATCTGGTTTATGAATTTAGTTTGTTGTTGGTTTATGTTGTTGGTTTTTGTCGCAGTGGAATGGTAATAGTTAAAAGGAAAAACTGCATCATACAGGGGATGGATGGCAGTTGACAACAATGACTTCTCCATTGTCTCATCTAATTGGAAGAATACCCATAATTCAGTTGTTGATATCGGCAAGTTTTCCAAATTGGCTATTGTTGATGCATTTTACAAGCGATCTGCTCCACCTTATGATCTGTTGTTGTTAATGCAGTTTACAAGTTGCATGCTATTGTTAAATTATAAGTGTATGATGCAGTTTTTACTTTTACCTATTAACATGAAGTGATCTGCTGCATCTTATCTACTGTTGTATGATGCAGTTTTTACTTTTACCTATTAACTTGAAATATTGGGCAAAATAGAAGAAGTTAAATTAGTTGTTGCATTATGGGCAAAATAGAAGAAGGTAAATTAGTTGTTGCATTATGGGCATTTATATAGACATAGTTTTATTAAACAGTTTGTGTGCTTGATTATTGTTGTCTGTTGTTCTATCCTTCAAAAGGATATTGAATTTGTTTATAGGAATGTACATACACTGGATCTAATTTAGGCCTGTTATGTTGATTAGTATGATACTGTATTAAGTTGTAATAAGTCATGCATGAGAGCCCTCCATGGAACATTCCTTATAGAAGCATTATTAATAATAGGAGAGAAATATGGACCATGTTGCAGTACAGTTAGCATCGAATGGATGGGTATCACACCCATGCAATGGTTCAACCGCATTCCTAACTGCTAGTTTAAGGAAAATATAGGGGTCAAGAGTTGTAAACCATAGAACCAACTGCACCATAAACCATAGAACCTTCAATAATTCAGCCCAAACTATGAAACTTCAATAAACCTTAGACCCTGCTGCAACATAAACCATAGCCCACGATATCATCTAGGATGAAGCTATTATAGTGGTTTTGGGATTCTTCTATCTCCCTTTGATTTTTGGGCATATGGTTGTAATCCCATGTGGTTGTAATTCGGCCGAAATGACTGCAACATAAACCATGGACCCTGCTGCAGCATAAACCCTAGAATTCATAAACATTAACCATAGAGCCTTCAATAATTCATAGAATTCATAAATTCAGAAACCCCAATAAAATTATAAACACTGCTGCAACATTAACCATAGAGCCTTCAAGAATTCGGCCGAAACTATGATTGCAACATTAACAAACAACAAACTAAATTCATAAACCCTAAAAAAATTACAAACTCGGCTACAACATACACCATAGAAGATAGATAATTCAGGCCAAACTATGATTGCAACATAAACCAGCAACAAACTATGATTGCAATGGTTGGGCATATGGTTGTAATCCCATACTACTGCAACATAAGCCATGGACCCTGCTGCAGCATAAACCCTAGAACCTTCAATAATTCAGCCCATACTACTGCAACATAAGCCATATACCCTCTGGGTGGCGGAGCGTTCACAGACAGGGCCCGAGCAACAATACACGGGAGGAAGGAGAGGTCGCGGGAAAAGCGCCGAAAAAGCGGGAAAAAGCGTGCCATAGAGGCCGCTTTAATTATACCACCCACCACGACAGGTGGCGGTACCATCTGGGCCTGGGCTGCGTTCGTGTCGACTCGACAGCGTGGCATGGGGGAGGGAGCCACGTGGGGTGTCCAACAACTGGCATCCCTCCCTTATATAGAAATACAACAATGTTTGTTTGGTTGTAGAAGATATTTTGATTCCATCAATAATGATGATTAATCATTCTGGTGTGTATGTGTTGGTCTTTCATAATGGCAGTGATGACAATAAGTTTTTTGGGTTGTAGGTGCATAAACCCTAGAACCTTCAATAATTCAGCCCAAACATAAATTGCAACATAAACCAACAACAAACTAAATTCATAATCCCTAAAAAATGTTAATGAAATGTTTAATCAGAGTACATTATAGCTTGCTCTTGAAATGATGAAATTGTATATTAAACCTTATGATAAACCCCTGATTACAATGCCGCAAACATCAGGGAACGATATGACCTAGGATTGTACCCAAAAATGTATAGGATTGTATACAAAATGGCCATGTTGCAGTAGTTAGACCCAGTGATTACAAAATCCACAATGCAATGTGGTCACAACAAAAACTTTGGCATCCCTATATGACACTCCTATGATTGATGTCGTCCAAGATCTTCATTTCCCAATATTGTTGAGTTTCCTGCTTGAGCCAGGTTGGTTGGCATACCTAACAATGGCTGATTAGGTTGTGGCTGGTTGCCTCCATATGATATCCAATTTGCTTCTTGTAGCCATGGAGGAATTGAGTAGCCACAGTGCACACTTGTGCTACTAACCCCTGCATTGGGTTGAGCCCCTCGATAATCATACATATGTCTGACACCTGCACTGGTAGGAGGGAATAAAGTGGGCATGCGCACTTGTTGATAGCGGGGGACTTGGATGTTTAGGAGGTCTTGGAAACATGGAGTATTATCTGCAAGATGTTCCAATGTGTTTGGCATCATCCTACTCCCCTCCACTATGTTTGCATCAATGGCAGAACTTTTTGCCACCCCTTGTTCTTTTTGAAGCAATTGTTGAGCCTTTTTCAATTCCTTTTCATGCCTTGCCATTTGTTTTTGATGAGCCTTTTCTTGTCTTTCTTTCTCTCTGTCAAGCCTCTCCTGTGCTCGAATTTCTGCCGCAGCAATCCTTGCAGCCTTCTTTTCTTTAGCTAATTCCCTCTTTTTTTGCTTTAAATCCTGGAGTTCAAGTTTCCTATGCTCAGACTCAACCAATAGTTTTATATAGTCCTCTGAGGTGAGTAACTGTGAACTTCGGCATAGACGAAGATTGTCTGCTGTAAGTTGCCTTCTTTTTGCTGACACTCTCTCTACCGATAGCTTTAGAAACTGACCAAGCAACTGGCTCTTCTTTGACACTTGCTGCTCTTTGCTTGACACTTGGCTCTCAATATTTGGGTCAATGTTCTCCTGCTCTATCTGAACCATATTGTCCTCTTCAGCTGGAACCTCGTTGTGGACACTATCTTCTTCCAGGTTTCCATTGTCCACAAAATAATGAACAATTTCTTCTTCCAATTCTCTGGGCTGTGAAGGCATGTTCATGCTTTCTTCATTTGTCCTTGACACAATATTTTTGTCCAAATTCATCATGGCTTCTACCAGCCATGATGGTGGGGTAACCTGGCTTGGCAAAGTCAATTCTCCATTGCTGCTTCCTGGTGCATGGTCAACGTTTTCATTGACATGAACAGAAGCAGAAGTTGCAACTGTTTCTTGCATAGAGACATTAAGAAGATTAGAAGCAGAATTTGCAGCTGTCTCAGTTGGTGTATGTACCTCCATGTTACTGTCAATTGGTTCATTGTTATACTGTGTTTCACTTACCTATTCTTCTTCATCACCACAGTATGGTCCTCCTTGAGAGATGGATATCATATGATCAGCAGCAACAACGTCTTCCTCTACCTCCACATCTTCTTGGCCAGCAACATGTGCTTGGACATCCCCTTCTTCCTGACCATTCAGATCAAATCCCAGGCTACAACTAGTATCATGCATGAGAGCCTCAGAATTCAGTGGCCATATTCCAGTCCTCCTAAACCCAGCCTTGATATTCGAAGGTGTGAGAGCCCTTTTAAAGGCTTTACTTGCAAGCTCGGCTAGCTCAAACCTTTTTACCTCCACCCCTGTATTCTGTGCCATCCATGAAGCTCGTTCACCCCTGAAATAGTTCTTGAAAGGCCCGAACACACTGACATCTAGGGGTTGCAATCTGTGAGTGGTATGAGCAGGCAGTGTCAATAGGTCGATGCCCAAATTGTTAGCCTCCTCGATTGTTTGCACAACAATGTGGCTTCCATGACCATCTAAAACCAGCATGTGTCTATTTACAGGTGAGACACCGCCTGGTATAGATGCAGCAAAGTGAGTAAGCCAATTCAAAAAGAGTTCTTTGGTCATCCAAGCATGGGGATGTGCAGCCATGCATGCACCTGGTTCACAATTCCGTATATAGTTTTTGAGTTGAGTTTTACCTTTAAATAGATAAAATCCTGGGATTGAAGCACCAATTGCATTGACACAACATAGAATAGTGATCCACTCCCTGCTCCTAGGCAAAATCTTTGGCACATTACGACTCCCTCTCTTGGCAATTACACGCATGCCACAGTTCCTTCCTGCCTATAAACCTGTTTCATCACAGTTCCATATATGGTCTGGAGCATACCGATGGTTCTCATATGCACTAGAAAGGGTGGCATAGAACTTAGTCAGAATTGCAGGCCATAGATTTAGAGCCCTGTCTCTATCTAGGCCCTCAGCTGTACGCAAGACAAGGTCTGGATGCCTTTTTTTAAACCCAAACCACCATGACTTACCAGGAAACCCATCTTTGAAGGGGTTTGGCCTCCCTTGACAGATTTGAGCTACTGTGGATTTTAGCTGTATCAGCTCTAGCCCATGTCCCATTTCAGCCATCTCCTTACACCACTGAACCACCTCGACCTCCTCCTCTTCACTCATAACTGTAACAGGCCCTTTGCGCTTTGTATGTGTGAGTCCATTTATCCAATAATGTACTGAAGAGGTAGCAACTCAATGTTTTTTAGCAGCAGCACGAATGGAATATCCATTGAACTCTATATCATCAATAGCAGCTAGCATGTCTTCTTTTGTCCAACCTCTTATTGCACTGATTTTGGTGACTGAACTTGTTCCTTGAACTGTGGTTGGAAGTGACTGTGTGGTTGGTGGTGGGACAACAATGTCCTCTTCCACCACATTGTCATTCTCAACAACATTGCTGGGAGCATTGTTGGCATTTGTATGATTGGGCCTCTCCTCATCCGATGATGTGCAGCGTAGCTGGGCACCCCTACTCAGTCGACGACTTGTTCTCCTTGCATTGCTGACTCTTGCCATGCCTACAACAACCTGCACATTTAGAAGGGAGGCTGGTTATGTAGAAGAAACTGGAAGTTGATTATAACAGAAATGTAAATAACAGAAACAGAAACATAAATAACATAAATAACATAACTGGAAACATAAATAACATAAATAACATAACTGGAAACATAAATAACATAAATAACATAAACATATATAACAGAAATAACATGAATAACATAACTGGAAATAACATAAACAGAAACATAAATCACAGTAACAGTAACCTGAATCTACTGTGCATACAGTTCTGCTGGTATGCCTCCACTGTGCACACACTTTTGATGGTATGCCTCCACTGTGCACACACTCTGTTGTTCAAATTTCTGAAATGCAACTGTGCACACACTCTGCAGGTCGAATTTATGAAATGCATCTTCATAAGGGTCGTGGTTCATTTATAGTTGTTTTCTATTGAATTGGGTTGGTAAGAAGGTTGCACATGGATTGCAATCTCTCAAATTTCAATGTGTGTTGTGGATTGATTTGAAAGTGATCCAATGGTTGGGAGCTTGTCATTGTGGATCCCTGTGCCTTCATCTGTTTCATGATCTGTGTGCTTCCATCTGTTTAATGGGTGCATTTAATGGGTAGGTGTCATTTATTGAATACAGTGGGTTGGAATGTTGAACAATCTTGCAGTTATGGCTGACACTATCTTTTCTGCTGCTTGAACAGGTATCAATGAATGTTTGAACAGGTTTCAATGAATGCTGGGATATTTAGGCTCCATTAGATATTCGTGGGTCCTCCTTTGATAGGTACCTTGCAGTAGGTGGCAAAAATGAGTTGGGTTATTTAGCTGTTTATGTACTTCTGGATATTTGAGCAGATCTGTACTTTGTTGGGACAAGATGTTTTGTACAGTTTGTCATATAAAGACTATTTATTGACAGCTATTGGCCTAGTCAGTTAATGGGCAATTTTTGGACATAATTTAAATATTTTCTGCACTTAATATGGAATGTGTATGTTTAATTTATGGGTTTATTTGTGTCAATATATGGTGGTTATGTGGGACCAGTACTATGTCAACTACTGGTCCCTGTTCAACTATAGACAACTCTCCCCTATATCTATGATCTCAAGAAAAAAGGCGTTTCTTTTTCATGCTTTTAAGGATTCGTCCATAACCCACACCTCCCGTAAATCATGGAGAGTTGCCTCTTTTGAGAAGAGTGCTCCTTAAAAGGAGATGCTCCACCTAGCCCTGAGGCATTAAAGATTTTGGGCGGACTCACCAAGGACATGACACCTCTACACTCATGCAGGTCGCAGTTAGATGAGGGGGAAACGAGTAGACTCTGAATCTTGCTATAAGGTAGTGGAGGGCTAGCGCTGCTGAGGGATGTGTTGGAGGCATTGAGATCATTACATTGAAGGTTTTACACAGTCTGAACAGATATCAACGCAGCGTGGTGAGCTCGACTAAGTGAGGGGGAAGAACAAATATTAAAATAGATCTTTGCCTGCCTATCATTGGATATTTTTCTAAAAATACGATAGTCTGGTTTGGAGAAACGCTTCATAAATCGAGGCACAATATATATATCTTGTCGATGTTATACCCTCTTCAACGAATTCAGTTCAGATCGCTCTGAGTATAGTTATAGGCCCCGTTTCCTTGTGTTGATAAAGAAGACATCTAACGCAGCACAGCGAGTGGGGCAATGTTTTTTCCTGATAAATGCGTGATAGAGGTAATTCATCTATTCATCCATGTTTGACTGCGTCCTTCTATCTTTTATTTTATTTTATTTTGCACAAGTTGTTTGATCACATAAATCAAGGTAGTGGAGGGATGGCTCAAGGAAGGAGCATATTCCCCATTTTTGTTTTGTTTGTACATACATATTTCTGCTAAGATCAAAACACAGTGATGTCAGTTTACATGACTGAACACTGAATGAAAACCTTAGTGTATGCTGTCGAAGTTTCTTTTCAAAAGAAGCATGACTAATTCCTGACAAACCTTACACTTTTATACACCTCTCTTGCCGCTATAGAGTTATTCTTACCTCTGTTTGGTCTTCTAGTACTTTATATACTGCCTTTACATATGTATGATTGACCGATTTCGAATCTTAGATTTAACAAGTAAAAATAGCAGCAAAGCGGCTTATACCTGTTTTGAAAATAGTTTATAAATAATTGTATATAATTTAAAATAGTTTATAAATAATTTAATTAATAATTATATATAATTAAAAATAAAAAAATAGTCTCTTCATTGTTTTTGTCTAATTACAAATTAGAAATTTGATATTTAAAAATTATAAAAATTAATTTTTAATTTTTATATATTTAATTTGATATAAATATTTTTCAAAACTATTAAAAAACTACAATAAATCTTTGTGCCAACAGCAAAACAAATTAAAAGTGAAAAAAGTGATTATTATAATAAAAAAACACAGAATGAAAAATAATAAATATAAAGTGGTTATTATAAAATTATATAAAGAAAAATAAGTATAAATATAAAAGTAGGATTATTATTATTATGAGCAACGTTAGTTTTTTTTTCCCAAGAAAAAAGCGTAATTTTATTTCAGCAGAGGTGAAAAAATTACATTCTGTATATGCTTATAGCATGCGGTTATCCATTGAAGGACGATACTTTAGTAACAAAAGATTCCAGTATAGCAGTCCATAGTGTTCTATCAAACGCCAATATATGGCCAGTAAAACAGTATGTAAACATCATATCAAAATATGACAGAAAAAACTATAAAAGACAGGTGGTTCCCCGAGCCTCCTGTTTTCCAAAACATAGTCTATAGAGTTTGAAAGGACGCAGCCTTTCTTCAAAAAAACAAAAATTAAAAAACATCCATAGTAAAAAGTAAACATCAAAAAACAGTTTCCAGCTACTGTTCCTGTATAGTCAAGAGGTCCATGAATGGTCTATGATAGTATTCATAGTCGTTCCCATGGCGATGTTCTATTATTTTCCACAGCCCCATTGCCATTTCCCTGCCAGCCTTAGCAGCCTGGTCCGCCTCCTAGTTGTTCTCCCTGTATATATGTCTGCAAGAAAAATGTAAGAAGGACAATTTCAGTTCCAGGATGTCCCGTAGAATATTCTCAAGTTTAATATCCCTGCATTGCTGTGTTCCAGATGTCCAATTTGTAACATTCATAGAGTCTCCATACACATTTAACATTTGATAGCCAATCTCCTTAGCAAACATAAGAAGCAGCTTTAGGCTCATTAATTTTGCATAATTGTTTCCACCCTCCCCCAATCCCCAGAACAGGTGGTATGAGTGGGTTCGTGATAAGTGAAGTAATGCCCCTCCCCCACAGTTGAATTCCAGTGCCGAACCATCGTAGAATCCCCAAGGTAAAGAATCATCAATTTCAAGAGCAAGGACCTCTCGTTGTTTTGCAGCTTTAATGTGATGAGGGTATGCCTTTAAAAATCCACATATCTGAACAGCCGAGACCACCGGAGTGCAGGGTTTTTCATTGAAAATCAATCCATTCCGTGCCAACCAGATGCCCCATGCCACCAGTAAAGGAAGATTTTGGTAGGACATGCCAATAGGGTCCCTGAACCACTGTGTCCAAGCCGACAGTATCGAATCCCCATCCCAATTAAATCTGGTGTTTGTTAATCTGGAGCATTCCCCCCATACTTGTACCACGAATGGACAGCCAAGGAATAAATGATGACAAGTTTCCTCGTTGGCTTTGCACAGTATGCACCACCCCGGCCCCGCTCTATTCTTACGCTGTAAGTAATCCCAGGTAGGGATGGATTCATTGAGAACACACCACATGAAAATACGATGTTTCAAAGGGCAGTTTATCCTCCAGATGGATTTCCACCACCCCACCAAAGCACGTGGATTAATGAAGTGACATAAGCTGATGTAGCCATTCCTAGGTGTGTACATTCCATTTGGAGCCCCCTCCCATACCAAAACGTCCTCCTGGTTACGAATGTGTACATGTGAGCAAGTGAGTGCTCGGTAATACGTTCTCAATTCCCCCTGTTCCTCCACAGAGAGTGCCAAAGTATCAGCACCGATCCACGACTGATTCCATGGGTTGGTTCTATCATGAACTGCAAGATGGGATAAATTAGAGATGCCAATTTCCCGCAGGGATGAGATCAATTCAGCAAATAAGATGTGTCTACCAGCACTCCCATACCAAGGATCTTCCCCAACACGTAGTGCCTGTCCATTCCCAATATTCCAGGTAAGTAGATCGCCGATCACCGCAAAAGATTTGATAACATCTTTCCAAATGACAGAGCAACCAATATGAGTCTTATTCGTGGCCCGAACCCAGTCCAGTAAAGATACAGGGAAAATATACTTATGTATGACAACTCTTGTCCAAAGGCTATCAGTTTTTAACAGTCTCCAAACCCCTTTCGCTGCCAGTGCACTGGAGAAGAGATGAATGTTCTTCAGACCCCATCCCCCTAAGGATTTTGGGATAGCGATTTTCTGCCAACGGACCCAAGGTGAAACAAAATCACCTTTCCCACTCCAAAGAAAACGAAAGCACAGTTTCCTAGCGGTTTCCAGCGTCCCTTTGGGGATCCAAGTGAGGGACAAGCAGTACACCGGTATGGCCTCTAAGACAGACTTCACAAGGACCAGCCTCCCAGCTCTAGATAACCACCTGTGACTCCAAACCTTTAATCGCTTGTGAAATTTTTCAATGAGCCAGTGCCAATCCTGTTTGGTATATGCATTAGGTTTTAAGTGGTACCCGAGGTAGCAGAAACCATCATCAAGACTTAAGAAGATGTAAGGGAAGATCCTCCGGATAGTAGAGATCTCACCCTCCCCAAGGAGGTAAGTCGTGATAGTAGATTTCCTGTCATTGATCTCCATACCCGTAGCTCGAGAGAATAGTTTAAAAATGTCCTGGAGAGTTTCCATATCCCTAGCCGACCCAGAACAAAAAATGAGTATATCATCCACGAACAGCAGATGAGTGATAAATAAATCAGGGGCCACTTGAATCCCCTGTAGGGTGCCATCCCTATAGGCCCTCTTCAATGCTCTACTAAGTCCTTCCGCAACCAACAAGAACAGTAGTGGTGATAGTGGGAAACCCTGACGAAGACCCCTTTCAGACCGAAAGAATTGAGATGCTGCACCATTTATAAGTATCGCAAAAGATACTGTAGATATACAGCTCATAATCCACCTAATAAAATCCATAGCAAAACCCAGATGTGTAAGAAGTAAATGAATATACATCCAACTCACCTTGTCATAAGCTTTTGATAGGTCAATCTTGATTATAGCTCCTTTGATTTTCTTAGATTTCATACTATGGATGCCCTCCTGAGCAACTCCAATCGCCTCGTGAATTCATCGTCCTTCCAGAAATCCAAATTGTTCCTCAGAAATATGCTTGGACAGGATGATTTTAAGCCTCCTGGCAATAATTTTTGACACCACCTTATACACACAATTACACAACGAGATGGGTCTGAAATCACTTAAAGAGGAAGAATTGTCAGTTTTAGGTATGAGGGCTAGAAAGGTGGAGTTTAGGGCAGCTGGGATCCTCCCAGAGATTCTAGTCTCTTCCACCATCTGCAGTAGATCATTCCCATTAAGCTCAAAAAGTGCAATGAGGAATTCAACAGTCCATCCATCCGGCCCCGGGCTTTTGTCTTTTTGGAAACTCTGTAACACTCCCTTCAGCTCCTCTTCAGTAACTATTGCCATCATTGAGTGATTGTCATCCTCATCCACAAACCGAGGAAAAAGTTGTGCCATTCTAACAATTTCCAGAATATTAGCATGTGTAGGGGCTTTGAAGAGAGTTTGGAAGTGATTTACCCCAACCCTAGCCATACTTTCAAAAGAAGTCTGGGGATCCCCCAACGAGTCTTCCAGGCTCCAGATGGTATTAGACGCCTTTCGACCTTTAGCATATGCATGAAAAAATTTTGTATTCTCATCCCCAGCCGATAGCCACAAAGCCCTGCTTTTAAGACGCCATGTTTCCTCTTTTTCCAGTAAAAGAAAATTTCTCCTACCTTCCAGAGAAATCAGGTGTGCTTTTTCTTCAATCGTGCCCAGTCCCCCAGTGCCAGAGTCATAAATAGCCTGTAGTTCCAATTCAATAGACTTCAGATCTCTATCATCTCTACCCTTCTTTTCATAGGCCCATTCCTTCACAGGCATTTTAATTCTTTTGATATTAGCAGAGAATTGATGAGAGGTAGATTGACCCCCCCCAGGGTTGAAAGGTACCCATAGGGATCCCACCAAGTCAAAAAAAGTCTCATCCTGTAACCAGATCTTATTGAACTTTAGCGGTCCAGCTGGTTTAGATGGTCCGTCCCGAATCTCCAAGAAAATGGGGAAATGGTCAGACGAGCCCCCCGACCCTACCCACTGTCTCAAAAGGTAGCTTCTATCCACAAAAAATTCCGACACCAGAAACCGATCCAACCGTTTCTCAACCCTATAGTCACCTATCTTGTTATTCCTCCATGTAGCTTTAAGAAGAGTAGGTTCAATATCCAGCAGATTATGTGTAACAAGATTGTGGGTGAAGTAGTCAGCCAATGGGTCAGGTCGAGCCCTACTTCCCCACACTTTTGCCGGACCAAGAGAAAAATTAAAATCCCCTCCGAGGATCAGATTACCTTCCTGTAGCAAGGGATGCGAGAGGAGAGAATCCCAGAATGGAGCCTGGTTCAAATAAGGACCATAGACATTTACCACCGTAAAAAGTTCCCCAAAATCCAGAGAACAGCAGGTCATGCCCAAAACCACATCCACACCCTAGAGGTTGAGGCATTGAACCGAACGAGTGTTCCAACCCATAGCCAGGCCACCCGACCGACCACGAGCATCCAAGGTAGCAAAATTCCATCCTCCAAACCAACTTTCGAGTAATGTTTTTATACCCTCACCAACACCCATAGTCTCCTGGAGTAGAATGATATCCGGGTGTTCAAGGGATACCACTCTACGAAGTGATGTTCTTTTATGGGGACCAGCAAGACCCCTACAGTTAAAGGACATAACTTTCATCAACGACCCCTCCTCGGGGCACACACCGCTCTAAGCGCCCGATCAATCGTCACCTGTTTGCCATCAATCAAATCCATCTTGGCCTTGGATTGTGCTTTTGAAAGATGTGATTTCCTACCACGGCCTTTCCCAATTTTATTCACCCCAGTACCCAGCCCTCCCGGGGTAACTTTGGTAAGTGATCGAAGGAAATATCCAGAGTCCGATGAGGTAGTAGTAGGGGAAGAAAAACCATCAACAGGGCCAGGATCAGTTTCAGGCGGTAGGTCCAGCAGTCTCACCCCAGGGTTCGGCAAAGTAAGGTGGGTGGAGGGGAGGGTTTGTGGAGAGGTAGGGTGGTCAGATTCAATACAAATAGGTTCCGCAAAATCCATAGCCGAGGAGATCTTCAAATTTTTTAAAGCCTCAATCCAGTCCAGATTATCGAAAGTACAGTTATTTAAAACAAAATGCAAGGAGAGGGGATTAATGGAATGAGAAATACCCACCGACGAAGTCCCGGGAATCGAGGCAGTAGCAGATGGAATCACCCTCTCTGAAGATCCAGGTACCGACTGTCCAACATCTGGTGCCTCCAAACCCTGATCCCGAAGAAAGCCATCAGTCCCTTCCGTCATAGCCCCACGTCCCGTGAGAGCAATATCACGTGGGTCTTCCTTATCCCGGGGTTTTCCATGGCCCTCATCTGCATCCAGAGCCACATCCAGAGAAGGTCCAGTAATAGGAACAGTATGCGGCGGGGTAGACTCCGCAGCAAATTTATGTGTCCCTCCATATTTCCTCCTTAGAGGAAGTTTACATTCAGCCACCGGGTGACCATATGCATGACAGCGGCGGCATCTAAATGGAACATTTTCATAGTCCAATTTCTGCACATAAACGAAAGGACCCCAGCTGAGGGTTACATCCGGTGCTAACCCGTCTCTGATGTTCAAATTAACAAGAATCCGGGCAATATTCCTTTGGCGAGTCTGTTGAAAACTATAATCTCCATCCAAATAGGTACCAATCAGGTTTCCTATCCCTTTGAAATGTCTCTCCGACCAGTAATGGAGCGGCAAACCAGGTAGCCGAACCCACAGTGGAACAAGATCCAGCCGTTCCCGGCTCGCATCAAACATCGGATGCCAAGGTTTAAGCATGACCGGGCAGTGATCCCAGCTCCAGTTGGAATTAAGAACCCATTTAGTATGTGCCTCCGAGTGGAAATTAAAGGCGAACCAGTTGCGGGTTAATTCCACAACTTCCCGAGAATAACCCAATTCTGCAGCCCAATTTTCTCCCACCCAGGCCTCAATGGTGCGCAGAGAGAAGGATCTGCCCAATGCCTTACCCACCAAGGTGATACTGGTCATCGTGATTAATTGATTCCACTCAATGTCTTCCCCTAGGGCATAGTTATACTTGTTCCTACTTAGCTTTAACCATCTTTTTCTACCACGTTTCACCGGATGAGAGTCATCCGAGGAAGGGCCACCCCACTCTTCGGAACTAGTACCAGAGCCCACACATGGGCTAGCAAACCCACGGTGTTCATGCACCTCCAGTAAATCCTGTCGAGTGCCTTCCCCCGCCCCAGCAGTGTCCAACACAGTAGAGGGGTCCATGGTTGGTAAAACCACCCCACCAGATTCCTGCCGACCGTCAATAACCGCAAGTGGTCCTTCCTTACCATCCGCCGAAACCTCGATGGCTTTGATTACCTGTTCAGAAGACCATAGAGAAGTCCCAGATTCTGACAAAGGTGATGTTGATGGAATACGGCCTGATACAACGTTTAAAGGCCCGGAACCTGGAGAGCTAGAAAGAAAACCGGAAGGCGAAAACCCTAGCTCCGGGTTTATCTCCAAAGAAGGTAAAACCTCCACCCCACCCACAGCTGATTGTGTCCCATCCTGCCACCCGGCACCCAAGGGCTGGGTCCAGATGGGCATACCATCCGACGGGTCGTAAGCATAGTCCACCATGTCATCGTAATTAGCCATGGCGGTATCAAACCCACAGTAAATTAAGCAGTAAACAGACATAGATACAAAAACCCCGAGGGTTTAACCAAGATACAAATAATCCCAGCAAGAAAACAATAGGAAGACACGATGTTCGATGATGAAATGTTCGCCACCCCCGCATGCGCTAATTGTCAGGCTGTTAATCTCATCCTGACAGGAGAAACTCCACCATCGCCCATCCTAGGGTTCCGCCATGATTACCCCTATGAGCTCCAAGAAACCATCCTTTCATCAACATTAAATTTCGAGTAATGCTATATCTTGTAGTCGTATGAGCAACGTTAGTTATTCTGCACTTCCAAAAATATATATTGACATTCTCACATAATGCCAAAAAGACACATGACTATAGGAATACATAATATATGTTAATTATGTGACGTGACTTTGGAAATTGTAATGCGTTGAATATTCCCAACGAACCTACCACCACGCTACTCGGGTCCCACCAAATAATAACTGCCTTCATTATAGGAAAATGCTAGGCCAAACACGTAGCAACAGCTCACGCGGAATCCCCAAACTTGGAGGGACGCGGAAATGGACAATATCGCTTCCACTAATTTTAGCGGCATGTGAAATAATTTAATACCATTTGCTTGTACGAGTCTGTCGGCGCCACTATCGTCTATCTGTCGGCGGTGCATTTCTTATCCAAGTTGGCAAAAACAATGTCGGTTTTCCAAAAATAAAAACAATATCGGTATTTTGAGTGTTGGGGCGCTTGAAGTCATGATGTGTCAGTTTAATAATAATTTACCAAAATTACCTGCTTGAAATCTAAATTGTACTTTTTTATTTAATGTAGCATCCATCTGTTAGGTCAACTATTTCTTAAATTTTAATATTTTTTTTAAATTCTGATAATTAACTTTTACACTAAAAGAAATTAGTCTAATCATTGTTTTTAGCCAATTACAAATAAGTAATTTAAAATTTTAACATTACAAAAATTATTTTTTGATTTTTAAATATTAAATTTAATATATATATTTTTTAAAACTATTAAAAACTTAATATAAATATTTTAAAAAAATTAAAAATAATAATAGAAAAAAATCAAAATCGATTACTAAATACCTTGCCTTCTATAAGTATAATAACTTATGTATTTGTGATTCCACTGAGATTGGATCAAAGACAGCTATTTCTCAGCATATAGTTTAGACTTTGGGTTGTTTTCTCAATATAAATATATATATATAAGTATCCGTTTCTCAATGTTGGTCGAAACACTCCTCCTTGCTTATGTATACAAGGCGAATTTGAAATACACCTCATCTTATAGATTAGATGTCAGTTTTATATATATTAGTTTGTATATATATGTATTTAGTCCTTAATACTTAGTGTGATGGCATGGATCTCTACGATTGAGACTAGTATGTCTATAGTGTATTATAAAATTAAAGACATAATAAAACAAAGGTTTACTTCACCAACCTTTCTAATACTTATGGCTTGGAAGTTTTAATAATATAATTTATAATCATAAGGTATGAACATTTTATAAATTATATTTTAGGGTGTTTGATATGCTTTCTAGGATAGGGGTTTGCGAGAAGAATTGAAGCCCCTTATAGTTAAGTGAATCTTTTTATTATAAAGAAAGACTTCTACAAGGAGATTAATCTACGACAAATACATGGATAATAGTGAAATGAATTATGAATAAGGAGATTAATCTACGACAAATACATGGATAATAGTGAAATGAATTATGAATAATAAATATGTGACTTAAGTAATTCTAAATGAGTATATTGTAATATGTTATTAGTATTATAATATAATTGGGTTATAGTTTTGATATCATTACATTACCACATGACAAATGGTATAATAGATGAAGTTTGGAATTTGAAGGATATTAATGTTAATAAAGTACATAGAGTTATGTTGTCCAATGTAAACCTTCAGGATAAGGAAGTATTCCTCGAGGACTCCCTAAATATGATTGTATATTCTAGCATCTAGTACTCTTGTTATAGAGACTGAGAATGTGGAAAGTTTTTGGTTGCAACGATCATGCTACCTGATGTAATCTCTTTCCTTGACTAAATAATAAAAACGCAAGCCTTTGTGGATGTAGCCCAACATACGGGTGAACCATGTAAAAAGGTTCTCTTGGTATGTATTCTTATGTGTATATCTCTCTTTGAAATTTATGATTGTACTTGATGTGTCTCTTTGGTGTTATGTATCTTTTGTGTTTTCAAAGTATTTAGATGTATCACTTTTTCTTATATTCTTATGCGTCTTTTAGGTATGTGTACTCCTCACTCTCTTAAAGTGAATATGATTACTTGACTTGTTCATATTTTCTATTAAACTCCCATACGTATAATTTATTCTATGTTGATGTGTTCCATATGAATCATTGGAAAACTACATATGTTGAATAAATATATTCTAGTTAGAAATCTTCGAATATAAACAAAGATGAATATATTAGCTATTATTATGGGAAAAAGGATGATAAGGTGTTATTTTGAGTTATGTTTCCAAGTTTTAGGTTTGTACCGGTTTTACTACAAAAATATCGTATGATTCAAATGAATTATTGGGTTTATATAAGACATGCGTAGTTTAAACCAATTCTTTATTTTAGTAGGAGATTGCTCTCTTATTTTCATAAGTATCTAAAGGGTTATGAATAGGTTGTATAAAATAGGCAGTATCACCTCCTTCAAACATAGAGTTATAGATGTAGCCGCGTATCGTCACAACATGTGAAACTTGATGATTGTATATCTAAGTTGTCATTTAGGCAATTAAATAATTAAAGATAATTTATAAGATGTTTTGATGTCGCCTTTTATTCTAAACAGTAATTTAAATGCTGAAACTTCATACTTCCGCATAGCATTTATAGGCAAATAGATCACTTGGAAAAATTTTAATTTTTTTGTGAAATTTGGGGGCGTGACAGAACAATACGACTGTCCCTGGCTTCGTTAGTGGCTTTCAATATCTCAAAAGAAAAGACAACGGAGGGTTTGATGAGCGCATTGGGTAAGCTCTATGAAAAACTCTCGGCCTCCAACAAGGTATTTCTAATTAAGCGTTTATTTAATATGAAGATGTCTGAAGGTGGATCTGTTGCTGATCATTTAAATGAATTTAATACGGTTAAAAATCAACTAAGTTCTGTAAGTGTGAACTTTGATGATGAGGTTAGGGCTCTTCTAATCTTGTGTTCATTGCCAGAAAGCTGGAATAGCTTGGTCATGGCTGTAAGTAACTCTGTCTCTGGTTCAAACAACTTGATATTTGATGATGTTGTTAGTGTTATTCTTAGAGAGGAAATGCAAAGAAAAAGAACAGGCGAGACATCATGAAATGCATTGACCATGGAGAGTAGGGGAAGACAAAAGGAGAGAGGAAAGAGCCAAGGTAATTGTGGCAAGTCTAAAATGGGCAGATCCAAGTCCAAACTGGGAAAAATAGAGTGTTGGAACTGTGGAAAGAAAGAACATATGAATAAAGACTGCAGATCTCTAAAGAAGAAAGGAGATGCACAAAAGGAAACTACCCAGGAAGCAAATGTAGCAGGTAATGTGTTACAAGATGCTTTGATTCTTGCATTAGATAATACTAGTGATTATTGGGTAGTAGATTCAGGAGCTTCATGTCATACTACACCCCATAGGAAATACTTTCATGAGTATGTTCCTGGCGATTTTGGACATGTTTTACTGGGTGATGGTGAACCATGTAAAATTGTTGGAATGGGTAAGGTATGGATAAAAGTTAAGAATGGAACTGACTGGCTGTTAAAAGATGTTAGGCATATTCCTTCTATGAAAAGAAATCTGATCTCAACAGGGCAGTTGGGAGATGGCGGCTGTCTGTCTACATTTGGAGAAAAGTGATGGAAGATCACTAAAGGATCAATGGTGATAGCAAAATGAGATAGAGTAAGTACGTTGTATTTATGTCCTCATGATACTGACCATTCTATCTCTTTAGCTTCCACAGGAATATATACAACATTGTGACATCATAGGCTTAGCCACATGAGTGAGAAGGGGATGTAGATTCTCCACTCAAGGAAGTTGCTGCCAGATTTGAAGCAGGTAAGTTTGGAATTCTGTGAGAACTGTGTTTATGGAAAACAGAAGAGAGTCAGATTTCTCAGGGTTGGGAAACAAAAGAAGAATGAAAAGTTAGAGCTTGTGCATACAGATGTATGGGGACCGACTCAGGTACAATCTCTTGGTGGCTCTCATTATTATGTTACATTTATTGATGATGCAACTGAGAAAACTTGGGTTTATTGCATTAGAAAGAAATCTGATGTGTTTGCTACTTTTAGGAAGTGGAAAGCTTTGGTTGAGAATGAGACAGGAAAAAGGTTTAAGTGTCTTAGATTTGATAATGGAGGTGAGTATCGCGGCAAGGAGTTTGATAGTTACTGTTCATACCATGGGATTCATAGAGAGAAGACAGTCCCAGGAACACCACAATAAAATGGTGTGTCAGAAAGGATGAATAGAACGATCATGGAGCATGCAAGGTGTATGAAATTGCATGCAGGGTTTCCCTTACAGTTTTGGGCAAATGCTGTAAATACTGCTGTTTATTTAATAAACAGAGGGCCTTCAAGTGCTTTGGATGGTGATATTCCATAGGAGGCATGGACAGGTAAAAAAGTAAACTACTCATTTCTGAGAACATTTGGTTATGAAGCATTTGTCCATATTGATAAAGAAAATAGAACAAAGCTTGAAGCTAAATCCAAGAAATGTACCTTTATTGGATATGGGATTGATGAATTTGGTTATCATTTATGGGATTATGAAAATAACAAAATCATCAGGAGTAGAGATGTGATATTCAATGAAAAGGTCATGTATAAAGATCAGTTGCGGGGAAAGAAATAGGAAAAGGAAAGCACAGAGTACAAAGTACTTGATGAAAGAAAATGAAGTTCCAAATGTGCCAGAAAATCAAGAACAGCAGCAAGTACATGAAACTCCTGCAAGTGTAAGAAGATCTACCAGGTTAAGTAGACTTCCTGAACGATACTCTCTTTTAATGTATTATTTATTGATGACTGATGCTGGTGAACCAGAATGTTATAAAGAAGCAATGCAGGTGGAAACTAGAAATAAGTGGGAGCAAGGCATGAATGAGGAGATGGACTCATTGGTAGGAAACCCGACTTGGGATTTGGTTCAGTTTCCTACTGGTAAAAGAGCATTGCAGAACAAATGGATTTACAGGTTGAAGGAAGAAGAAGGAGGCAAGAAGAGGTACAAGGACATACTTGTTGTAAAGGGGTTTGCATAGAATAAAGGTATAGATTTTGATGAAATATTTTCTCCTGTTGTTAAAATGACTTCAATTAAGACTATTTTAAGTCTAGTGGCGGTAGAAGATTTGCATCTTGAACAGTTAGATGTAAAAACAACCTTTCTCCATGGGGATTTGGAGGAAGAGATATATATGCAGCAACCACAAGGGTATGAGGTCAAAGGGAAGGAGGATTTGGTATGCAGGTTGAAGAAGAGCTTGTATGGCTTGAAGCAAGCTACAAGGCAGTGGTATTTAAAATTTGACAGGTTTATGACAGAACAAGGTTATAGCAGATGTCATTCTGACCACTGTATTTATTTCAAGAGGCTAGACAATGAAAGATATATTATCTCGTTAGTGTATGTGGATGACATGCTTACTGCAGGGTCTAACATGCAGGATATAAATGTGATCAAAAGGAAGTTAACTAATTCATTTGCGATGAAGGATTTGGGTGCTGCAAAGAAAATCATTGGTATGAAAATAACAAGAGACAGGAAAAATCGCAACTTGACATTGTCTCAGGGTGAGTACATACAAAAGGTGTTGGAGAGATTCAGAATGCAGAATGCAAAACTAGTAAGTACACCTTTGGCCAGCCATTTCAATCTAAGTAAGGAAATGTGTCCCAAGACACCGGAAGAGATAGATTACATGTCCAAGATCCCCTATCAATCAGCAGTTGGCAGCTTGATGTATGCCATGGTGTGCACAAGACCAGATATTGCACAAGGAGTGGGAGTTGTGAGAAGATATATGAACAATCCAGGTAAATAACATTGGAAGGAAGTACAGTGGATTCTCAGGTATTTGAGAGGTACTACCACTAAGGAATTATGTTTTGGGGGTCTAGACACTGTTCTACAGGGACATGTTGATGCATATATGGCAGGTGATAAGGATAGCAGGAGGAGCACCACAGGGTATGTGTTTATTGTAGGTGGAACAATAGTAAGTTGGATTTCGAAACTGCAAAAGGTTGTTGCACTTTCAACAATGGAAGCAAAGTATGTTGCTGTTACAAAATCTAGTAAAGAGATGATTTGGTTGCAGAGGTTTATGGAGAAATTGGGTAAGAAGTAGAAGGATAGCAGGTTGTATAATGACATCCAGAGTTCTATTCATCTTGCAAAGAACTCAACATTCCATTCCAGGACTAAACATATACAACTCAAGTACCAGTTCATATGCTCTGTTCTAGAAGATGAACTGTTGAAGTGTTATCGGACAATCCACTCAAGCGGACGCGAGTAGGATCTCCCTAGCTCAATGTGAGTCTAGAACAAATAGAACAGACTACAAGTGCATTTCCTAGATCTACTTAAGGACCAAGTACTAGATGTCTTACCTTTTTACTACACAATCCTTTCTCCCGAATGTTGATCCACGTCCCACGGTCGTCAGATCCAAGCTGTAAGACCTGTCAAGACAAAGAAACAAAAGAAACCAGTAAAAGACATTTATACAATAAGCGATCTAAGTAAATAGTTAAGCAGGTAAACTACTCAATATCATTGCACACAAGAACAATATTGGTGGAAAGCATTTGTATTACTGCAAATAGGGGAGTACATGATAGATATATAGAACTACAACCAAGACTTAACGCAGTAGCCCTTCTCCAACCAAGCCAATTTCCACGTCCTTCCAAGGAAGTATGAGCTCTCCAATAGGTGAATGGAGGTGTCTTAAGAGAGATTTCACCAGCATGTAGATACCATAGTCTTCCTCCCTTTGGGATGGGAGTGAGCTTCACTTATATAGGACTAAGTGGATAGGGTATGGATAGTATAGGTTGAGAGATGGTAGGAGAGAGATAGGGGATCCTCCCAAAGAGTTAGGGGTCGAGTACCAGCTCCCCTAGAGGTCAGGGATAAGCCCCTAAATGAGCAAGTTTCGAGAAGGATCTCGAATAAGCTATTTTTTCTCATTAACATACCTCGCAACCTGCAGTGGAGCAAGCTGCGACGTCGCATGTTGCTAGTGTGCAACCTGCGACGACTTCTCAAAAGATTGCAGAAATGAGTGCAAATCCTCCCAGGATGATTACTTAGTCCAGGTATTTTCAGGGGTGTATACACTGAATCTGATGATGAGTAGATTTTGGGTGTAACATAATGCCCCCCAAAGCATGAAGCTGTTGAAGATAGATAGGTGAAGTGCTTTGATATAAGTAATGGCAATAGACTCATCGGACGAAGGACACTGCTGCAGTACAATAGACTCTGAACTGACAATCTCATATGAAGTACAACATGGCTGCCGACCAATACATTGCAGATCCATGGTAGTAATGACCGACTGAACACAATCATGGCTACTAGACACAAACATAGATCCATGATGAGATGATAACACAGCCACGACCAATACAAGAGTGGATCCGTGTAATATGACTCAATACAAAATCCATCGCAACCTGGGTAAACATGACTCCCCAGGGTCTTCAAGTTGAACCCGCAATGATACGAATCTATCCATGTGATCACAAATGTCTTGACGTCGAACATGGTAGAAACCACTTGATTACCGGTCATTGATGTAAACCGTTAACAAGTGCGAGGGAGATCACCATTGATGTCAATGATTCCCAAGGTATCACAGTTCATATCATCAAGCGTGAATAAATGATTTGAAGTCGAATGCAAGATGAAATCTTTCAATCAAGAGCTAATGATGTAAACTCATGATGAAAGCAAGGTAACCTGCCATTGAGGCATGCATGACCAAGGTACTTGGTTGGTTTCTAGATTCAATCCTCGGATGATGAGTTGAAGTCGACAAGGATGAATCCGTCGAAGGAGGGCCATGATGAATCCCCCATCAATCGACACAAAACACGACAAAAGATGTGTAGAGTGGATCGGATGGTACAGTAACATGCAAGACTGACTCAAAGTAACAATGGCATGACGACATGTGTACTGACTGTAGATGATAGATAGTGAACGTGTTCTTGAACATGGGCATGGCATGACTTGGAAGTATTGACAGAATGAGAATGACGCAAACTTCTAATGCAATTGATGATGGAAGCTTTCTCCGAATGACTCAGAGGAGTAACAGGACTCAGAAAGTAAGCGAGGACTCATAGACAAACAGATGACCCAAGTACTGTATGCGAATGCAGATGAGTGCCATGTTCAAGAACGACTATATACTGCCACTAAGGTATGTAACACAAACACTTTCCTTTTTCCCCATCATGAATGATGAGTGCCTCATGTGTTTTTTATGAGCTTGATGAGGGTAACTAGATGCTCGAAATAGCCCATCTCATAGATGAGTCCAATCCCAAATATTTTTTGAACCTGGGATAGGAGGGGTTCGTCCCATGACGGGCCCTTCAATGTGAAAATTTTAACGAGTCCATAGAAGGTAAACTTCGTCGTCATTTCATGTTTAGAGAGTCTGAAAAGAACTAAAGAAGACTCCAACGGTCCTTTTTCGTAAAGTTAGCCTCATCGCCAGAAAAAGGGTAAAACAACGCGGGAGAGGACTCTTCCAGTCATGATTGGCTGGAGTATTCCTTTTTCGTAATTAGTGCCTCCTGGTCCGAAAAAGGGGTAAACTATCACCAAGAAGACGACCATTCAAATACTTTAACAAGCGTGAACGCGACAAGTTCGCTTGGCAATCTTTTCGTTTTTCAAGAGCCTGAAAAGAGCTTAACGGTAGACTCTGGGGGGTGTCCTTTTCCATGGAAGTTTAACGAGCCCAGAAAAGTGATAAATCATAACTCGGTACTTGCTCTCATGGTTTTGTGAGTACGAGAACAAACAGAGAGTAAACTCATCCTCATGCAATAATTACGACTAACCAAAAATAATAATGACAAAACATTCAAAGGGGTGTTCATACCTGTAGTTACCGTTGTTGATGCGAGAAACAGCACAAAAGACCCCTTTACGACTCCTGTACACTAGAGAAAGTGTCAAATAGTCCCAAATATAATGACAAATGGTCGAAACTATAGTAAATGGCCCAAAAGCATCAAAATATTTGAAAAGGAATATTCCATTCTATTTATAAATAGAAAAATGGGCCAAAAATAGATTTCATTGTTCAAATTGCCAATTTGGGTGGAGAAGTACCAGTTTGGAGCCAAAACTTTCTTTGCTGATTTCAGGAGCTACGATCCACCATTTCACCAACCGTCTAGATCAGGTAGGCCTAAACTTCATCCAGCAACTTTCCAGTGGTTTAGTTTTTGCTTTTAGGTCCATTTTTTGGGTTTTTGATGGTGTTATGGAGGGCTTCATGTGCCCTCGGCTCGTCGCAGGTTGCCCTTTCGGGACATGCGATGAGACCGAGTCGTCGCAAGCCTCGAATACGAGAGGTGCGACGACATCGCACTGTACTTAAACGTACAGTGCGACGACGGAGAACCACAATCCAAACATCAAAAAGAATTCAAAAAATGGACTTCTGAGGGTTGACGCAGGACCTAATAGTGTTGAAATGTCCTTCTTGGCAGGTGACCAGCTAGCCAATATGGTATTGGAGTGGCGAGACAGAGAACATGAACTCGAAGATGAACAAGATGCGAACGATCCACAATGCGTGGATGCTTTGAGAAGCTGTGGGTTACTGAAGTTCTTTGAGATCCAGGGGATGAGATCCCAAATCCCACTACTGACACACATGCTCCAGAGTTGGGATGCAGCCCAACAGTACTTTGTGATTGGTGAGCATATCCTCACGATAGACATTGAGGATATCTACTTTCTTACTTGTTTGTCCCGAAGGGGGGATGCTGTACATCTTATTGGAACACGGGCCAGTGACCGTACAGTTGAGGACATGGTGTTGTAGCACTATGTTGCTACTTCTCGGCCTTCTAGCGAGAAGATTCTCATTAGGGGTGTGGTGAGTCATCCACTGCGGACCATATTTCTTACCATTACTAGGGTGGTGGGTAGCCAATCCCCACACACAGCTACTCGGACCCAGATGCTGTATGCGGAGGACTGTATGTCTCGCATGGTTTTCAACTGGTGCAAGGGTCTCCTCGCAAACATCCGAGCTCAACTGACCAAGTGTCGGCGTGGGGAGCTCAAGCAGTTTGGGTACGGATCAATCATAGTATTGTTCCTCTTAGAGCGGATTCCTCTTCTATGTCCGCAGTTGCTACTTGATGACAGGGAGCCCAGGGATCCCCATATGCTCAGATGGGTTGAGGTCATGACCGGTCATGGTGGCAGGCCCATCATTAGCTTTGGTCCGGAGTTTTTCAGCTGGATAGAGGGCCAGTTACTTATGGTTGAGGACTTTCCATACAGTGGCATGGACTTTTGAGAGGATCCCGACTTGGTGCTACCGGAGGGTGCAGCATGGGGTGATATAGGTGAGAACAAAATCCTTGTATTTTTAGTTTTGTATATTATATCATTTTTTTTATGTAGTGCTGATAAGTACATAATGTGTGGGTGCAGATGTGGGCCCCGTACGATCGGTGTGTCTCTCCCTTCTGGCAAGGAGAGACAGAGTCGGGGAGGTAGTCATTCCTGCAGGTGCTCATGCTACTATCGAGAAGATGGAAGAGGTGTACAGGAACCTATCCTAGCTGACCGTGGAGGTACCGGAGCCAGCTATTGATGACTTATAGAGGCCTATGCAGAGATTTGGGGTTCGAGCGTCTGTGCACTTCAACGCCTTACTCCGCAAGGTGGCTCAGACCGTAGACTGCTTTCTCACCCAGCGACAACATATCGTCTGTGCTAGGGGTGGTGTACGGGTTAGGCGTTAGGTCTGATGACACTACTATACTTGTACTAAGAGCTTAGAGGCCTCAGATTTTGTACTACTGAAAGCTATGATGCTTCAGATTTTGTAGAGACTCACTGAAAGCCATCGTGCTTCAGATTTTGTACTGGCACTACTTTTTGAGCAATATATATATATATATATATATACAGACATTATCGGTGATTTATACATTATGTGTTTTTAAAATGATTAGTGATGTGATCTTGTTTACATGTTTGCTTCTACAATATTTACATGTCGTGAATGCTTTTACATATTATGAATGTTATGTGTGTGTGATGTACCAATCCAAAATGAAGTTGGCCATCGAGTCAACAACTGTGTTTAACTCTCGTGGAATGTGCAGGTATTGAATGGATTCAAATGACCTTTCCAAGAGACGTACTCGTTTGAAGAGACGGAGTAAGGAGGGATCACAGATGGCGTAGACCCGGTTCAGATGGGAAACCACTAATTGAGAATCCATGTGGATGAGAATGTGGTTCATACCCAAGGAAATGGCATTAGCTAGGGTTCCTATTACTGCCTGATACTCTATGGCATTGTTGGTCGCAAACCCTAGGCAACTTCCTCCTGAGCTAATGAGCTCACTTGTTGGGGAATATAGTACGCAGGATGTCGAAGCAAGGTTATAGGTATGCCGGCTGGCGCCGTCTGGGAATCCATAGCACGTTGCCATCTGCACACGCAGACAGAACATGGTATAAGAAGTGGAAACAAGATCAAAAGACACTCGAAAAAGAAAATGCGTCACACCACACAAAAACACGCCATGTACAGTATATACAAGCAAGTCTATGCATGAGAGATCAAGCATAGTATCTCTTCAGGTAAATCCCATTGCGGGGTTCACCCAAAGAGATTCCGTCATAGTATTCAAGCTTGTAAGCACCTTTTTCCAACACACGTTTTATAACGTAAGGCCATGCCACTTGGATTCGATCTTCCCTGCTCCTAGTTTGTCGTGCTTCTGGTCATAAGTGAGGACCAAGTCACCCTCGTTAAAGATACGAGGTTCAACTGACTTATCGTATTGGGATTTGATGCGTTTCTTGTGCGCTTCATTGGCAAGAGCGGCATCTCGGCGAGACTCGTCAAGTTTTGCTAAGTGCAAGAGACATTCTTCCTCAGTAGTAGTGTTAGGGAGAAGTTCGACAGCGAGTTGTAGAGATGGAATTTCACACTCTATCGGTAGGACAACCTCCAATCCATATACCAATTGGAAAGGAGTGAAGCCTGTGGCGGTTTTCACAGAAGTTCGGTAGGCCCATAATGCTGAAAAGAGCATGTTGTGCCAATTGTACTTATGTGTCCCTACCATTCTTTGGACCATAGTTTTCAAGACCTTGTTAATGGCCTCGACCTGTCCATTGGATTGCAGGTATTAGGGTGTTGAATTTTCATGGCGAAAACCCAACCTGTTGCTCAATTCATCAACCATATGGTTCTGAAAATGAGAACCATGATCGGTAACAATTGCCTGAGGAACTCCAAACCGCACTATTACATGATTGAACATGAAGAGTGCGGCAGTTTTTTCGTCGTTCTGGTATGTAGGCTTAGCTTCGGCCCACTTTGTAAAGTAATCCACAGCTACGATTATGTAACTATGCCCCCCGGTCGAGGTAGGCTTACAATGCATAAAATCAATGCCCCATTTTGCGAATGGGCCAACAGCAATAACCGGATGTAATGGGGCAGGATGAGTGTGCTTCTTCGTATGGAAGTGTTGGCAAGGAGGACATTTTTTTACAGCCTCAATACAATCTTTGAAGATAGTAGGCCAGAAATATCCTACGCACAAAATATTCTGGGTTGTATCCATCCAAGAGAGGTGACCGCCACATGCCCCAGCATGACAGTCATTCAGAACGCGTTCAGCCTCATCATGAGTGAGACAACGTCGAAGAATTGAATCAATGCCATGGCGATACAAAGTATCATTAATGATTAAATAATACTTTGCATGGTGATGTATCTTACGACGGTCGTCGCGAGAAAGTTGAGGGTTGAAGCGTTGGGTTTGAAGATACAATAAGATATATCCATACCACAGATCAGTTGTACTGATGAGAAACAATGATTCATCTGAAAAGGAGTCATTGTGCTCAACTTCTGCATCAGGACGGGGAAGGTCGCACATGAGCTCGGCAAACACCAAAGACTTCTTAGACTTAGCTTTCTTGAAAAGAAGATCAAATTCTTGCAGTATCACAATCCAGTGCGAATACTTGCCCCCAAGCACTCGACGTGTCAGTACGTGGTACATGGGGTTTGAGTCGGCGATGATAGTGGTGGTGTGGAGCAAGATGTAGTGTCGGAACTTCTGGACGGCGATGACCGCCGTGAATGCGAGTTTTTCAACATGTGAATATCTAGTTTCAGCGTCGGCTAGACCCTTACTTGCATAGTATATTACATGTTCCTAGGCGTTTTGATCGTCCTATACCAAAACCATGGCGATAGTGGTAGCAGAAGCAGTGAGATATAAGATGTAATCTTGATAATAATTGGGCGGTTGGAGCACGGGGGCATGCGTGATGGCATGTTTGATACTGTCGAAGGATTTTTGAGCTTGGTCATCCCAAATGAATGGGACGTCCTTCTTGATCAGTCTCATATACCCCTGAGTCTTCTCTGCGAAATTGCAAACAAAATGTCTTAAATAAGTCACCTTCCCTTGGAGACTTTGGAGTTCCGTCACATCAGTCGGGGGTGGTAGGTTGATGATGGCCTCCACCTTTAAGGGATCAATGCAGATCCCATCCTTCGAAACGATAAATCCTAAGAGGCGTCTGGACTCAATGCAAAAGATACACTTATGAGGATTCAGACGGATATTGTACCATCTGCATCTGAGGAAAATGGCTGTCAGATGATCAATGTGGAACTCACGCTGCTTTGAGTGAGCAGGGAGATCACCCAAGTAAGGTTCCACAAAGTCCTTAATGTCATGGAAGGCATACGACATAGCCCGCTGAAACGTGGCGCTAGCATTTTTAAGGCCAAACGGGAGTTTGCAGTATGCAAATGTTCCCCATGGGCAGATGAAAGCCATCTTATGTTGGTCGACTGGGTTGATCTCAATTTGGTTGTAACCAGAAAGGCCATCCATGAATGAGAAGATGACGCTTCTAGCATAGTTGTCGATGATCTGGTCGATGAAGGGGGTCGGGTAGTTGTCTTTTGGACAAGCCCGATTAAGGTCCTGATAATTGACATAGATGCGAATGGTGCCCTACTTTTTGTTCACAGGAACGACGTTCGAGACCCAATCCGTCAATGGGACAGGATAGATAAAACCATCCTTTAAGAGCTTTTCAATTTCTACCTTTATTGCCGCAGTCTTTCGGGGGTGTACCGGTCGCAAATTTTGGCGTACAGGTTTGATGTCGGGATAGGTTTTTATTTCATGAGAAACAATTGCGGGGTCTATCCCAGGCATCTCCTCATAGGACCAAGCAAATACGTCTCGAAATTGCTTGAACAAGGCCGTGCTAATAGCGATTTCTTCAAGGGAACACTTTTGGCCTATGCGAATGTGTTCCACTATACCAGGTTTCACCGAGATGTCTACCGGGGTGGTTGGCTCAATGTTGGCCAAGTTGCCCTCCGTGTCCGTAAGGCATATAAGAATGGGGGAATGAGGGGATGGGTAGATATCTGGTGAAAAGAGGGTATGGATGTTTTTCTCTATGTACTCCAAAGGAGGAAGAAAAGATGACCTATGGTGGAGATCATCCCACGGACTGTCGTCAACATTCATTACTTCCATGATGGACTCGTCTGTATGAAAAGTCCAAAGTAAGAGATTAGGTAGAGATGACGTCCGTCGTAGAGAACAAGATGGAGAGGCCATGGTTAAATGGTCCTCCGATGCTAATTGGATAGCCTCATAAATATGTTCAGTGGGTGAAAGAGGCATCATATCTCCAAGTAGGTATGTTGTGGCTTCATCCGGTACAAGCCAAGCATTGGTAGAGTGAGATAAAATCTCTGTGGAAATCATGTTCACCGTAGCAACATGATTAGGGGGGTCCGTGCTGGAAAAACACCCATGAGAGATGAATCTTTCAAAAGGCCAACCCCTACACTCTCATACTATTTTGACATCTGTCCAATGGAAGGAACGTGGTCACCAGGATGAGTAGTGGCGTATGGTGTACAAAAATCTAATTGGTCGATAGTAACAATTCATCCTTGGTGGGGGAATTGTACTACGCAGAAGACTGAAGAGGCTACCGCCTGCATGTTGTAAAACCAATTGCGACCAAGAAAGAGATTATAATCTAACGGGGTCGAGATCACTTCCACGTTAATGGTTACGGTCTTTCCACCCAACTCAACTGCAAGAGCTTATAAGATCCCATGAGGTTGAAAGCCACGCCCATTGAATGCTTTCGACGTGGTAGGAGAACGATTCAATTCGGGGTAGCCAATGGCTCTCCAACAGGCGATGGACATGATAGAAGTGGAGGCTCCTTCATCCAAAAGGGTACAATGGACAATCTTCCCAGCAATGTTCGTAGAAACTTGGAATGCGAGTTGGTGTGAGAGCTTCGACTTAAAGTTGTCAAGTCGGAACATGATGGTGTTCGAAGAATCTGGGTCGACTGCACCAATGGCTGCAAGGAGAGTTTTGCGTTGATTGGGACAATTCTGCAAAACTTCCAGGGTAGACATGGCGCAAGGAGCTTGTGCCAAGTCCTCTATGATATTGTAATTTTGTGTCGCTCGAGCATTAGGATTGAAAACAACTTTTCGAATCATACTCTTGGGCGGTCGCAATATCGAGTCTAAGGAGGGCTTCTCAATGGTGAGAGAAGTCGATGGTACAGTGATGTTGGTTAAGGGGTCGGAAGCTTTTTCAGCATTACTTCCAGTGGATTCTTTTGAAGGGACTGGTTCGTAAGATCACGAGCGAGTGTTCAAATTGATTGCCTCATTATGCAACATGAGAACATGCGCGGTATTGGATGGTTCCCCTGGGCCGGGGGGGTTTGAGCAATCATCTATTGGTTCTGAGTAGGAAACAGATTGTTGAGGACTGCGGGAGTTGGTTTACCCCTAAGAAACTTTTTTACTTCGTCTCTATGGGGACACTCTTTGGAGAAATGATCATCTCCACATAGTAAACAAGGATACTTTAGTTTCCATTTCTGCTTGGTATCGTCAGGTGTGCTCTTTTGTTCCTGCTGGGCGGACGAATTTTTGGGTTTCCCCTTGTTCTTCTTCTTACCGCCATAATTCTGAGATGAAGTTGATTAGATAGAATTCACCTCTTCAGTTACAACAGGAGCGGTGGACTTGGTGGTGTTGTGGCCAGTCGGAGTTGGGTTGGATGATCCAACAGTGCTAGCAGCAGGCTGGGTGTTAAGGGAACCAATGATTCCATCAGTTTGGAGTCCCTTATGTGGTTTTGCAGGGTCATTAACGTCATGGGGTGCGTCAGGTAGAATATCAAACAAAGTGCCGGATTGAGTGTAGACTAGGTCTAGCACATGGGAACTCGCGATGGCTTATTCTTCGGTGACAGCACCTCGCATAGAAACGTCTTTTGCTATGGTAGGGATGAGAGATTTTGTGAACCAGTCTGCTAGGAGCTGATCTGGAATGGGAGCTTTAATGAGACGTCGTCTCCTTCGCCACTCATGGATATGATCCGAAATGTGAGTGGCGGTATTCTGACGGAGCGAGGTTAAAATCTCGGTACCAGTCTCATACTGTATAGGCAGCTAGAAATGTGTCAAAAAGTTCATGGCAAGAGAACCAAAATCAGGAAAAGAGTCTAGTGGCAACTCAATGTACCACTTGGCAGCCGAACCAGTGAGAGTCCTTTGAAACAATCTAAGATGAATTGAATCGTCCATTAAGGAATTAGATGAACACCATAAGTGGTATGTCATCACATGGTTTTTAGGGTCTTCACCTGGCTTGCCTTCAAACTTGGGGATATCAGACGGAAGTTTCACCGGAATCGGTGGCCAATTAGATCCGTGGTAAATAGGATCGTTGGTTAAACGGGATAGGTCAAGTAGGTCCAAAGTAGCCAGGAAGGGCAACTGTGGGTTAGGCTGTGCGTATTGATAATACGGATAAGGCATGTAAGGACTAAACTGACCGTAAGGTGTACTAGGATGAAACTGACCATAGGGGGTGTGCTGCCTGGACTGTAAGGAGGTCCGCCACCATAAGGTGGTCCATTCCAGCAAGGTGGGGGTCCGCCTCCACCTCCGGGAGGGGGTGGAGGTCCACCGCAACCATCGAGAGGAGGTGGGGGTCCATAACCATAATAAGGTGGCCCACCACCGCCTCCGCCTGGAGGGTGGACCACTTCCATTGCCAGAAGGATGGGGGACCCCACCACCTCCGCCGCCGGAAGGATGAGGGTCTCCATCACCACCGCCATCACCATAGTAATTAGGTCCTCCACCGCCTCCTCCTGGAGGGGGTGGTGGACCACCACCGCCACCTGAAGGGAAATGTCCTCCTCCACCATGATAGGGTGGTCCCCCACCGTTTCCGTTGGGAGGGGGTGGTGGACCATTCTTGCCACCGACGAAGGGGTGAGGGATATTGTAGGAAAAATAAGGTGGGCCTCCACCAACATTAGGTGGGGGCCTGCCGCCTCCAGCAGGAGATGGGGGAGGACCGATCGGGGGTGGTGGTACCTCAGGGATAATCGGTTGGGGTCCATGTTGCAACACAGTTTGTTTCCCCCATAGAGTGTATGGATTCCCGGGATAAGGTATCCCATATGGCGCGTTTTCGAGATTAGGTTGGCCTGACACAGGGTTAACAGAACCTAGATACGCTTGACTCCATGAGGGTTGAGTTACATTTGACGGCCCCCCAACATGAGATAATCCCATGGTGGACGGTCTAGCGGGTTGGGAGGGTCCAACGGAAGGTTCGTTGGGGATTCCACCACCTATATTCTGGTCAGGAAATGGGGGCTGCCCCCCAGCCACAACAGGTTGACCACTAGTCAACGGTTGAACCAACGTGGGTTGTTGACTAGCTACCATGGTAATAGTATTACCAATAAGATAATCCATGGGAATGGAATACCCTCCCCTCGAATTTTGAGGTGTGGGAGGAACTGGTAAAGTAACTGTGGTAGTGACAGGTGTGTTGGACTGTTGTCCTTCCACCGGTTGGTTCACTTGAGGTGCAGGACTGGACTCTTGCGAGGGTTGACCAGTCTCATTAGTGGTCACATGGTGGGGTACTTCAGGTGATTTGAAAGATATCGGATGAACTGGGATGGGTCCGTCATCAAATCTTATTTGGAAATGGCGATTTCGAAACTCTTTAGAGTGTTGCTCGAGACTTTGTCTTCGAAGCTCATCACCTTTAATACGTAACTGTTCCAAACGTTCATGAATGGGGCCGAAAATCTCGGCGGGGTCAGGCCTATAGTAAGGCCTAGAGAACTCTAGAGTAGTCCAATTAGGTGGGGATGAGATGGAAAAATGAGCCACTGGGTGGTCTGTAGAAGATGTCCAATAAGCTGTTGAAGGACCAACGGCTGTTGTAGGGTCGTCCTGGGGTCGGTTTATCCATTCCAACGATCCAGGTTCTCCCAGGATGACAGGATAAAGGTTTGTGAAGCGGGGGTTTGTGCTTCTCCATCCTACGGGGGATGAGAGGCAGGTGAATCTGGAGGAGTTTGTGGGAACAAAAGTCCTCCAACGTTCAAAGTGGGGTTTTCCACTTCAGTAACTACGACCGCGTTATGCTGATCCATTCTTACCCTCGAAATAACCTCCGAATTAAGGGGATATTCGGGTGATAAGTTTAAGATCCTACGGGACCTTATCCAGGGAAAATCCACCAGAGTGTCAGGATGATCAGCCAGGATGGCTGAAACAGCGTTTCTCCTAAGGGTATGCTAAAAGAAAAGCAGTCCAGAAAAACCTACTCAAAATAAGGCAACAAGCAAACTTATGTGACAGAGTGGATTCAAAAGTCTGGAACCTCACGGGATTATCAAGGCATTGCAAACTGCGATATACTGCAGGGTCCAACAATATGACGCGACAAGGAGGATTGGGACCGTACCCTTGCCTGCATACCTGATTACCTGGACAGTACATGCGTGCTAATCTCCCCGAGTGCTGTTCTCGGTGTATTGCTTTGCCAAGATGGCCAAATTGTTAACTCGGTTGGTTTCAAGAATCCTAATGGTGTCTCCCGATATACGCACGGTACGTGGGAGCTAAAATCCGTAATGGTGCTGTCTAATGCACAACCGTTCGGCAAGAGACCTTCTGATATACGTGATACACCCTTTGATATACACCAAGTACGGATTATGGTACTTGGTGGGTACATGAAGGAGCTCGATATACCGATGTACGTGGAAGACTACAATACCCCCGGAATACAGTGCTGGAAAATAACAATAGCTTCCACGCTTAACGACATCGGAACACATCTCTAACTTACACACAAGTTGCTAAAAATTTTACCTAGTTCTACCGTTAATTTTTTCTTGGACGGTTAGGTGAATGCATGAGGTGAGTGCATAATCGGAAGCATAATGCAAGCCCTAACTACATGCACGAAATGTTCTTTTCTTTCAATGAATTCTAGCTATGGAAAGGAGAAAGCTTTTTCAAATGGTATTTCCAAACAAACTCAATCCAACACAATTCCAATTCAAACAAATTCGGCAATGAAAGTATTCTTTTCCTTTTATGCGAAATGCAAAAGCACAACACTACTAAACCAAATCAAAACAACTTTTTCTTTTCTTTTCCTTTTCAAAATAAAATGACCCTAAGTGATGAAAAGAGAGGATTCTGAAATGGAATATGCAAGCTTTTCAATTTCACTTGTTACATCGTAATCTTCCACCCTGTGAGAATCAACATTATTTGGCCTGTAGGATCCATTTTAGTGACTCAGACCCACTTATATCCTTTAGAGATACTATTTTTCCCTATTTTTATTCCTACCCGCATGTTGCATCACTATAGCATGCGTACCTGCGAGTTGCATCACTATAGCCCGCGGGTATCAAGTAAAATGGTAAAAATCACTAATTTATTACTTTTTACTCCCAAAAAGCGGTCATTGGGTGACCTTTGGCTCTCCATCTGCCCGAGTAATGCCTCGATGTGTCCTTTCACCTACCTTTGAGAGGACTATATATTGAGCACATATGGCTTATGGACGGGAGAAAGAAGAGAATAGCAAGAGAACTCTAGTGGATTTTTTCCCTATCTTGAGTCTGCACTCATTGATCCTTGTAGTTGTGAACCCTTTATGTTCACCTTCCAAACTCCTATCTTGTTTGAGTTTTCCATTCATAGAGGATTGAAGTGGTGGAGGCACAAGTGGATTGATCTAGATATTGGTTCAGATTGGTTGCCGGCAAGAGGTCGTATCACTTTGTACTTCTTTTTGTTAATTAATACAAATACTCATATTCTCGTCCATCATGTTGTGAATGTTGTTTATTATACATTGGGTTGCATTTGCTTGTGATATTATGGACCATTGTTATTGATAATGTTAATGCCATTTATATATTATATGTACTTGTTGGATATTGGCTGTCAAGACTAATTTGCAGATTTCAAGTGCATGGATTGAAAGCTCCAACGGGGATCTTCATCAAACGTTTGGATCGAGGTTGGTTACATTTCTCCATTATCTTAACATTATCATTTATAATTTATAATAACATTGTTTTGAGAATTGAGTTGGTTTCTGGTAGTCATCTGTCTGTTGTGGTATTCCTAAGCCATAGTGAGTTTTCTCCAATACAGAAATGGCGATTCCGCTAGGGAAAACATCCATGTTTGGGAAATTTTTTAGCATTACTCCATAATTAGAGTTGTTTTTTATCGAAGCTCTGTGTCACTGATTGGATGTTAAGATACACTATAGAAAACTTGCTTTTTCTGAGCCCTTGGACTCTTTATTTGCCCATTTTCCTTTCCTCACCCGCGGGCTAGCTTAGCTCAGCTCGCGTATACCCGCCTCTGTTCTCTCTACTGCTCACGGGTACCCGCAGGTATTCCTTCGACAGTAGCGTACAACTCCGGCTTTTGTTTGTTTATGGATATTGGTTGTTGTTGGGTTGGCTTTGGTGGTTCCCGAGTCTTTGTTGGCCTCTCTCTTGACTGTTTCATGCCTTAGTTGTGACCAGAACTCTTCATTTATCTTGGTTGAGCTTTCTTGGTTTTTTACCAATCTTTGGATTTAGCCTCTTGGTTTTTTCCTCTTGAGCTCTTTCCTTTGGCTGAGTCTTGCTATTTAGGATCTGCTGGGTTGTCTTAGTGATCTTCTCGGCACTTCAATGACTGAATAGTAGGATTTTGCTTGCATTTTTTCATTCCATTTATATTGAAAAAATACAAAAATATACATCTAGTTTTTTGCATTTTCCTTCTTGTTTATAAGCGAAAATATAAAAATATTTTACTTTCATGTACTACATTTTGCATTGAGTGCTTGTTGCCTTCATTTAGGTTCTGCTTGTGCATCGAAAAGATAAAAGTTTGCATCTTTATTTCGGAATTGTTGGTTGATTTTGCATATTAGTGACATTGTTTTATTGGATAGATGAGTCTAGGATTGGACGATTTTGCATATTATTGAGTCTACACATCACTAGTTTCACGATCATATTCCTTGAGTAATCACAGCCACTAAAATTAACGTTTAATCTTAAAATTGATTAGACTGATTTTATTTATAGGGTACACCAACTAGCATAGGTTTAGAGTCTTAGAATAGATCATTGTGAGTTAACAATCCAAGACTACTAGACGAAACATTAGGTGTCTGACCAGGGAGTGGAGGAATCCATGGTATAGATCAGTGTTCTTAGGAAGCTCTACTCAATCTAGAGTTAAGCACGAGGTCACGGGAGGTTGGTTGAGGAGATATCCCTCTGATACATACTGAACGGGGGAGATATATCCAGGATTTGTTCATATCTGGGGGTACTGGAGGTTCGTCCTCTTGTGCTTCGGGCTTAGCTACCGTTCCCATACGACGGATCCCACCTGCAATTGTCCCCTTGAGAATTGGTTATATTGCGGTGACCATAGTTTCCTTACCTAGGTATCGTACAGGGTACTTGCAGTGGTTATACTGTTTGTGTCCTGAGTTAGATATGGATTAGACAGCACAGTTGTGTTTGTGCAGTGGACTTGACCCTGTACATGCAGTGAAGCTTAGGTGTCTCTATAACTGATTCTGTTACCTCTGGCTATAGTTTGGGAGTCTCAAGCCTCTCCTAGGAGAGACATACCGGATCTAGTGTCGGGAGCTCATTTAGCCACTCTGTTTATCTGCTCTTGGCTATACTTTCTCTAGGTGTGTGCTTTTGATTTACTATTTTTGATCGATAGTTGGCCTTTAGGGGACGTTTTGATTATATATTCTCTACGGAGATATGGTGGCGCAGAGCCCTACTCTCCGTCGATCCCGTTGGTTGGCTGGTTTAAAGCTGGCCTTGGTTTCACGCCGTACTGCTAGAGGATGCCGGAGGGCTCCCTATGAATCTTCGGATTCTTACGAGACTTATGTCCAAGACATTATGACTGCTCCACATTCTGATACTGAGGAAAAACCTTCGACTCCATTGGGTAGAGTTGACCACACTTCCGATCCCCATACTCCTCGTGAGGAGTGGGGAGGTGATCCACCTGAGACTCAACCTGGTTCTATTTGGCCTAATCCACTTGAACGAGATCGGTTTGATCCTTCAAATCTGGATAATTATCTTTATGGGATGCCCGACTTATCAGAGGACGAAGAACAGGACGAGCCTTTCGTTCCTTCGTTTCCACGTAGTTATAGATATGGGATGCTCGAGTCACATAATGACATTGGCCGTACGATCAACCCCACCACACTCTCTTTTGGTATGCCTAGTCAGAGTACTGTCGAACCTTCCGCTACGTTTGGTAGTCACGCTGGCACTAGTCAAAGTGTTAGCCATACTATACCCACCGGGGGCACTACCCTCGCTGGGGGCACTACGTTTTCCACCCACACACATAGTATGGGGGCTGGTCATGTTCCTCCTAATAATGCTAATGCTGGAAGACAACCACCTCCTAGGATTACCCAACCTAATCGAAATGTTGTTTGAAATACGACTCGCCATCCACCACCTAATACACGTGCCGCTACTTGTCAACCCAGGACTACTTTTATGGATGTTAATGCTCCTCCCAACCACGGGGGTGGACATATACCGCATACTTTTGCGTCCACTGCCACCACTAGTAATACTAATGTGGGGGGTGGGAATATCTCTTATCCATATGGACATCATGCCACCATCCCTGCTACTAATAACACCAATGTTGGGGCTGAGAATACTTCTCATGCTTTTGGTCACCACACGACTGCTCAAGCTAATCCTAATGCTGGGGGTGGGAACATACCATACCATTATGGTCATTAAAATACGGTTCCCGCTATGAATAGTACATATATGCCCCATACTCATGGTGGCAACACTTACTACAACACAATCGGTGCTGGCCACCAGTATAGCCCACCACCCCAATATGGTGCCCAAAACACGCATATACCTACTTACTCTCAAATGGGTTTGGCAAGAGGAGGTTATCAATCCTATGGCCATGGGAAAGCTTATGGTCCGACAGGTCCTTATCATCAGCAGTTTAATCCTCATGGTCAAGCTTTTGGTCCATCTTATAACACGGTTCCGTTTAATCAACCTTTTATGGGAGATTATAATCAAGCTTTCCAGCCTCAACTCTCATTCCTTACACGCTTGAATCTCCCAGATCTTTCGAAGCTCACGAATGATCCGGTGTGTCACGACCCTACTTGGCCCCTAGTCCCTACCAAGCTCCCTTCGGGCATTCCAAAGTTTGAGGGGAAAGGTGGTGAGGACCCAGGAGATCATGTCACGACGTTTCACCTTTGGTGCTCCTCCAACTCTTTGAATCATGATTCCATTAGATTACGACTATTTCAACGCACCCTCATGGGGGCACCCGCGAAGTGGAACACCTATAGGGGATTCAACGAGATTGCTTTGGTTTTCTTAGACCATTTCCAGTTACTGGTTCGTTATGATACTGGTACTGAGTTGTTGTCCACCATCCGTCAGAATAAGGCCACACATATTTCTGACCACGTTCAAGAGTGGCGTCAACGGAAGAGGTTAGTGAAAGCCAACATTCCTCCAGAGTTCCTGTTGGAATGGTTCCTCAAGTCTCTACTTCCATACATTGCTAAGGATGTTTCGATGTCCGGCATTGTGACTGAGGAACAAGCTATCTTGAAAGTCCAGCAGTTAGATCTACTTTATTCTCAGTCTGGCATTTTGTATGACATTATTCCTGATGTACCGAGAACAAGACATGAGCCTATGTCAGTTCTTGGACCACATGTCGATGGCATCATGGGGTCCGCATGCACTCTCCCTGTATACTTGGTAGCTAATCAAATGAAAAATTTGTTGCTAAACCAGTCTGCTCCCGGACAGGTTCACACCATGTCAACTTCCACTCTGTCGTCTGATGTACACCATGTGAAATCAACAAAATCGTCGGGTATCCAGTAACCTGGTGGTAAGAAAAAGGGGAGAAACAATCATATGGGTGGAAACAATGGAAGTAATAACAATAGCAATCGTAATACTCCTCGTAAAGAGAATTCCAACCATCCTCGGGAAGGCAGAAATGATGGCGAGGATCGTAAACCTAGGCGTAAGGTGAAATTCCCTTGCAAGCTTTGTGGGGAGGATCATCTTACTCACTTATGTCCTCGAATTGAAGAAGCATCGAAGCATTTGGCACAGAGCCCAGCTGTCTTGAAGGATCCCCTTCCTCATCATCAAAACATGGCTTCGCATGCTCCTGTGAAAATCCTCACAGCAGATCTAAGAGATGATGTATCTCACAAGAGAATAATTATGATTAAGCAAGAAAATAGAAGAAGAGTGATACATGCAGTATAATGAGCAACAGAATAATATGGTACAGTAGAACTCAGATAGAAGCAATAATACTTCGGTCATACTGAATTATTAATCACAAATGGACATATAAATAATACAATGCATGAGGAATTCGAATGCCTAAGGTGGCAATTCGAATTAGCCTTCATGGAGTGATCAAAGGATCACTGGAGTGTCATCGGAGCACAACTAGGTGTCCTCATGATCATCGGAGCGCAACTGGAAGTCTTCATCATCATCAGTGGAGTCATCAATGCTCAAGTAACTGTCAACCATTAGTCAAACAAACTCTGGTAGGTGTAACTCAGTGTAACTAAGTGTAACTAAGTGTAACTGAGTGTAACTGAGTGTAACTCAATGTAACTAAGTGTAACTGAACTGGTAGGTGAAGAAGGGCGAGTTGCTCCCTAAAATCAAGGAAGAAGGGCGCACTAAGCAACTGGAGGGATAAAACTGAATAGTGAGAAGCTCCTGGGGGCTGGCTAACTGAGGGCTAGGTGCTGGACTGATGACTGGGATGCATGCAAAATGCATGCAAACCCTAGAATGCATGCAAACCCTAAAAGGTGCATGCATGACTGAAAATGTAAATGATCAAAATACTGGTGGGACTAGGATGGAGTATAGGAATATCCTAACACCCCCCCTTAATCCATCCTGGGCCCTGGTAACTAAGACCAAAGGTCACCCAATACAATGAATAATAACAATCAATAAACCAAGGAAGTGGGAAAATTTCATGGGAAACATACCCCCTCCTCAAAAAATAGACTGTAAGGCACACATAAAAAAATAAAGGCTCCAAACTCAAGCATGTGTGATGCTTGGTCATATGTCTGGAGGTATCTTCTTCTTGGGAAGAAGTGGATCATGCTCAAAAAGCATGTGCTTGTACTTGCTCTTCAGATCGAATGTGATGAGAACAAATCCAACAGTATTAGAATGATCCTTGAACCTGTGATTCGAATCAGCTGAGGTAGGATCAAATTTTTGAATGTGCATATAGTCTTTTGTCTTCTCCTTCGAACCACCATGGGTGAGATTATGCCAAAAATAACTATTACATGTTTGCTTGAAATCAAAATCAGATTTAAGACTTTCAAAACAGTTTCTTGAGATCTCCTTTGAACCAGCAAGGGTGAGATCAAAACTATCATATGATGCATGAGAAATTATCTCAAGCGGGTGGCAATGGCCATATTCTTCAATAACCTTCTGAAAGCATGTGCTAATGATCATATTGTAGTAAATAAGAGATGTTTGCTGAAGAGGAGCGAATGCATTACCTCCAATAGCTGATGTTACCTCCGAAATAATCATGTGATCATGATGCAAACCAACAAACTCTGGTGCAAGAGAGGATTTAGGACCTTCTGCAATATCTAGAGTGTGAGCTGGCACAGAAAGAGAAGAAGGTTTGAGCATGAGCGGAGAATCTGCAAGTTCTTTGTCAACAACTTCAATATGAGATGATACTGGTTCATGATCTAAGAGATCATCAAGGGGAGCGAATGCAACATGATCTGAGAGACCATCAGGAGGAGCGAATGCATCATGATCTGAGAGACCATCAAGTGGAGCGAATGCATCAACTTGCTTGCTTTTGAAGGGATTTGGACCAAAACCATCATTCTTTTTGCCGAATCTTTCATCCAGATGAGCCCATAACTCTTTTGGAGTTTCAATTTCAAAGATGGTCGGGTACAATATGTAATCAGTCATAGTAAGCTTCATTCTTCCAATGTGCATGTCACCTTTATTCAACCATTTAATCTTCTTTGTAGAGGATTCGAACTCTCTTTCAAAATAGCAATCAAAGAGATCATGGCTCTTTAAATATGCTATTATTTTTGGTTTCCATTCATCATAGTTGAATAGAGAAAGAGGAGTGATTTCTTCTAATTCAGGATACATTGAAGATGCAGAAGACCTGCAAAAACAATATAGAATAACTGCAACTGCTACTGCTGCAAAAATGCAGATTCTGCTGCAACTGCTGAACTCGAAATCTTGGTAATAACCTGCAAAAAACTCTCAAGAATGGAGATAAACAATACTCTCAACATGCTCTGATACCATGTGAAAATCCTCACAGCAGATCTAAGAGATGATGTATCTCACAAGAGAATAATTATGATTAAGCAAGAAAATAGAAGAAGAGTGATACATGCAGTATAATGAGCAACAGAATAATATGGTACAGTAGAACTCAGATAGAAGCAATAATACTTCGGTCATACTGAATTATTAATCACAAATGGACATATAAATAATACAATGCATGAGGAATTCGAATGCCTAAGGTGGCAATTCGAATTAGCCTTCATGGAGTGATCAAAGGATCACTGGAGTGTCATCGGAGCACAACTAGGTGTCCTCATGATCATCGGAGCGCAACTGGAAGTCTTCATCATCATCAGTGGAGTCATCAATGCTCAAGTAACTGTCAACCATCAGTCAAACAAACTCTGGTAGGTGTAACTCAGTGTAACTAAGTGTAACTGAGTGTAACTGAGTGTAACTCAATGTAACTAAGTGTAACTGAACTGGTAGGTGAAGAAGGGCGAGTTGCTCCCTAAAATCAAGGAAGAAGGGCGCACTAAGCAACTGGAGGGATAAAACTGAATAGTGAGAAGCTCCTGGGGGCTGGCTAACTGAGGGCTAGGTGCTGGACTGATGACTGGGATGCATGCAAAATGCATGCAAACCCTAGAATGCATGCAAACCCTAAAAGGTGCATGCATGACTGAAAATGTAAATGATCAAAATACTGGTGGGACTAGGATGGAGTATAGGAATATCCTAACAGCTCCCACCAGTGGTTATGGTACTAATGAAACGGCAACGCCTTATTCCAATACTAGTGGTTATGGATGTGTGAATATGGTTCAGTCGGAGGTTTGTGTTGCTACTCGTCAGCGCGATTATGGTGCACCACAACCTAATTTGGGGAATGAGCCTCCCCCTCCTCCTGACAATTCCTTGCATATCGAGAAGCCCTCCATTATGCCGCAGATACCGAAAGGTGTTCTCAAGCGCTCCACGCATAATCCCAATGCTCGAGCCACCCAGAACTACTCCATCGTAAAATATTTGGGCCAAACTCCGTGTGCCATGTCGGCTCTTGAAGTTTTGCAAGCCTGTCATTCTCAGAAGCATTCCCTTTTGAGTGCAATAGGAGTTTAGGATGGGGGAAATCCTAGTGTTATCAAGTTCGATACTACTGATGTCCAACCTCGCTTACCTTACCACGTGGCTTTTCAAATCCAGGTGGTTTGCCTTAAGAGCTTCATCAAACATACTATGGTTGATGAAGGTGCTTCCACATCAGTAATGTCGTTATCTTGTTGGAAAGCTCTTGGCTCTCCTCCTATACTCACGTCTAGAACTACACTCACTGCATTCAACGGTAGATCTTTTACGCCGCATGGAATTATCCCTTCCCTTGTTGTCTCCTTGGGAGGTAAGTCTGTGCCTATTGAAGTCGAAGTGGTTGATGCGCCCATCGACTACAACCTTTTACTGGGTCGGAACTGGATGTACACTATGAAGGCTGTCGCGTCTACTGTATTTAGAGTTATTTGCTTTCCCCATGAAGGAAAGATTGTGACAATTGATCAGCTGAATTTTGTTGGCACTCCTTCCGCAACATCCATGGGGTCTATAATCTCGCAAGTTTCTAATTCTCAGCCGGCAACTGGGAACATAGGTGTTGGAATGTACCCCTCATTGATGGGAACTTATAATCTTTCTACACTTGTGAATTTTATTGGAACCATTACCGACGATGCATCTCCTCCTTCAAATAATATGTTATTCCGGACCTCCTATTTAGATGATCCGTGGACTTTACTGTCCATGAGTTCCACGTCTGGAGACATTGCACATGTCGGGATGTCTATGCCTTTATCTATAGCGGAGCTCACTTACGATCATATCCAACAAACCACTGTAGATCTGGATCTCTCTTCTTCCCAAACAATTGAAGAAGATCCCGTTACGCTGCCAGTTTGGGCAGCCAACTCATCTTGCTCCCACGATTGCCTTGATGATACTTTACCATCTAATGAAGCTATCCTCGAGGCCATGTGTGGTAGTGAGAGGCCTTGGGAAGATATGCACCATCGCTCTTATTTCCTTCCCAACCTCGAGCTCGTTGAGCAAGAGGAGTTTAGGATGACTCTAGCAGAGATGGTTGGTCACCCTGTGGCTCTTTTGGAGTCGCATGATGTTTTTATGGAGGGGAATATGGCCAATATTTCCCCAACCATTTCGATCAACATCTCTCGCACTCCCGGAAAGGTGGAGAACGTTTACATTGGTGCCGATTGCACTCCTGAGGAGATTGCTATTTACACTGACTTGTTTACAGAACTCCGGGAAGCTTTTGCCTGTTCATACGAGGAGATGCCAGGAATAGACCCCCGCATTGTTGAACATGCGATTAGAATGTATCCTGATGCTAAACCGGTTCGACAACGCTTACGTGCTGTGAACCCTAGGAAGGCAGCCTCTATTAAGGCAGAGGTGGAGAAACTGCTCTAAGCTGGTTTCATCTACCCCGTTCCCCTTACCGAATGGGTGTCAAACCTCGTTCCTATGGATAAGAACTAGGGAACGATCCGTGTATGCACTGATTTCAGAGATTTGAACCGTGCATGTCCGAAAGAGAACTTCCCCATGCCATTCATTAACCAAATATTGGATGCTTGTGCGGGGAGTGAGATTTTTTCATTCATGGACGGCTTCTCAGGTTATAATCAGATTCAAATCAAACCCGCGATCCAACATAAGACGACATTTATTTGTCCATGGGGAACGTTTGCATATCGAAAAATGCCCTCCGGCCTTAAAAACACCGGAGCTACTTTTCAGCGATCCATGACCTATGCCTTTCACGATCTTAATATGATTATGGAAGTTTTCTTCGATGATCTTGCTGGCCATTCTCACAAGTGAGTGGACCACCCCAAGCACCTCCGTATGATTCTTGAACGATGTATCCACTACAAAATTCGATTGAATCCAAACAAATGCATCTTCGCTGTTAGGACTGGTCGCCTTCTAGGATTCATAGTTTCGAGACAGGGTATTAGAGTCGATCCTCTCAAAGTTGAGGCAATACTTCAGTTGCCTCTTCCGCGTAATTTGTTACAACTTCAGAGCCTCCAAGGGAGAGCTACTTTTTGCGTCGGTTTATAGCTAACTATGCTAATATTACCAAAGGTTTCGCACACTTATTGAAGAAGGACACAACTTTTATCTGGGATGAGCGAGCCCAACAGTCTTTCGACGGCCTTAAGAAAGCTTTGGTATCGGCCCCTGTGCTTAGTCCACCAGACTTCACACGAGATTTCATCCTTTATGTGGCCGCGTCTCAAGAGACGATTGGCATGGTCTTGGTTCAGGTAGATTATGCGCTCGTCGAGCATGTTATCTATTATCTCAGTCAAAATTTAGTAGACGCTGAACTAAGATATACTCACGTAGAAAAGCTGGCGCTTACGATTGTCCACGCAGTCCAGCGGTTATGGCATTACATTTTTCTTCGAACAACCATAGTTGTAGCTCACATCAATCCATTTCAGTTCATGCTATCACGACGCCTTATCGGGGGTAAGTATAATAAATGGATTGTAATCCTTAAGGAATTTGATCTTGATTTTGCTTCGGCAAAGTCGGTGAAATCATTGGTGTTCGCTGAGCTTATGTCGGACCTTCCATGACTTGATGAGGAGGTCATTCATGAATATTCCTTTGTGGATGAACACTTATTTCTTATCTCGTCCGAGGACCCTTGGTATGGGGATGTCATTGTATATCTCCAAACTTTGAAGTTTCCTCCGCATTATTCATGAGATGAGCGATGGCGTGTGAGACATCACGCTAAAGATTATACTATCGTCGGTGACACTTTGTATCACCGAGGAAAGGATTCCATTCTTCGTTGTTTCTTGACTCACGAAGAAGCGGAGCAGGTACTTAATGATTGCCATGCGGGGGCATGTGGCGGTCACTTATCTGGGCTTGCTACAGCCCAGCGTATTATGAGAGCTAGTTATTTTTTTCCTACCATCTTTAAAGATTGTATTAACGCTATGAAGAGATGCCACCCTTGCCAGGTGTTTTCTTGGAACATACACTCGCACCCAGCGCCCCTCCATCCGGTTGTCACTGTCAGTCCCTTCAGTAAGTGGGTGGTAGATTTCATGGATTGCAAACCAGCTTCGGCTGGGGGGCATCACCATATTATTGTGGCCGTGGATTATTTTTCCAAGTGGGCTCAGGCCATGCCTACTGTAAAAGCCGACGGTGCTACTGCATCCCATTTTGTGTTCAACCAGATTATCACTCGGTTCGGTATCCCGAAAGAGATTGTCATTGACCATGGCAGTCACTTTCAAAACAAGATGATGGAGGATTTGTCTCTCAAGCTTGGGTTTCATCAGGAACACTCATCTTCCTACTATCCTCAAGCGAATGGTCAGGTTGAAGCAGTAAATAAGTCTTGAAGACCATTCTCCAACGTACCATCCAACAAAGCAAGACTAATTGTCATATCATGTTATATCCTGCTTTGTGGGCATATCGAATCGCAGTTAATACTTCCACCGGGTTCTCACCATTCTAGTTAGTTCATGGTGTGGAGTCACTTTTACCAATTGAATGCGAAATCCCTTCGCTCAAGATAGCCATATAGCTCCTCCGTGATACAACGGAGATTGAGCAACGTTTAGTACACCTTGAGCAACTTGACGAGCACCGTCGAGATGCCACTATGGCCATTGATGTTAACAAGCATCGTGTCAAGGTTCAATATGATAGGTCTGTTCGTCCCCGATAGTATGCTGAAGGTGACTTGGTACTTTTGTATGACCAAGCTAAAGAACCCATGGGGGTAGGAAAGTTCAATCCCATGTAGCATGGTCCTTACATTGTGAGACGTGTCCTTGAAAAAGGAGCTTATGAGTTAGAAGACTATGAGGGGTTTACCTTGAAGGAGCCTAGAAATGGGATCTACCTCAAGCAGTATTACGCTTGAACCTTTGGTTCAAGCTGGTACTGTTGTACATTATTTTATAGTTTTTCTGTACATAGTTTAGCTTTCCTTTTGGTTATCGGCTCTGCTGATTAGCCTCTGTTTGATTGACAGATGTCAACAGGATCTCCTAGATTCCTAGGGTTCGCGGATGGTGCTAGCCAATATACGCAGCAGCTTGCTTCTGCTGCCTGGGTTATCTTCTCACCTTACCACCTAGTTGTGTCCTCAGGAGGTGCTTGTCTCGGTCCTACATCTAATAATGTGGCTGAGTATAGTGCCATCATTGAGCTACTTCGGGATGCTATTTCACATGAAATCCAGTTTTTAGAAGTCCGCCTGGATTCAAAACTAGTTGTGTCTCAGCTGAATGGGAAGTACCGTGTACGAGACCCTACATTACTACAGATATTCTGGACCCACTTTTCTATAGTTTTTGCCATTTTGAGCCGTTATGAACTAATATCGTGTCATGGAGTAGTGTTTTTAAATCAGATTTCCTAGGCGAAAGTTGTTCTGAACCATTTCACACCTACGACAGGTACGTTTCACACCTGGCATATAGGTTAGATGCCATTTTCGCATGCATTATGCATTTGACCTGTTGACCATTTTCATAAACCCTAGGTGTGACCCTGCTTCGTAACTGACACGGAACCTTCACACTGCTTTAGAAGTGTCGTTATGCGGCATTAGGGCTTTCCCGAACATGGGTACCCTAGTTAGAACCCCTTATGCATTCTAGTGCCCATGCCATTGTTTGTCATTAGGATTGGGAGTCCTTTGTAGTTACGCCATGACATTGCGATAAAGACTCATACTCTACTTTGTCTTATGCTGGCCATCTCCCTTAAGGACTCCTATCAGTTATATCATGTTGTGATTGCATTGCATCATCCTGCTTGCCGCTTGAGCCTTGTGCCGGCTCCCGCTTACTCAATTGTTAGCCTGGTTCCTGAGCACTTCTCCCTTTCGAGCCCTGCAGAGCTTATATATTTTCCCTTCACAATTTGATGACCCTTTTGACCCTGAGGGAACATACCCCCGAGTGTCCACATCCTGCACACACTTCCTTGCATTGAGCATAGGTATGTTCCACTGCTTGGGACTAGTCTGATAGCTATTTGACACTCGTTCCCTCACTTGTTGTACTATAAGCAATTTTATTCTTTTTCAAGCTTTTCCCAAATATGAAAAAGACCAAAAAAATCAAATATTTCAAAAAGCCGGATGGGATTATGGTCACTATTTCTTGTTGGCAGCTGTCGTGTCGCCTTTGAACAGAGCATTCATTCCACTCCGTATATTATGAGTCGGGACTATAGTTGGGCCTTAGGAGCTGTACTTGTTTCTCATTTTTCTCCATCGATTGGTTAAGCTTCCAATCATTATGGAGCCCTCTGTAATGCCTCTTGCATTGCACAGTTTATGTCAAGTCTATGCTGCCTGAGTCTATCCATCTGCTCATGCTCTTGTTCAAAGGAAGTCCTGAAACTAGTGTCGGCCACTCCTCAAATATCTTGACTATTGCATGTCGGCCATCCTTATTGAGTTAGTCCGTTTCACCTGAGATCTTCCAAATCTTTCAGCATTGCTAGTACCTCGTGCTTGTTGATGGGGGATGCCTTAATTCCCTCCTTCCAGCGAGTCTCGTTTCGTCGACTTCAACCCATTTATTCCGGGACTTGAGGCTTAGAGTTTGGTTGAGTACCTTGAGGCTTGCAGTCATTAGTGGTAGGTTCTCTCACCATTGACAGTTTTGGGAATACATCAATGTCCCTTGATCGATGGATTCATCCTAGTGTTCGACTTCAATCCATTTATTCACACTCCGATGATTGTGCTCTGTGCCTTGATGCCCATTTTCATTATTGGTGGGTCATCTCGCGTTTGTTAACGGTATACATCATTGACCGGTAATCAGACGATGTCTCATCAGGTTCGACCCCAACTCCTTTATTCACTTGATGGGACTTGCACCGTCGAAGACTTGTGTAGAAGACCCCAGGCGATTGTGGCATTCAGTATGCTACCTATGACTTTGACTTTACATCTGAGATATCACCTCTCAGATTTCAGCAGTCTGTACCTCCAGTTTGCACCAGTTGTTTCCTTGTCACCAGGAAACCATATCTTACTGTAGAGTGATCATGGCTATGATCACTTGTTACTTTTTATATGTACTGCCTACTCATGGCCATTGTATCAGATTGTTGTACTATACCGACATGTATTCAGGGATATTATTTTATTATGACGAGTGAGCTGCTCTTTCCATTTGTGTCTCCATCACTCCACTTCTGAGTTTTATAATGTATTTCAGCCATCGTAGCATCAGTCTCTGACCTCACACATTAGGGGGCATCTGTTACATCGTAATCTTCCACCCTGTGAGCATTAGCATTATTTGGCCTGTAGGATCCATTTCAGTGACTCAGATCCACTTATATCCTTCAGAGATACTATTTTTCCCTATTTGTATTCCTACCCGCATGTTTCATCACTATAGCATGCATACCCGCGAGTTGCATCACTATAGCCTGCGGGTATCAAGTAAAATGGTAAAAATCACTAATTTATTACTTTTTACTCCCAAAAAGCGGTCATTGGGTGACCTTTGGCTTTCCATCTGCCCGAGTAATGCCTCGATGTGTCCTTTCACCTACCTTTGAGAGGACTATATATTGAGCACAGATGGCTTATGGACGGGAGGAAGAAGAGAATAGCAAGAGAACTCTAGTGGATTTTGTCCCTATCTTGAGTCTGCACTCATTGATCCTTGTAGTTGTGAACCCTTTATGTTCACCTTCCAAACTCCTATCTAGTTTGAGTTTGTCATTCATGGAGGATTGAAGTGGTGGAGGCACAAGTGGATTGATCTAGATCTTGGTTCAGATTGGTTGCCGGCAAGAGGTCGTATCACTTTGTACTTCTTCTTGTTAAATAATAGAAATACTCATATTCTCGTCCATCATGTTGTGAATGTTGTTTATTATACATTGGGTTGCATTTGCTTGTGATATTATGGACCATTGTTATTGATAATGTTAATGCCATTTATATATTATGTGTACTTGTTGGATATTGGCTGTCAAGACTAATTTGCAGATTTCAAGTGCATGGATTGAAAGCTCCAACGGGGATCTTCATCAAACGTTTGGATCGAGGTTGGTTACATTTCTCCATTATCTTAACATTATCATTTATAATAGCATTGTTTTGAGAATTGAGTTGGTTTCTGGTAGTCATCTGTCTGTTGTGGTATTCCCAAGCCATAGTGAGTTTTCTCTAATACATCACTTTCAATGATCTAAAAGCAATCAAGATTTAAAAATGCATCTACCTTTCCTTAGCATGGAATCAATTTTGCAAAAATCGAAGCGTGCTTTGAGTCTTTCAAGAAAATGAGCAATTCATAATTCGAGAAAAACACAATAGATCATACATTCATTCAACTTTTCCAAAACACAGATGAGAATTTTCCAATGCACAACAATCTTTCTTCAATAATTCTTTGAGAAACAATGGGAAAGAAGCACTTTTAATCTTCCGATGGATGCATCAAAGCAATAATTTGACAACAACTCTGCTTTCAGATCTAAATGACTGAAAAGAAAACACTACCCATAGCACTCATACATTCAGAAAACTCAAGAAAAGACAAGCACTCAACCAAGATGAAAAACACACTTAACTCAAAATCAAGCGGTAGCAAGCAAACTAAGCAAGCAAAGCTCAAAACAAATGTAGATGAGGTCTGGAGGTTGATCCAATGCAATGATCAGATCAGGGATGGAAGGAAGGGAATGCAAGAGTGAACGGATGAAGGTGGAGGAGACTAGAGTATCCATCACTACTTGCCTCAAACTTGTCCAAGACGGAACCCAAAGTCAATCCAAATGAAACCAAACTCTCAACACACAAATCATAAATGGGGTCTTTGGATGGATTTTGCAGCACAGAGGGAGTTCATACATCAGACCAAGGTTGAAACTGTCAGATGAGGGAAGGGATGCCTGTATGCCAACTTTTGACAGATCGGCGCACTCTGCCCTTACACACAGTGCGACGTCGCAGTTTGGTTTCACGGGAGGCGCGACGATGTCGCAGTATGCTAATGCAAAGGATGCGACGGGTGACTAACAGGTGAAGAACAGAGGCTCAGAATGACACAGTGTCTCTCTATTTCCACTGCCCAGGTGCGACAGGCGAGGTCTAGATTCAAAAATGAATCAAATCTCTCAACAATGAACCATAAATAGGCTTGAAAAATGAGTTGTATAAACTCAGAGGAAGCAAATCAGAGTCTTCAATGTGAAGATCTGATAGTGAAATCAATCCTAAGAAGTAAATGGAAAAAAATGATAAAAAAGGCTTGTGTCAAGTAATCAACTGAAAATGACTCTCAGATTAATGACCACTAAACAAGACAAACACCACCATCCCCAGTATGGTCACCAGATTTGTTATCGGACAATCCACTCGAGCGAACGCGAGCAGGATCTCCCTAGCTCAATGTGAGTCTAGAACAAATAGAACAGACTACAAGTGCATTTCCTAGATCTACTTAAGGACCAAGTACTAGATGTCTTACCTTTTTACTATGCAATCCTTTCTCCCGAATGTTGATCCACATCCCACGGTCGTCAGATCCAAGCTACAAGACCTTTTTTTTTTTTCAAGAAAAAAAAAAAAAGGTCTAACCAGTAAAAGACATCTATACAATAAGCGATCTAAGTAAACAGTTAAGCAGGTAAACTACTCAATATCATTGCACACAAGAACAATATTGGTGGAAAACATTTGTATTACTGCAAATAGGGGAGTACATGATAGAGATATAGAACTACAACCAAGACTTAACCCAATAGCCCTTCTCCGACCAAGCCAATTTCCACGTCCTTCCAAGGAAGTATGAGCTCTCCAATAGGTGAATGGAGGTGTCTTAAGAGAGATTTCAACAGCATGTAGATACCATAGTCTTCCTCCCTTTGGGATGGGAGTGAGCTTCACTTATATAGGACTAAGTGGATAGGGTATGGATAGGATAGGTTGAGAGATGGTAGGAGAGAGATAGGGGATCCTCCCAAAGAGTTAGGGGTCGAGTACCAACTCCCCTAGAGGTCAGGGATAAGCCCCTAAATGAGCAAGTTTTGAGAAGGATCTCGAATAAGCTATTTTTTCCCATTAACAAACCTCGCACCCTGCAGTGGAGCAAGATGTGACGTCTCATGTTGCTAGTGTGCAACCTGCGACGACCTCTCAAAAGATTGCAGAAATGAGTGCAAATCCTCCCAGGATGATTACTTAGTCCACGTATCTTCAGGGGTGTATACACTGAATCTGATGATGAGTAGATTTTGGGTGTAACATGAAGCTGGAAAAGATACATACTAGCCAAAATCCTGCAGACATGTTCACAAAGGTAGTGACTAAAGAAAAACTGAGTTCCTGCTCGATTTCAGTTGGCCTTCTAGCATGAAGGTGAAAATGAGAAATTTGCCAAGTCCAAGGTCCAGCAAGTACAACAACGGTGGAGTTGCTGTGATCAATCTCCAAGTGGGAGATTGTTGGTTGTGGAGCCTGATCTTCCAGTCTCATAGATGATGATTCAGCCGTGTTTGTACCCCAGGTTTGGTTATGATCCCAACACGATACCCAAGGGGTTTCACCAACAGATTTCGGGCCCATGGTTTTGGGTATCCCGTGGTATTTTTCCCATTGTATTTCCCTTATAAAAGAAAGACATTGGAATACAACTAGGGTTGATGTATTAGGTATTATGCATTGTAAAGATCTCTGAGATCGTAAGAGAGACTGTGAGACAGTGAAGAGGAAGTGCAGCGGTTGTGCTGCAGGTTGTATCCCTTCACTTTGTTGGATGGTATAATAATAAGGACTGGCAATTTCAGTTTGGACGTAGCCCATTTTGGGTGAACCACGATATATTGTTGTCTCTCTTGTAATGTGTATGTGAGATTATATTTTCATTTCTGTTTATTTTTATTGCTCTGCGATCCTGTTTTTCTAACAATATGTTGGGCTCGAAACACTGCTATATTTTAGGATCGATGGATCCCTCAGGAAGTGACAATTTCTTCGATTATGCAATGGACAAGGGAGCATCAATTCGATCCAAAGATGCGTAAACAATGAATTTTAATTCCTCCAACCATTGATAAAAAAACTTCTTGGGCCTTCTTCGATGGCGCAAGTCAAGGGATTCCACCCTTATGCGGATATGGGGGGATTCTCTTTTTATCAAAAGGGTCCAAGATATGCATCAGGTATGTCCCAAGACAATGTTCAAACAGTAAGGAGGAATTAACAACAATGTGGGAGGTTTTAAAGACTTCTCTATACAAAGTCCTTTCTTGGTTACAGGTGTTTGGTGATTCAAAAATGGCTATTGAATGGGAAAATAGGAAAATTCAAATAAATGCTCCTCATTTGCAACACCTTCTAGTAGCAATTCAGGGTATGGTGGACAGATTTGAAAACATTTCTTTTGCACATTATATCGTGAGCTAAATGTTGAAGCAAACCGGTTCTCCAGGAATAATTTGTTGCTAGAACCCGAGTTAATGGAGATAAATGATCTTAGGAATGGGAGAACAATATCCAGTTATCATATCATGTAATAGAAGAAAATTTCTGTTAAGGACCAGTCGAAGTTTTGGGAAGTAGGATGAGAAGATTAAATTTTGTATGTAGTTAGAGATTATCAAAAATTTTGTATGTATCAGAAGGCCAGGCAAAGTTCTAGAAACATTTTGTATTACGAGGGTATTGTCTAAGTAATGGATCAGAAAATTTTCTTACTCGTGTCTTCTACGGAGTTTTGATAAGGTTATTATTCCTTGCCAAGGAAAGGATATGCTAATCGATTATTAGTCAAACATTTTTACTTCATATTAGATTACTTATTTTTTATAAAGTCTTACAAAGTTTTAAAAAATGCTTTATTAAATATAATATTTGAAAAAAAAATCATTTTTATAATTTTAAATTTCATTATTTTGGTTTTTTAATTGGTTATGAGGTACAAGGATGGGACATAAATCCCTGTAGGAATGAAAACAATTGTAATACCCAAAAAATTAATTTAAAATAATATAATTCATAAAAACACAAAAAACCAGAGAGAAACATGTGTCTCTATATTGCTGTGCAATTGCCATGGAAAAATGTACCCTCGATATTCTAAGTTATTCATGAGTACATTTGAGTTTTAATTAATTTTCTTGATCAGATAGATTGAAATATTGATCCCCTGTGGCACAAAAAATGGGTGACATGGGAAGGTGCGTCACACACTCTTATTCCTCACAGATGGCGACGAGCTGAAGCCCATGGCCATTGAATTGTGTTTGCCTCCTGCTGTTGATCAGAAAGCTATTACAAATGTCTACACTCTTGCTAAGGATGGAACAAAACAAAGAGCGTTATGTCAATTGGTAAGATCTCATGCCCATGTCAATGATTCCAGTTACCATCATGTAAACCATGTTTAAATTACAATAAATCTAAACCATCTAACACCTATATAACTACTATATTTGAGTTTTTATTTTGTTCATTGATTGCAGGCTGAGAACGTTCTCATGCGGTTATGGATACTTTCAGTATAGCCACTCATAGACAACAAATCACAATACATATATTGTACAAATTACTGAAACATCATTATCTTAATACAATGGACATCAACCAAGCTTCCCATCAGAGCTTAATAAATGCAAATGGAGTGATCGAACTAGGATTTACTCTAACCAAATATCTCACGAGATGTCATCTAAGATATACAAATAAGGGAAACTTAACAAGCAAGGGTTTCCCACCGATCTTAAAAGGTTAGTTTCAAGTAGTAAAACAATTGTTTCATTAATAATTTCTTTCTATAATTGCACGACCGACCATCTTACATGTCAATGTTGTATTATACAAGGAAATGGTTGTATGAGACCCAACATCAGCCTATGGCTTGAGGCTTGTAAGACTATCTATGTAGTAGACGACCTGGAAATATGGTTTACTTTGAGAGAATGGGTTTCGAAGTCAAGACTAGTCCTTTTATTACAAGGATGATGCCTCAATAAAAAAAAAACCAATAATCTCAAGGACAATCCGAGCAAATGGTACAAAATAGAGGAAGAAATTATTGAAGTAGTTACCACTCACCTGGATTGCATTAGCTCACAATGCAGCGGATATATTTGGGAAATATTCATCTAGAGGATACATGCCCAACACTAGTAATCTATGATCGTATGGAGGATAATGTATCTCAACACTAGTGATTTATCGGATTCTAGTGGTGTCGATGTTCATGATGTCCCCAACAACATTTCCATGTAATTTATCTATTGTAAATGTAATCTCTCTATTGCAAATGTCTATAGTGTTTTAAATGAAATGTGATATTGCAAAATACAATTGGATATAGATATAAGTTTCCTCTGTATACTTAATCTTTATTTACATGTGGGTAGAAGTAGGCTCTTTGGAAGGGGTCCTTGGAAATGGTATGAGTGTTGAATAGGAAGGGAATTTTCGTCGAGTGTCCCCATGCCATGAACATCTGCAATGGGGTTTCAATAACTCGAGGGAGATTGATCCTATCGAACACCCTCACTTAGTAAAAATAATTTTGATGGGCCCATTGGATACAATAAATATTTATAGAAAAGTTTCTTGGTGCTATCTCAGGAGCCAACAGAGCCTTGTGAGTTAGTGCATTGACATGCTTGGACGCTTATCCCCTTGGGCTATAAATGATAATCCTTTGAGAGACATCGGAGAGGTAAATCATAACTGCTCCAACACTCACCTCTCACATACCCTTTTAATTTCCATGTGTCACCTCTCATATTCCCTTTAGTAGTGGTTTTCCACCAGCTATACACAGATGGCTCCATGGCCTCACTAGTTGCCAAGGACTGCACAAACGTCAAAGTCGCCCATGATGGAATGCTGAGCAGGGTTGAATCCGCCATACCAAATGACATGGACATCCACAGTGGGTTTGATGGTGAGCAGGGGACCATTTGTATTAGTTAAAAGTTTTAACTTTGTCTCTTTCAGTTTTCAATTTCCCCATTAATGTCCAATATCAAACCATAAATCTTTACTGATTTGTAATAAATTATAAACTACCATTTTATCGAAACCAACGACTTATTGTTGGACAAGGTGGAAAATTCCTTTATATGTACATAGATTCTCTTAATTCATATTGTATAGCCGCACTCTCAATGCGCAATAGCTTGGAATCGCCAAACAAATTCAATTTTTAAATGCTGGAAATAATATTAGCTTATCCTGTTATTAATCAATTTATTATATTCATATACAATAGTACAACATTTTTTTATGTACAATAGTACATCATATACCTGTACAATATTACAACACATCCACATGACTTTAGGGTTTGCATCATCCACTAATATATCAAACAATACGGTATTAAAAAATGTAATTTAAAAAAAATCTATGAACTGGAACAATCTTCAATGACAAAGGATTTAGTCTCTATTATAAATATTGAAATGCAATGCTAAAAAGTGCATGACACTAGTATCGTCACTATCTTCAAAGAAATGAGATTTTGCAGATCATAATTTATCAAAAGATTTAGAAAAAGAATCACATGAGAAATCCATTTTTTTCAATTATTCCCTACACCAATTCAATAGAAAGTCCTTCAATATCTCACGAATTTGTACAATCTTTTACCAATTTTCTCAAAGTTATCAAACAATTCTCCCGAGTCCCCATCCAAGTCTCTAAATCATATGAAAGTATTTTTTACTCATACAAAGAAAATATAGTCATGGCATTGAGGCAAACTAGTGTACAACGTGTACTTCCGCCAATATCGATGGCTCACTTACAATGCCTTTAATCAATTTTTAATTAAAATATATTTATTCGCATAATGATGCTATGTTCTCCACTTACACAATTTTAATCAATCTTAATTCAAAACTGATTACATTTTCCTTTTTTCACGTACATATTTTGTTATCAATTAAAAATGATTATTTAATGATTAGTTTTTGAGCCTAATGCATGCTTTCAAACAGTGAAATTCTATGACCAGACCGTGAAGTAAAACCTCCATGAAAATAAAATATAAAACTCTGAAATTAGTAGAATCCTTCATAACATTTTGAGCTTGAAATTTTAGCATTTCCTTAATCAATTACACATCAGAACTGTGCTTCCCTTGAAATATGAAAAAATGGTAAAAATTGTTATATCAACTCAAAGCTTGAAAGACAATCACATTGTATCTACCAATGTCAACACCAATATTGCCAATAGTGAGCAAATTTTGACATATTGCTGGTATGTGATCTGAAGAATGGTTGGTACATTTCAAACTTGCTATTCTTAACCACAAAACCATCGGACAGGATCTGATAAATAGCCTGGCCCAATAAATATTTGACATGACAAAATTACTCTTTGATTTTATGGTTATAGAGATTATTCCAAGATCAGATTGTAAGCAAAAACTTCATAAAAATTTAAAATCTATAAAACAATTACACACCATGACAATGCTTCCTACGCAATATAAAATCTATAAAATCTATCAAATCATGTGAATTATATATACATATAATCTTGAAAGATTAAATGACATTGTATCTTATACTAGAGCTAACGTTAATATTATGAAGACTAAGAAAATTTTCACATATTCGCGGTCCTATGAGATCGATACAGCCCTGCTCCTCCACTATGAGTCTAACTCTAAAGTCAGGCTGCATTGCCATGTTAACTCATAACTCTCCCAATCTATAGTTCAACATTTCCCCCATTTCTCCTTTGATGCTTTCGCTATGCCCTCCTGGCCCACTCTGTAATGTCCCTTTTTAATCATTTTATTAAAATGACCAATTTTCTCTTTTTCCCCAAATTCGACCTTTGACTAGTTTTGATGCCTAGGTCTCCAATTTGCCCCAAATGATCCCAAATATTCTGAGGAGGTATATGGATGATTTTAAAACACAAATAGGTGTTTCAGGGGTGCTTTTGGACCTTTAAAATACTTCTGCAAATCCTTTTTCAATTCTGGCCAATGTAGGGTCAATGTAGGGTACTTTACTAGTAAATTCCCTTTGACTAGTATTGGTCTTTAGGTCTTCAATTGGCTCCAAATGCCTCCAAATATTCAGTGAAGGTGTATGAATTATATTTGTACTTGATTATGATTTTTATGTATTATTTATTACCATAAAAATAATTCTTCAATCTTATTTAAACTTCTGGCCAAGATGGGAGTTTTACTAGTAATTTGGGGTTCCAATCCCCCCAGGGTAAATGATGAATATTACTCTCCAAATGCTACCAAAACCACTCTAATTTATGAACAGAGGAAAGGTATGTCTAAGGGAAAATATTAATGTCTTGTGTGCATCACTATTCAATTTATTAAGCTGTTTATAACCCTCTCCCAAACAACTACAAAATCACTAGTTCGACCTTGGGGGAAATAACATTAAATCTCCTTCAAATAAAATAAAACTGAGCAAGATGGCTCCAAATGCTTAAGTGATGAACATGAAAATTTTAATACTCATAAATGGAAATCCATACATCATAAATATATCAGAGAAACATTCTTCCATTTGAAATCATCACCAATACATTGGCATACATCAATCTAGTGGGGGAATGGTAACTGTTGGCTCATTAATGATCAATTTTACATATAACTACTTGGTATTTCGACCTGAAAATTTCTGAAGATTAAGAACAGAGTATATTAATCATATTAAAACATAAATGGATCATGATGAGATCTCCCAAAGAGTACAAGAGCTCACCAAAAATGCCCTCCCTCAAGGATCAAGAATATGCCATGAAAACTGGAAATGGTTGAAGGAGTGAGATGCACTAGAAGAAACCATATGATGCCTTGTAGCTTATACATTCAAATAAAGACTCCATTAAAGCTCCAAATAAAATGTCTGAATGGCCTTTCCAATTACCAACTTGGATAGGAATATTTCATCCTCGAAATTGGCTAAGACAAGAAACTAGTCATCCACTAGCTCCCCCTCTTCACAAATGCAATTGCAAATTTCTCAAATGATAAAAATATGAATTAATTCTTTGTTCTTGACATTTATAAAGTTTCCAAGCTCTCTATGGGTCAAATTCCTTCCAATAGATGCATTCCAACTCAAGTTGGGAAGAGATTCCAAAGAATGCCACTTGTACAACAATTCCCAGTCTCCCACTTCCACCAAATCACATGTGGAAGCATCTTAGCTGCCCTAACTCCCTTGAGCGCCCTCTTGGAGGATATTTTTTTCCCTAACATGTCATATATGTCATATGTCATCCTTCAGGTCTGATTTATGTCACAGGTGTCATAGCATCTTCATCATTGTTTTCATAGAGCTAGGGAATCTAGCCCAAGTGTCCCACTAGCTCCAAATTGCCTCTTCCTCTTCCATGGGAGTTACTGTTCCTCTAAATTTAGACCTTGGATGAGTCATGCCATGAATAATACCTTTTTAAATCCCCCAACTATGTTACCATTCACCTTGAATTCGAATTGGTGAGAGAATGATTCAAAGTGTAGGGAGAAATCTAGCCATATGTGGGTCCCACTTCCTCCATGTGTCTTCATGATCGAATGCCACTTTGATTTTCACTTGTATATATTTATTTAGCTCATTTATTAAATATTTATGCCATTCTAATGTGCAAACATCATTTATTATCCTCCTTATGTCAAATCCCAAAGCTTCCACCCTCAACCTAGGAAACTAGTAATTTTTCTCCTAGGCAATATTTTGACCCTTAGCATCAATTTGACAAACTCTCATGAATATGACCAATGGGCTTAGGCTATTGTGACCCAATGCAAAATTTAGGACATGAAAAATCCTCCCTTCCCAATATTGCTTGTCCTCAAGCAATTCCAAACATGGGTGTTGAAGAACCGGCTTTCTGTATAATTCTTTGAGGTTGCCACTGAATTGCCCAACCTTGAGTCTTGAGATTCCATGAAGATTTTAGAGAGGAACCACCATGCTTGCTGCTGCACTACTATGATAAAAATCACTTTATTAAGTGGGAAATCCATCTCCCATACTGCTTGTTTCCCAAAAAAATTGAAACCAGTGAAACAAAAATTATTCCAGGGTCCTATTGCTTGTATTGCACCCCAACAATTAAGAGTGCTCTCTGACTCATACCATCAGATAATAGGATTCCTGGATCCCATTTTCCTGTATGCATTCTCCAAGCAAGTAGACCACCATTTTCCAAGTGCATACAATCAACAAGTAACCAATCAAATCTGCTCCAATGACATAGGTGAGGATCCCATGTCTTATAATGTTGCTCCAAAAGGATATGATATGCATCAAAATATTCAACCATGTATTCTTTCATCCAAGAAGTGAATGAAGAATATCCACTAAAATCTGAACCAAATAGTGAGCAGAAAAAACAAGGAGACTTCAAATGACTCAAAGAAGTATCACCCATTGTCACCTACCCAAATTTTGAGAATATTTATTTTATTGCAAAATACTTTATGTTAAATTCTAATTACAAAGTTTTGTAATTATGACCAAGTTTGGTCAAGGATGATTGTAATTACTGATTATTATTATTTAATAAATTAAAATAGGAGACAAACACGCAAGGGAACTGTTAAATGAGTGTTCACTGACACGCTAGGAGGAATGGAAGCTGGTAGAAGGCATGTGACAGATGGCAGCATTTGCACTCCACCACTCGCTGTTGGTTATGGGACAACTACCCCTAAATTTGTGGCATTATCCCCCAGGTGGGTGGAAGAGAGCAGGCAGCTCATTAATGACCAGTTAACAACTAAAAGGCCTAGGAAGCCTAGATAAAGCAATCTGAATTGAGTAGGCAGCTCCTACAATATTTTCTGCAGAAATATTCTTCAAGTGTACCAGGTGATCACTGAGAGATTCGAATAAGGAGGCTATGTGAGATGCTAGTTATTCTGAGAAGGAAAACCAGAGGTGCTGGTGCAGGTCTCTTTGACTGATGAGTCTTTATGACTGGATAATCTATATTCTACTGCAAGTTGATGTACTAAGGTTTCTACAGAATCTTCCTCCTGGTGGTTCAATGAACAGGCTCGGGGGTCCTACGGAAAGTAACTTGGTTGTCTTCAGGAATAGGTTGGGTGGAATAGGTTCCTTGGGCTGTTTGTTTCTCCTACAGTCAACCAGGTTCTACTGTTCTTACTTTTGTTTACAGTTAAATGTTTTTCTGCATGGTAGAATTATTATTTACAGTTATACAGAAGAATCTATTCTATTTTCTGATTTAAATATGATATGTTTTAAGAATGATTAAGTAATTTAAATGAATGATTAATTTCTTTTATGTATTTTTCCCATACTGTTATCTGTATAGTACTCTAGTACAAAAAAGCAAAATTAATAGAGATGAGTGATAGGAAGAATGCCATTTGAATGAATAGATAAACACATTAGTATTCTTGTTAAATCCTGTCATTTCAATCATAAGTTTTTAAATGCAGGAAATAGTACAACATAGTATAAACAGATATATAGCATTCCTCTATTTTCATAATAAAAGAAAAACACTTTTATTTCTACATAGATCTACATTTTTCCAATTCAATTCCATTTATTTTTAGATAGTAATAATATGCATTTCCATATTATAAATTCAATGTTTTCAAGCACTTCATATTCGAAGAAATATAGCAGCTGTAAATCATTTTCTATACAGCCTTGTTATATGTAAACAGTTATTATTTTCATCACTATTTATCATAGTTTGATGTACTATAGATACCTTCATTATAAAAATCAAAACCCTATGATATCACAAACTGTAGATTCTAAATGTTTATTTAGTACACAGTTCCATAATTTACTTATCAAGCCATTCAAGGAAAACTCTGTTATTATTTTTGAGGTTATAATAGACATGTTTATCGAAACCCTAACCAACATTTTTTATAACCATACCATCTTTTATTCATGTCGAGATTACCAACAAGACACTAAATATCACTTAGCAGAAAGTACGATTTTTGTAAACGATATCTAACAAATACCTTACCACCCTAGCAAGAAAACATACACAGTGTCAAAACATTTACATGCACAAGTCAAGACCCAGTTCTCGGGTTTGAATTCGCAGTATAAGCTTGGTTGCCAACAAAACCTATAGGGTAGGGTTTCACTCTTTGAAACGAGATCGAACCTTATGGAATTGCCATTTCAAAACATACGAAGACCAAACTTTACCAAATCACTATTTTAAACTTGAGTTCCATAAACGATAACGAAGTACAGGGATTATCTATCAACAGTTATGCAAACCATAACTCTCGGCCAAGAGACAACTATTGTTGTTCGAAACCAAACCAACAGTTATACAAATGATTCTCAACCATTATTTTAATCAAAACATTTAAGTACAAAACAAGCCATTTTTCTATAGAAGTGAGTGAATCCTCGGCTTTATAAAGTTTCGTATTCAACAGTATAACCGAAATTTCGACAGAGTTCACATTGCGGACCTTTCAAGGTTCCAACATTACACAGGGTCTATCCCTTATCAACCAGAAGCACTAAAACGAGTTCAAGGTTCCAAAACTGCACAGGGTTTTTCCCTTAACAAATAACAGTACAAACACAAGTTCGAAATCCTTTTCAAACGACGTAGCAAGTCACTACAGAGCCGTGTAACAACTAAATACTGAGGGTTTACCCTCTTTACAACGTTTATCAAAATAAACATTAAAACTTAACACTCGGCCATTACCCGAACAGGGTCAGATATTTCCAACTCTCGTCACACAGTAATCACCAGCTAAACCGTGCCAAAGGTGTTCGGGTACACAGGGTACTACCAAAGGACCGAACACCAAGAGCAACTACTTCACACAAACAGATCACAGATCAACACACCGATGTTTTGACGTGGTTTAAACCCTCTTGAGGGAAACACTCCATGGCCCCGGCCAAATAGCTTCTACGGGACAATTTATTATGCAAAGAAAGAAAGTTACAAATGAGCTTCTCATAATCGATCAACTAAACAATGACCCTCCATGCTCTTTAAATAGAGATCATAGACCAATCGGGTGTTAAGCCATGGATCAAGGTTAGGTTTGATTTAAGAGAAGTTGAGCCATCGGATCACTCTATGTCGGGAACATATCGTGACTGTCGGATTAAGTATTTACAAATGCATACTAAAGAAACACACTATCCCTAACGGATCTATTACACAAGTTGATCTTAACTAACTCCTAAGTGTCTAAATATCCTAACAAAAGGAACCTACGAGGTTTCAAGAACCACCGAGGCTTACTAGGAAGTAGTTGCAGCATTCCGATTCCAAATCGTATGCATAGAAACCTTCCAACGAAGTGGTACCTTCCAAGTCACAGTTTGAAGGGTTAAAAACAAGAAAAACACAATTATAAAGTAAGTATCATAGTATTACAGTCATTATCATGAAAAATTACCCTTAGAAATGAAGCTCCTGAGCTTAGACACACCACACCAAAACGACGAAGCTTGATGACATTTGCAGCAACACGAGTTCAAAACTCAGAAGACCATTTCATAAATGGGAGAATCGAAGCCCAGTTCAAATTACACTCAACAAACTGATAGAAGAACCTCCTTACAACTGTAATGGTTGTATCGTGGCTTCATTGCAGAAGATCTTAAAGCCTGCAACTTTTAAACTATCTCTCACAGGTCCAAGGTTTGAAACCGAGGAAGGAGTCCTCCTCACTGCAGACTCTAAACCCTACATTGTAGCAACATGGTCGGCTCTTCTACCTTGCAACTAAACACGAAAATGAATGCCAGAAAACCAATTCTCATTACTTACCAACGCAAGCCTAGGGTTTCTTTCTCAGTGCTAGATCTTATGAAGATCAACGGTGGTTTAGTTTCCAGTCGGGCACGTTGATATTCGAGCGACCATTGCAATCAATACTACAGTGATTCCTACATCTACCATGGTGCCAAATCAGTAGACCGAGGGCTAGTGCATGGCACAGCTCAGCATTTTAATGTGCTTATTACAAACTAAATCATGTGAAGACCTTACAACCGAGCTTCCACCTCACTTAACAGTTGAGTGATGTTAATGCTAGAACCTTTCATTACCAGTTCGAAAGCATGCCAAGTATGAGCTTTAAAACCCTATCAAAATCGTAATGATTGCATTGTTAGTTACATAGTATACATTTTATATAGTTCCGAAGGTTTGTTTCAGGCATTTTGACAATAATAATATCACATGCTATTGTATAGTGTAAAATGCATAGGTAGATTATTTATATTTCATTCCTATATTATATGTAAAGTCACATAAGGAAAGTTTATATGGTTTCATGCATTCGTTATATATTGCCAAATAAATTGATATGAGTAAGACTATAGGTATAGTTTACATGCACAATAGAATGATAATTCATAGCATAAGCACCATATTCACAATATATTTCATATGTTAGCCATGTATTGCAAAGTCCAATGATAAATGCGAGACTTTAGGATAGTCTTAAGTTCTGTTGATGCAAAATATAATGATAGCTCATTTTGAAATAGTATAAACACTATTTACACAAGCTTTTAAATAGAGTTACATTTGGAGATTGGTATCATCGTTTTGATAAAAATATTAATAGTCATATTAAGATGATTTTCATAGATAATAATTATAGCAATATAAACACAAAATGACAACGTGATTGTAATAACATTGAAAGGTTTGTAAGCCAGCATGTAAACTAGAATTGGAACCAAAATAACCATACCTCCAGTAACTTGTTTCGCAAGGAAGTACTTAGTGTTCTCATATTACATTGACGTTGAATTGAAAGACACATGTACTCTTAACACATGTTTGTCGTAGAATTTCTTACTTGCGTTCTGCACATGGAAACAGGATTCAAATGCCTTAGCTAAACGTAGCTAAGTAAACCCTAGGGTACCTCGTAGGACCCCTTCGACATCATACAAAACAAACTGTCAGTACTTTATCAAGAACATCATAATAATACAAACCTATGTACAACATGTAATTGCATTTAGAACTTAAGCAGATCTGAGGATTGCTTTCTTGTGTATAATCATAAAATGTCTTTCGTTAAAGAGATTAGCATCCATTTAAATCTGAAATGGAAAATACATTTACATCATGTTTTTTTATTATGAGACATTCTACGTGTCATCTTATTAATTATCTTAGTTAAGAGATTTAACTATTTTTATATGTTCCACATTAACAAATTCATTAATTATTGCTATTTTAAAATTTTAAAATTTTCGATATTTTACGGGATGTTACATGTGGTATCAGATCTCATGTTCGAACTCTAGGCCTGAAAAGGTCGAAGGAAATCGCAACAGAAAATTTTATTACAGCAGAAAAATTCACTAATACAAATTTAAACTACTTGTGTTATACAGAAATTGTTTTTAAGCTACAGGTATGGAAGGATCGGCTGAACATATGGAGGACAGATTTCGACCCAACAGCATGGGACAGCATTATGAAGAAGAAGTCCATGGTGAATTAAATGACAATTCATCAGAATTGTTACCTCCATTCCAACAGTTAAAAGCAAAAATCAAATCTGTAAAACAAGACAATGAGAAAATTCTGAAAGTACAAGAGGAACTTAACCAAGTACTATTCGATCAGTGCCCAACTGATGAACAGGATAGAGAAATTGAAAATACCTCCAAGATTGAAGAATTAGCTCATCAAGACAGGGGTAAGAAAATGAAAACTGATGATGCGAACAACATTTCAACATCATCAGAAGCTGCCCATGAAAAACGCAAAAAGAAACGAAATTATTCAAGTGATAGCAGCGAAGGAGACTACAAACCCAAAAGAAAAAGTCACAAACAGTATGAACAGATTTCTGGGGAGTTCAAGAAAATCAAACCCCCAAACTTCAATGGTGAAATTGAGAAAGGAGAGACAACAGAAGCATGGCTGTCCAACATGAAGAATTACTTCCAAATTTATGATTGTTCAGAATCATTGAAGGCAAAGATGACAATATACAACTAGATTGGTAAGGTAGATATTTGGTGGCAGGACATCAAAAGAGTGAAGGGCATCAAAGACAAGGATGTGAATTGGAGCACTTTTAAAAGATACTTCAAGAAAAAGTTCTTATCTGAACAATACTATGAAGAAAAATCCAAAGAATTCTATGATTTAAAGCTCGGAACAATGAACATGAAAGAGATGAACAGTAAATTTCTAAATTTGCTGAGGTATGTGCCATACCTCGTGGAAGAAAAACCGAAGATTCAAAGATACCTGAGTTGTCTACCTTTCAACATCAAGGACAGAATAGAGTATGACAATCCAAAGACCTTAGAAGAGGCCATGAGGAAAGCAACTTTCTATTATGATACTAATCGGAAAAGAGAAGGGATATCTAACTGGAAAAATCATAAACCCAATAGCTTTGAGCTGAAAAAGAAAAATTTCAGGTTTAGGGGAAATTTTGGTTTCCAAAAGAAAAATTTTCAGAATTGGAATTTTCAAGGAAACAATCTCGGAAATAATCAGCAGCAGAATTTTACAGCTCCTAGAAATACTCCCAATGCTACGATGACTAATGACCAAAAGGCACCTATCAAATGTTTTGAGTGTCAAGGTCCTCATTATGCATCAGAATGCCCCAAGAGGAAGCAAACAGCTAACAATATTAATTCCATACAGACTGAACCTACTGTGGGAGACTTGGCAAGAGAGATGCCTAGAATTAATGCAACACTAGAATACAGGCAAGCTAAGCATCAAGTCTCTATGGTATAGATTGAAGGTATGCTACAAAACCACCCCTTTACTATTTTGATTGATCCAGGTGCTAGCCTGAGTTATATATCACCAGAGGTTGTAGAAAGTATTAATTTGAAAACAGAAAAATTCAATAAATCTTGGTTAGTTAGACTAGCAACAGGAACAAAAAGAAAAGTATATGATTTTATTGAAAGTTGTGTTTTATCTATGAATTAGTTGAAGACACAAACCAAGTTGAATGTTTTACCTTTAGGATCCTATGATATCTTAATTGGGATGGAATGGTTAGAAGCCCATCATGTCATTCTGAATTGTTATGAGAAAAGTTTTACATGTTTAAATGATGAAGGAGAAATAGTAGAAGTAAAAGGTATTCCAAGAAAGACATCACTTAGAAAGATTTCAGCTATGCAAGTAAAGAGAGCAGTTAGAAAAGGATTTCAAATGTTTGCAGTGAATGTAGTGAATGATGAGTTGATTACTAAAGGGGACAAACTGAAACTAGAAGATATACCTGTCCGAAAGGATTTCGAAGATGTTTTTCCTGAAGAGATTCCAGGATCACCCCCTAAGAGAGACCTATATTTTACCATAGTGTCAATACCAGGAGCGGTACCGAATTCTAAAGCTCCATATAGGATGAATATACTGGAATTAAATGAGTTGAAATCACAGTTGAAGGAATTGATTGATAAAAACTATATAAGACCTAGCGTGTCTCCTTGGGGGGCACCTATTATATTTGTTAAGAAGAAAGATGGAACTCTAAGGCTTTGTATAGATTATCATCAACTGAATAAGATGACAATTAAGAATTGATATCCGTTTCCCCACATAGACGATCTATTTGATCAGCTGCGTGGAGCAGCGATATTTTCAAAGATTGATTTAAGGTCAGGATATCATCAAGTTCGTGTGAAGGATGAGGATATTTTTAAAACAGCCTTTAGAACTCGATATGGACATTATGAGTTCGTAGTCATACCATTTGGATTGACTAATGCTTCGTCTATATTTATGTGTTTAATGAACAATATTCTGCACAAATACTTGGATAAGTTTGTTATTGTGTTCATAGATGACATTCTAGTGTATTCTAAAAGTAAAGAAGAACATGACGAACATCTGCGTATTATCTTACAAGTTCTGAGAGATCATCGGTTATATGCTAAGTTTAGTAAGTGTGACTTTCATAAGGATAAGATTCAGTATTTATGACACATAATTTCTAAGGAAGGAATCTCGGTTGACACCGATAAGATAAAATCCATTAATGAATGGCCGATTCCTAAGGATCTGTCAGAGGTACGATCATTTATGGGTATTACTGGATATTATAGAAAATTCATAGAAGGTTTTTCAAGGATTTCAAACCCCATAACCTCCTTACAGAAGAAGGGGAAGAAGTTTGTGTGGGATCAGAAATGTTTAAACAGTTTTAAGAAGTTAAAGGAACTACTAACTACAGCACCTATTATGATGATTGTAGATCCTAATAAGGATTTTATAGTATGCACAGACGCATGTAATGACAGACTTGGTGGAGTCCTAACACAAGAGGGATATGTTGTTGCGTACGAGTCTAGAAAGCTGAAAATACATGAGAAGAACTACTCTACCTATGATTTGGAGTTATTAGTAGTAATTCACACTCTAAAAATGTGGCGTCACCATCTTATTGGCAAAAAATTTACCTTGTTGACAGATAACATGGAGCTGAAGTATTTATTAGATCAGACAAATTTAAATGCTAGACAAGCTAGATGGTTAACTTTTTAAAGTGAATATAATTTTGAAATTCAGCATATTAAAGGCAAAGAGAACAAGGTTGCTGATGCATTAAGTCGTAAAGCAAAGTTGAATTTTATTTCAGCCATCAATACATACTCAACAGATTTAGAAAATCAGATTTTTGAAGGGATTGAAATGGATAAAGAATACAGAAAATTACAAGAAAGGATAGTAGATAGAAATTCTGAAAATTCTATGGCAGATTACAGTTTAAAAGAGAATGGACTATTATTGTACAAAAACAGATTGTATGTACCCAACATACCAAAAGTAAAAATTCTGATTTTAGATGAGATGCACAAAAGTCATTATTCTGGTCATCCAGGTTATCAGAAAACCATCACTATGTTATGGAAAGAGTACTATTGGCCCAAAATGAAGGATGAAGTAGCAGAATATATAGCTAAGTGTTTAGACTGTCAAAAGTGAAGGTTGAACATCAGCACCCAGCTGAATTGTTACAGCCATTGCCTATACCTAGCTGGAAATGGGAGATTATAAGCATAGATTTTATTACTGGACTACCCAAAAATTAGAAACATAATGACTCTATCATGGTGGTAGTGGATAAATTCAACAAGGAAACACATTTTATACCTGTAAAAACTACTCATAAGGCTCCCGACATTGTAGAAATCTTCATGAAACAGATTTTTCGATTGCATGGGATTCCGAAAGTGATAGTTTCAGACCATGATTCTAAGTTTACTAGAAACTTTTGGAGGTCTTTGTTTAAAGGATTGAATACAACCTTAAACTTCAGCACAACATTTCATCCATAAACAGATGGACAGACAGAAATGGTGAATCAGGTATTGGAAGACATGCTTAGGATTTATGTTAAGGACTAACCTGGTAAGTGGGAGGACTACTTGCATTTAGCAGAATTTGCATATAATAACCATTATCATGCATTAGCCAGGCTTAGCCCTTTTAAAATTCTTTATGGTAGGAAATGCGATACACCTGTTTCTTGGAATGACCTAGTAAATAGAGTTATTTTAGGACCTGAATTGTTGCAGGAATTAGAACTAATTGTGAAACAGGTACAAAGAAATTTTAAAGCTTCCCAAGATAGGAAAAAGAGTCAAGCAGATCTTAGAAGGACTCATAAAGAGTTCTAGGTTGGTGAACATGTTTTTCTTAAGGTAAGACCGAAAAAGAGTTAATTGAAATTGGGAAGCTGTGCCAAGTTGGCACCCAGGTATTGTGGTCCTTTCAAAATTTTGTTAAGGGTTGGACTCGTGGCATACCAACTGGCTTTGCCACCAAATCTAAAGATACATAATGTTTTTCATATATCATTTTTAAAGAAGTATGTACATGATGCTACTCATGTTGTAAATTGGAATGATGTACAGGTGGGACAAGACGACAATTTTCATGTGGAATCGGATTGTATCCTCGAAAGGAGGGAAACTTTACTCTGGAATCACACCATTGGGCAGGTAAAGGTGCAATGGAAGCACCTTAGCACAGAAGAGGCAACCTGGGAGTTGGAGAGTAGTATGCGGGAAGCATATCCAACTCTATTTCAAGAACACTCAGAGAGTGATTAAACAACATCGAGGACGATGTTGAGACTTAAGGGGGGGTGTATGTCACCTACCCAAATTTTGAGAATAATAATTTTATTGCAAAATACTTTATGTTAAATTATAATTACAAAGTTTTGTAAATATGACCAAGTTTGGTCAAGGATGATTGTAATTACTGATTATTATTATTTAATCAATTAAAATAGGAGATAAACACCCAAGGGAACTATTAAATGAGTGTTCACTAACCCACTAGGAGGAATGGAAGATGTTAGAAGGCATGGGACAGATGGCAGCATTTGAACTCCACCACTAGCTGTTGGTTATGGTACAACTACCCCTAAATCTGTGGCATTATCCCCCATGTGGGTGGAAGAGAGCAGACAACTCATTAATGACCAGTTAACCACTAAAAGGCCTAGGCAACCTAGATAAGGCAATTTGAATTGAGCAGGCAGCTCCTACAATATTTTCTGCAGAAATATTCATTAAGTGTATCAGGTGATCACTGAGAGATTCGAATAGAGAGGCTATGTGAGAGTGCATTGTAAGTCTGCTAGTTATTCTAAGAAGGAAAACCAGAGGTGCTGGTGCAGGTCTCTTTGACTGCTGAGTCTTTATGACTGGATAATATATATTCTACTGCAAGTTGATGTACTAAGGCTTCTACAGAATCTTCCTCCTGGTGGTTCAGTGAACATGCTCGGGGGTCCTAAGGAAAGTAACTTGGCTATCTTTAGGAATAGGTTGGGTGGAACAAGTTCCTTGGTCTGTTTGTTTCTCCTACAGTTAACCAGGTTCTACTGTTCTTACTTTTGTTTACAGTTAAATGTTTTTCTGCATGGTAGAATTATGATTTACAACTATACAGAAGAATCTATTCTATTTTCTGATTTAAAGATGATATATTTTAAGAATAATTAAGTAATTTAAATGAATGATTAAATTCTTTTCTATATTTTTCCCATATTGTTATCTGTATAGTACTCTAGTACACAAAAACAAATGTAATAGAGATGAGTAATAGGCAGAATCCCATTTGAATGAATAGATAAACACAGTAGTATTCTTGTTAAATTCTGTCATTTAAATCATAAGTTCTTAAACGCAGGAAATAGTACAACATAGTATAAACAGATATATAGCATTCATCTATTTTCATAATAAAAGAAACACTTTTATTTTTGCATAGATCTACATTTTCCAATTCAATTCCATTTACTTTTAGATAGTAATAATATGCATTTCCATATTATAAATTCAATGTTTTCAAGCACTTCATATTCTAAGAAATATAGCAGCTGCAAATCATTTTCTATACAGCTTTGTTATAAGTAAACACTTATTATTTTCATCACTATTTATCACAGTTTGATTTAATATAGATACCTTCATTATAAAAATCAAAACCCTATGATATCACAGACCCTAGATTCTAAATGTTTATTTAGTACACAGTTCCATAATTTACTCATCAGGCCATTCATGGAAAACTCTGTTATTATTTCTAAGGTTATAATAGACATGTTTATCCAAACCATAACCAACATTTTTTATAACCATACCATCTTTTATTCATGTCGAGATTACCAACAAGACACTAAATATCACTTAGCAGAAAGTACGATTTTTGTAAACGATATCTAACGAATACCTTGCCACTCTAGCAATAAAACATACACAGTGTCGAAACATTTACATGCACAAGTCAAGACCCAGTTCTCGGGCTTGAATTCGTAGTACAAGCTTGGTTTCCAACAAAACCTACAGGGTAGGGTTTCACTCTTTGAAACGAGATCGAACCTTATTGCATTGCCATTTCAAAACATACGAAGACCAAACTTTACCAAATCATTATTTTAAACTTGAGTTCCAAAAATGATAATGAAGTACAGGGATTATCTATCAACAGTTATGCAAACCATAACTCTCGGCCAAGAGAAAACTATTGTTGTTTGAAACCAAACCAACAGTTATACAAACGATCCTCAACCATTATTTTAAACAAAACATTTAAATACAAAACAAGCCATTGTTCTACAGAAGTGAGTGAATCCTCGGCTTTAAAAAGTTTCGTATTCAACAGTATAACCGAAATTTCGACAGAGTTCACATTGCGGACCTTTCAATGTTCCAACATTACACAGGGTCTATCCTTATCAACCATAAGCACTAAAACGAGTTCAAGGTTCCAAAACTGCACAGGGTTTTTCCCTTAACAAAGAGCAGTACAAACACAAGTTCGAAATCCTTTTCAAACGATGTAGCAAGTCACTACAGAGTCGTGTAACAACTAAATACTAAGGGTTTACCCTCTTTACAACGTTTATCAAAATAAACATTAAAACTTAACACTCAGCCATTACCCGAACAGGGTCGAATATTTCCAACTCTCGTCACACAGTAATCACCAGCTAAACCCTGCCGAAGGAACCTACAAGGTTTCAAGAACCATCGAGGCTTACCAGGAAGTAGTTGCAGGATTCCCATTCCAAATCTTATGCATAGAAACCTTCCAATGAAGTGGTACCTTCCAAGTCATAGTTTAAAGTGTTAAAAACAAGAAAAACGCAATTATGAAGTAAGTATCATAGTATTATAGTCATTATCATGAAAACTTACCCTTAGAAACAAAGCTCTTGAGCTTAGACACGCCACACCAAAACGACGAAGCTTGATGACATTTGTAGCAACACGAGTTCAAAACTCAGAAGATCATTTCATAAATGGGAGAATCGAACCCCAGTTTAAATTACACTCAACAAACTGACAGAAGAACCTCCTTGCAACTGTAATGGCTGTATCATGGATTCATTGCACAAGATCTTAAAGCCTGTAACTTTTAAACTATCTCTCACAGGTCCAAGGTTCGAAACCGAGGAAGGAGTCCTCCTCACAGCAGACTCTAAACTCTACATTGTAGCAACACGGTCGACTCTTCTACCTTGCAAGTAAACACGAAAATAAATGCCAGAAAACCAATTCTCATTACTTACCAACGCAAGCCTAGGGTTTCTTTCTCATCCCTAGATCTTAAGAAGATCAACGGTGGTTTAGTTTCCAGTCGGGCACGTTGATATTTGAGCGACCATTGCAATCAATACTGCATTGATTGCTACATCTACCATGTTGCCAAATCAGCAGACCGAGGGCTAGTGCATGGCACAACTCAGCATTTTAATGTGCTTATTACAAACTAAATCATGTAAAGACCTTACAACCGAGCTTCCACCTCACCTAACAGTTGAGCGACGTTAATGCTAGAACTTGTCATTACCAGTTCAAAAGCATGCCAAGTACGAGCTTTAAAACCCTGTCAAAATCGTAATGATTGCATTGTTAGTTACATAGTATACATTTTATATAGTTCCGAAGGTTTGTTTCAGGCATTGTGACAATAATAATATCACATGCTATTGTATAGTGCAAAATGCATAGGTAGATTATTTATATTTCATTCATATATTATATGTAAAGTCACAGAAGGAAATTTTATATGGTTTCATGCATTTGTTATATATTGCCAAATCAATTGATATGAGTAAGACTATAGGTATAATTTACATGCACAATAGAATGATAATTCATAGCATAAGCACCATATTCACAATATATTTCATATGTTAGCCATGTATTGCAAAGTCCAATGATAAATGTGAGACTTTAGGATAGTCTTAAGTTCTGTTGATGCAAAATATAATGATAGCTCATTTTGAAATAGTATAAACACTATTTACACAAGCTTTTAAATAGAGTTACATTTGGAGATTAGTATCATCGTTTTGATAAAAATATTAACAGTCATATTAAGATGATTTTCATAGATAATAATTATAGCAATATAAACACAAAATGACGACGTGATTGTAATAACACTGAAAGGTTTGTAAGCCAGCACGTAAACTAGAATTGGAACCAAAATAACCATACCTCCAGTAACTTGTTTCGCAAGGAAGTACTTAGTGTTCTCATATTACATGGACGTTGAATTGAAAGACACATGTACTCTTAACACATGTTTGTCTTAGAATTTCTTACCTGCGTTCTACACATGGAAACAGGATTCAAATGCCTTAGCTAAAAGTAGCTAAGTAAACCCCAGGGTACCTCGTAGGACCCCTTCGACATCATACAAAACAAACTGTCAGTACTTTATCAAGAACATCATAATAATACAAACCTATGTACAACATGTAATTGCATTTAGAACTTAAGCAGATATGAAGATTGCATTCTTGTGTATAATCATAAAATGTCTTTCGTTAAAGAGATTAGCATCCATTTAAATATGAAATGGAAAATACATTTACATCATATTTTTTTATTATGAGACATTCTACGTGTCATCTTATTAATTATCTTAGTTCAGAGATTTAACTATTTTTATATGTTCCGCATTAACAAATTCATTAATTATTGCTATTTAAAATTTTTAATTTTTTTGGTATTTTACGGGATGTTACACCCATACATCCATGAATGTGAGAATCATAAAGATATAACAAGGTATGTGGCTGCCAACAAAAATATTCTCCAATCATAAATCTATTCACCCAAGTGTTGGATGAAGTTCCTCCAACATTAAATGAACCAAGTGTTGAGAAAGAAAAACCATGAGTCTTCAAGTGACTCAAATGCATATCATAGGTGCATCCATATAGATGTGCATCATCATAAAGTAACAAATGATACTGCTGCAAATGTGAGTAAGAATGTGCTCCAACCATGTCATCATAAAAGGTAAATCTAGGATTTCCATACTCCTCATGTGGCACCATACAAAATAACCCTTTCACCCATACTTCATTGAGACTAATGCTGCAAAACATGGAATTGTGTAGGAGAATGAACTAACTCACGCAAATGATCAAAAAGTGCATAAGTTTCATCATGGGAAGGATCCATATGGGTAGTATCATGCAGCTCCTTCAAAAGTGTGAAACCTTTTTCATAGATTGGTTCCAAGGTAGAGGAATCATACTCTTCTTTAAAAATTGCATAACCTTCATCAAGAGACAATTCAAGTTCCTCTTCCACCACATCAAGTATTTGGATCTCTTCAAGTTCATCTTCAAACACATCAAGAACATTCAAATTTACACATTTCTCACAATCCACCATGTCATTAGAATCCTCCAAACAATCTACCATTTGACAATCTGAAACATAGGACGAAAAACAAGTATCTTGTAACTTTTCAAGAAGTTGCTCATTTTGAATTGTGAGCTTATGATTATCCTCATTATTCTTCAAGTATGCATCATGTAACAATTCATTAAGCTCAAATAAATGGTTTCTATAAAAAAGCAAAGACATGAAATTACCTTTGATGTGGCACATTGCTCTTTGAATTTTCTCCATGTCTTCAAGGAAGGATGTTTCCTCCAATGAAGTATCTCTCCAACAAGAATTTGACACCAATGCTTGAGTGTCATGGAGAATGCTGAGGGACTCTTGGATCTTCTTTTCATTCATCTTTAAGGACCCTTCAAGAAAATGAGGCTCTTGCAAATGAACCTCCTCATCTTCTTCCTTCTTTCTTGGACCAACTTCATGAAGCTCAAGTGGTGATGGGGAAGTTGATCTTGTTTCTTCTTCAACTGTTGTAAGGTCTTCATTTTTAGGTTTAATGGAAGTTTGGCTTGCAGCAACACTTTCAAAAGTGATCTCTATGTCACCAACATAGAGGTGTGAGCACCCATCAGTAGGTACTCCTTCATAGTTCAAGCATCCATCAGTAGATGCTCCTTGATTCATGTCCAAGGTAGAATGTGTCTCGAAATGATCTTCAATATTTTCAATAGGATCTTCTTCATGCTCATGTGATGTCTCTTCCTTTTGCTCCTTCAAGCAAGCTGATGCATTTTGTACCCAAGTATGTGCAGAAATTTGAGATGAGCCATCAAAGGAGGGAAGTGGCATTTTACTTATTGCATAATTCAATTCTCTATTTTGAATTGGATTCTTATTACCTTCCTTCATCTTGAGCTTGTTTGAGATAATGAGGTATTGATAAAATGGTATAGTGTTTCTGCAATATTCACTCAAATTTTTCCATTCGAGATGAATTTCTTCCACATATTTGGACTCAAGAAATTTTGGTACAGTAGGCCTTGTTGTTCGTTGAAATTCATTTGCTCTATTATGGGGTCCTGTGCTTGAGAAAATATGCTCACCCATTGGCTTATTTTCCTCACTTTTTCCTCTTCAACAAAAACACTTTTGGTTTCAATATCTAATGGTGGTCCCTGAATTCTTGTCCTCATGAATATCATACCACATCAGGTGCCAAGATCATGCTCTGATATCACTATAATGTCCCTCTTTAAGAATTTTATTAAAATGACCAATTTTTCTCTTTTTCCCCAAATTCGACCTTTGACTAGTTTTGATGCCTAGGTCTCCAATTTGCCCCAAATGCTCCCAAATATTCTGAGGAGGTATATGATGATTTTATAACACAAATATGTGTTTCAGGGGTGCTTTTGGACCTTTAAAATACTTCTGCAAATCCTCTTTCAATTCTGGCCAATGTAGGGTACTTTACTAGTAATTTCCCTTTGACTAGTATTGGTCTCTAGGTCTTCAATTGGATCCAAATGCCTCCAAATATTCAGTGAAGGTGTATGAATGATATTTGTACTTGATTATGATGTTTAGGGATGATTTATTACCATCAAAATACTTCTACAAACTTATTTAAACTTCTGGCCAAGATGGGAGTTTTACTAGTAATTTGGGGTTCCAATCTTCCCAGGGTAAATGCTGAATATTACTCTCCAAATGCTCCCAAAACCACTCGAATTTCTGAACAGAGGAAAGGGATGTCTAAGGGACAATATTAATGTCTTGTGTGCATCGTTATTCAATTTATTAAGCTATTTATAACCCTCTCCCAAATAGCTACAAAATCACTAGTTCGACCTTGGGGGAAATAACATTAAATATCCTTCAAATAAAATAAAATTGAGCAAGATGGCTCCAAATGCTTAAGTGCTGAAAATGAAACTTTTAATACTAATCAATGGAATTCCATACATCATAAATATATTAGAGAAACATTCTTCCATTCTAAATCACCATCAATACATTGGCATACATCAATCTAGTGGGGGAATGGTCACTGTTGGCTCATTAATAATCAATTTTACATATAACCACTTGGTATTTCGACCTGAAACTTTCCGAAGATGAAGAACATAGTATATTAATCATATTACATCAGAAATGGATAATTATAAGATCTCCCAAAGAGTACAAGAGCTCACCAAAAAGGCCATCCCTCAAGGATCAAGAATATGCCATGAAAACTGGAAATAGTTGAAGGAGTGAGCTGCACTAGAAGAAACCATGAGATGCCCTGTAGCTTACACCTGCAGATAAAGACTCCATTAAATCTCCAAATGAAAGGTCTGAATGGCCTTTCCAATTACCAACTTGGATGGGAATCTTTCACCCTCGAAATTGGCTAAGGCAAGAAACTAGTCATCCACTAGCTCTCCCTCTTCACAAATGCAATTGCAAATTTCTCAAATGATCAAAAGCTTCCTTCATTCTTTGTTCTTGATATTTATAAAGTTTCGAAGCTCTCTATGGGTTGAATTCCTTCCAATAGATGCATTCCAACTCAAGTTGGGAAGAGATTCCAAAGAATGCCACTTGTACAACAATTCCTAGTCTCCCACTTCCACCAAATCACATGTGGAAGCATATTAGCTTCCCTAACTCCCTTGAGCGCCCTCTTGGAGACTATTTTTATCCCTGACATGTCATATATGTCATATGTCAGCCTTCAGGTCTGATTTGTGTCATAGGTGTCATAGCATCTTCATCATTGTTGTCATAGAGCTAGGGAATCTAGCCCAAGTGTCCCACTAGCTCCAAATTGCCTCTTCCTCTTCCATGGGAGTTACTCTTCCTCTACATTTCGAGATTGGATGATTCATGCCATGAATAATACCTTTTGAACTCCCCCAATTATGTTACCATTCACCTTGAATTCAAATTGGTGAGAGAATGACGCCAAGTGTAGGGGGAAATCTAGCCATATGTGGGTCCCACTTCCTCCATGTGTCTTCATGATCAAATGCCACTTTGATTTTCACTTGTATATATTTATTTAGCTCCTTTATTAAATATTTATGCCATTCTAATGTGTAAACATCATTTATTATCGTCCTTATGTCAAATCCCAAAGCTTCCACCCTCAACCTAGGAAACTAGTAATTTTCCTCCTAGGCAATATTTTGACCCTTAGCATCAATTTGACAAACTCTCATGAATATGACCAATGGGCTTAGGCTATTGTGACCCAATGCAAATTTTGGGACATGACACACTCCCACATCTACCACATCCACGTCTACCCGCACCTTGCTCAATTTTGCTCTGAAACTTCATTTGGATCGATGTTCCCTCGCCTTCCTGTTATGCTTTCCATGACATCTATGGAACTAACACGTATCCTCATAGCCCTAATCTATATCTGGCTTCCCGCTCTACTTTGCTCCCTGACGTTTGCTCAAAGCCTTGAACTATAGTCATCCCATCCCTTGCCATCCCTTTGGCAGGGACTTAGCTACAACACAACTTTCTATTTTGTTAATTAATTTTTTAAAAGTGACATATATTTATTTAAATAAACATATAATTTGATAGGTATAATTGGGAAATATTGTAATTTCAAAAATAATAATTTTTAAAAAATAAAATTACATATAATATATTGTTTCAAAATAATTATTTTTTAATAATTTTTATATCAATATTTTTAAAAACATTTATAATTAAATAAAACTTGTTTATTTAAATTATAATATTGTAAAATTATCATGTTAATTTGTTTTGATATAAAAGTTATTATTTATATTAGCGTACAAATAAAAATAATATCATAATTATATAGCATTGGTAATGTCAATGTTTAACAATTTCAAAGTTCATAAAATATATCTATAATTTATTATTTGTGTTTGACCAATACCTTTATAAAATGGTTTTTTAGTTTTCATGTATACGATTAAAATATTAAAATAAATAATATTCACTTTAAATAATTTAGAATGTAATTTTAAAATATTTATTATAATATAATTTGAGTGATATAGAAATGTTTATTTTTACATAAATAAAATTTTAAAGAAAATTAAGGGATATTTTTTACATTTTTAAAGTTACATAAACTAAAGTTAGTATTTCCGAGTGTACATGTGCATGATTTCCATATAATCTCATAAGTTGAACATTGAATTGTATATTAAGAACTAATTAAAAAGAAATTGTAGAATCAACATTTTTTACAAAGAAATTATTAGTTCATTAACTTGGCAAGCAAAAGAGGTGAAGGTGGGCATTAAAGCTCATGATCTTCTTAAGTCTAGGCAAAGGTGGCTCTTTGAGTAAAAGTGTAGATTCATAGAAGTAAGAACAAACATACTATACTAATGATAGAATAGTAAGTTTTTAATGAAAAAAAATATTTCATTTTGTCGTTAGTTGCAATTCTTTTTTCTAGCTACAATTCTTTTTATAATTAGCTATATTTTCTTCAAAATTCAATTTATTTATTCATTTAGAAACTCGAACTCATCTTCTAATAATTTATATGATATTTCATTATTATCTCTTTAATTTTTGGCAAACACATCAATCCATATTCTATTCTTTAATGCAATTAATTACGCCGTAGGCATTCAAACAACGCAAGATCATCCTCGCTACTACAACAGATTCTTCGCTCATTGAGCTCATGGAATGTTGCCACGTATATTTTCCAAGCCTTGTCACTTTGTCCAACCAACTGTTGCCACGCATCTTTTCATTAACCGTCAATCTCATGCGACGTATATTTTGAGTCGGTGAAGTTTCGAGTTTGAACAGTAAAGCGGCACCGCAGACTTTGTTTATGTTCACTGTTCCAACTTTCCCCACGAAATTTGGGTTGCTTTCTTGTTTTGTGCGTGCAATGTGTAACCTGATTTTTTTTAGCTTAAAGATACTTGGGATGGTGTGGAAGAGTAGATCCATTTTTTCTGGAATTTTGAAATTTGAATTGGGTATGAGCAAAGTTTCTTTTTAATTTATCGGCAATAAAGCGAGCAGGGCTGTGCACAGTGCAGTAGACACTAACCCCATAGGTGGAAAGCAGCTTGAATCATGCCATAGTAGAAGCTTGTGGCTACGGGCATGACCAAACGATTCCTCTACATGTTACTGCGACGTTTTTGGCAGTCCATGCTAGCCATCTGCGCAAGGCTTGCTAGGATGGGACTTCGAAGTTTAGGGGTTGGTGCTGAATCCACCTGCAATAGAAATGATGAGATCAGAAGACTCATAGAAATCATTATAAATGTTAAGAAGAATTTGGTTCTCGTAGGGGAGAAAAATCCCGAAGTTGCAATACAAAAACTTGTGCAGAGAATAGAAAAAGGTGAAACCCTAGTGCAGCTTCATAGCCTTCCTATTGAAACAGAGATATCCGCTTTTTGTTCCAAAAACAAAGATAAAGACCCCATTGCTATGAAGTTCAGGGAATTGGACCAAATGGTGGAAGGGCGTTTGAATAAGGGTATAATTCTTAACATGGGTGATTTAAAGTGGCTTGTAGAGCAGCCCAAGGCAGGAGGAGCATCCATAGGGTTGTCAGTATCATCTTCTGTGTAACAAGTTGTTATGAAATTGAGCCAATTATTAGCTCGATATGGAGGAATTGGATGTCTATGGCTAATTAGGATTGTGATGTGTGAAACATACCTGCGTCCTCTTTTCTTTGCCCAAGAATAGATGAAACAATGAATGAACCACAATTCTCACACAACTCATGATCTCTTCCTCTGTCGTTGCCCAGACCATGTATAGCCCACATGGTGAACTATGTTCATGCCTAAGCAATCTCCCATTAGAAAGCAATGAGATAAATCTCAATCTCGCTCCATAACATTTGAAACCGAGATTTGGGGATCCATGGAAAATCCATGAGCAAACCCAGTGGAGGCGTGAACAAAATAGAGCAAACATTTCACTTTTGAATATGCATTTTGATCCTGACCCACATTACGAAGAATCTCGGCCAGTGGGTTACAATAATTATTCATTCCAACCAAGGTGGAAACACCCCGGGGATGAAGGGTATTGTGATAGCATGAGTTCCTCTACTAGCATTTGTGTACCATTTTTCTCAAAAACTAATGTACAGTTAGGCATCTCTATATCATCAATCTTGTAAAGGAATTCAAAGAAAATTGATTAATATGAAAGGTAGGGAGGAGAATACAAACCAATGATATGTTCTGCAATTATGAACATGTTGAATAGGAACATTAAGACACTGCATACTGGAACAGATCTAACTCGCTCTGCAACACTTCCATTTTTTCCCCGATAGAAGCTCTAGCCAAATTCTTAAATACGTTTCCTAGGTAACTGCATTTTGTTGGGAAACTACATTGCCTTTCTTATGAGTGTTCGTGTCTGCAAGCTATGACAGATCGACTCATTTAATCAGTTTAACACATTTGCATACATTTTTTCAGCGGATTATTTGTTTGTCGTTATTCTGAGATGGGAAGTATCAATGCCAATGAGACAATACTGGAAACGATGAGGACTGTTCTCTGCTCGAAAGCCTCCCCTCAAACTGCAAGCAAAAAATTGGTTAGGATCACCATGATGATCTGGACCGACGGGCTAGACGCATTGTGAATGGCTATGATGACCTTGACTATAGATTGGATGACATGCATGTGGCAATAGTTTCCTGTGCAAAGTGGATGCCATGCATAGAGACCCGATGAAGGATGGACAACATACTGTTTGTCGGCTGGGTGGATAATTTTATTTGGTTTCAATCATGGCTGACAAGTGTTCATATGGCTTGTGAGGGTGACTGCTAAGTTTTATAAAGTTAGATGATGACAATAAGAGGAGATGAATAGAAAGTTGAACATGATGCATATTCTGGCTCAATATTGTGATTATTTAATGATGTATTAATTTCCATATTTTAGCTAATGCTTGGAATATGAATTAACCATCTTCCCAATGTTTTGTCATATATTTGAAATATTTCTAGAGTGTATTGTCACAAAATTGGAGAGGGGCTTGTCAGATCTTTTTCAGAATGTATGGGCTTAAAAAAAAAGTATGCAATGAGGGTCTTGAATTCTAAGTATGCAATGAAGTCCACTTTTGGTATTGTATTACCAAAGCCTCAAACTAAGTCTATTTGGAATTTGCAACATGGTGATGTAGCTTCATCAACACAACCTGGGTCATATTTTGGTTTTCAGACAGCTGCTCAAAAAATGGATGTCCCTATTGCCAAAGTAAGTACATGTTATTCACATTTGATGTCCATGTCATTTTCAAAGCTGTGTAGCTGGAACCTAGCAAGTTTATGAGATTTTTCTCTCTTTTGTAGAATTCTTTGGAAAATTACTCTTAATTTATTGCTTTCCTACAGGTTGGCCTTGTAATTGGAAAATATGGAGAAACTATCAAGTATCTTCAGCATCAATCAGTTGCAAAAATTCAAGTAATGCGAGAGACAAACTCTGATCCAACTTCTCTAATCAGACAAGTGGATTTGATGGGCAGCATGGAGCAAATCAATAGGGCTGAGAAACTAATTAATGATGTCATTAAAGAGGTGTTTCTCATTCTCAACCTTTGAAATTCAAACTTGACAAAATTAAAAAAGTTTGTGTATATCTTCTTATTATAATTTATCGTTCTATTTGAACATTTGCTTACAATAAGATGTTCTCTTTGAAACTATTTGGATGTCAAGTAGGAAGATGCAGGTGCCTCAGCTACACTTGTTGCACGTGGTTTCAGTAGTGTGCAACCGGGAGCATAACAAGAGCAAATAAAAGTTCCAAACAATAAGGTGGGTTAGTCATATTTGTTATTGTGTCAGTTGATATGTAATGTAGCACGCTTATACTTGGAACCTTTTTACCATTAATGCTCACAATAATCATCATATCCATTTATGGTAGGTTGGGTTGATTATTGGTAGAGGAGGTGAGACCATAAAGAATCTGCAAAGCGGGATGGGTGCTCGAATCCAGGTCATTAGTGGGATTGAAATATTTATGTTAGATTTCTAACTTTTAAACTAGATAATTTTTTCATGAGTTATCATTTTCCTGTTTCAGCTAATACTACTACATCTTCCCAAAGGAGATACATCAACAAAAAGGATAGTGCAGATGACTGGAACCAAGAAGCAAATTGAGGCTTCCCAAGAAATGATCAATGAATTTATAAATAATGAGGTGTGGTAATGTTTGTTATTTTCTTATGAGAAGTGTAGTATTTTGGCTTATTATGAACACAGACAATTTAGATGTTGTTTTGTGTGTGTTTAGTTTGAGGATTATGATATTGCTTGATTTGAATGTGAGTTATATCTTTAAGTTAGGAACATTGAGAAACAACTGGATTGAATTCATGCATATATGTTGTAGTTGTGCATACTTTGCAATATGTCCACAGCTATGTTATCTGCCCCACTTCTTCTAGTTCCCCAGAACTGCAGGATAGATTAATAGGATCTTTACATGCAAAATACACCGCCTCTGTGTTGTCTTCATTGATGTCTAATCTTTGACATCCAATAGTAGGTGATGATGTCTTGCGCTTTTGGGATTATGGTATGATTCAAACATTGCCTCACCAACTCCAAATTAAGTTTTTTCTTAATTCAAGATTATTATTTCATGCACAATATATACTTTTTATCTGATTTTCAATATAAAAACTACTAAATATATAATAAGACAATTTCAATTAACTCAATTTTTTCTTTCCTCGTTGTTTCTCAGAGTGCTTATTCACATAATAGGTAGCCCACAGACTTGTACTTTTCTCAATTAAAATTTTTTGAATCAAATATGCAATATCTTCTTTACATATCGTCTCTTCTTTATATATCTTCTGCTCTTCAGGTCATGTCTAATATGCATCAACCTTTCGAGGAACACCTTTATAATCTTCTGCATATGAAAAATCAACAAAATACCGTTATATTGACTAGAAGCATTTGACCTGTTTCTACAAGAATTTGATTTAATCTTCGAAACAATATCTAAAAGTGTTGGGAGTGTTGATCAACAACAAATTTTCACTTTGTTAAGCTCTGTTGATTTCTGGTTGAAGAAACTAAGGGCCAGGCATCCATATTTTGAGTTTTTTGCACCTCACAATGTTTGAATGCAAGTCAAAACGATTGCTAGAGTTACCTTACAATAATTGTACTCTTCTTCATACTTTTGAATCCCTATGCCAGTCTAAGACAAAGAACTGAGTTATATGAGAGTGACAATAGCTTTATTTTATGTAGGATTAACCTATTGGAGTGCAAATAACAAAAGAGAACTCGTAGCACATTAAGGTTGTAAATGTTTTGAAATATATTTCCTCAGGAAAGAGATCAAGGTTGACTTGGATTTTGTAGTTTAAGTTTAACAAAACGAGCCAAAAAGGAAAAAAATTGTAAATTGGGTTGGCATGTGCCCTGTAGTTTTAGGCTATCTGTATTGTTCATTGAGGATAAAAATCAAATTTCTAAGATAGAAAGCCTGATGTTGACTCTTGGATCTCAAATTTGTTGCAAAGAATGAGATTGGACAAGTAGATACCGAATCTAGTTTTGGGGTTGAATTTTCCATTACCAAACCTAAGGATTCCCAGTGCATAAGTCTTCCACCATTTGGACTCGCTACGTACAAATTGCAAGGAAGTATTTGGACTTCTACTGGAAGTTCTCATCAACAATGAATTTTCACTCTATAAAGCTTTGTTGATTCCTGGTTGAAGCAACTAAGGGTCAGGCATCCATATTTTGAGTTTTTTTCATCTCACAATGTTTGAATCCAAGTCAAAACCATTTTTAAAGTTACCTAACAATAATTGTACTCTTCTTCCTATTTTTGAATCCCTCTGCCAGTTTAAGGCAGAGAACTGAGTTATCTAAGAGTGGCAAGTAGATTTATTTTATGTAGGATTAACCTGTTGGAGTTCAAATAAAAAAAGAGAACTCATAGCACATGAAGGTTGTAAATGTTTTGAAAGATATTTCTTCAGGAAAGAAATCAGGATAGACTTGGCTTTTGTAGTTTAAGTTTAACAAAATGAGCCAGAAAAAAGAAAAAAATGTAAATTGGGTTGATTGTGTGCTGTAGTTTTAGGCTATATGTATTGTTCATTCAGGATATGGTTATCTGTGTACATTGTATAGTGTCCAAATCAAACAAATTTTACACAATTGTTGTTTTCTTGATATCTTATTTTGTTGACTTTTACGACATGCTTGGTTTTCTTGATATATTATTTTGTTGGTTTCTATGTGTTTGGTTTGTACATATAGAAATAGGTGCTTGGTTTTTGTTTGGCCATTGATAAATTTTGTGGTGATTCCAATTGAACCAAACTCTTGGGAGCATTTTTCCAAATTTGAAGTATTCCAACAAAGAATTTTTAATAGTGAATGCAATTGTTTCACAGAAAAAAATCATGTAGTTTGTTGAATTAGTATATTTGGAAGTACAAAATAATGAATGCATGGATATGGATATGGCAGGGTTTTGGAATTTGAATCAGATGACATGTGATAATTTTGGTGATGGTCTATTTTTTACCATTTGTTTCCAAGACATATCTTTTTCTTGCTATCATGGACATGGCAAAAGTAAATGTTGGATTTTGGTTTGTAAAACATATAACATGCGATGTGGAACCAAATTCTATCTGAATTCCCTTTTCAGAGATGCAAGTGGAACCAAAATACTGATTCCAAGGACTGAAAGATTATTGTCTTTTGTTTGTATCCTAGCTTGGTCATATTTTGAGCCTTGGTAAATTATGAAAATGTGAGGTTTAAACCATATGCTACATCACAAGATTTATATAAAAGATCGTTGTCAATAATATTAAAGTCTAAAACTCTGGAAATATGGCTGCAGAATCTTTATTTATAATTCCATATATATCATCGATGAGGGCTTCAAATTAAACTTGAAATCTTTGGAGCGTAAACCAATTTCCAGTAGCGATTATGTCTACGATTTGGGCCCTTCGAAATTGACCTATAAACATATAATTCTTCTGCTCCAGGTACTATAGAATCCATGGTTGTGATCAGAGAATGCATCGTTGGAGCCACTAATGAACCTCCTGACTTCGAGCAAGTTGATGTCATTTCGTGTATTCCAGATGCAATTTCGTCATGAATTTGAGGTTCCACATCTGAATTAATTTTAAGTAGTGTTTAAATCTTGTAACTCTACTGGGATTAGTCATTTAGATGCTTCTCCTTTGTTAACGGGACCAAAATATCAACTCAACTTGGTATTTTGTGAAGATTAACAGGCAATGCCGGATACAAATTTGGTATATAATAAATAAAGACTAATTATTTGAAATTATTTGAAATGGAGAATAAAGAACTTCCAATGTCTTAGCCAAGGCTAGAATAGTGAATCCTTAACTGGAATAACTCCATTTTAACCCATATTTATCAAGCAAAAGGAAATGTTCCTTACTCACTACTTAAAAGGAAATATTTAACAATCTTAGACTTAGTAGATGATGCAAAGAAGCCTTTGACCTTTCTATGTCTATCTCTATGACCTCCCAGGCATTGATGACAATTGAACACCTTGTTTCATTTGTTACACTTTTATTTCTCATTGGTTTCTCCAACGCCCACATCAGAATCACCCCAGACAGATTCACCATCATCAACAGGCCTAATTCTAAGGCCAGTAGGCTAATGCCTAATGCTATGTATAAAGCTATTAACATTTCTTTTCTTGATACCTGTTGTTTTACCACCATCTGAATACTTAGTACTTCCACCATATTCACACTTGGGTATCATCAACTTAGTAGCCTTGGACTTATAGATAGACTCTTGGGGTCATCTCCCTTCCATCCTCTAAAGATCTAATGGCATTTCCATTGCATGCAAGCATCATCATAAACCTTTCCATATCTTTGTCCTCGACAATTTCTTGATCTATTGGTGTTGATTTGACATGCAGGTCTGCTTCTTATTCTTCATTATTATTGGGATAGTGCTTCCTGCCTCATCTACCAGTCACATACCAATTGATAAGGACGCAGATCTTATTCCATGCCATTGTCATCTGGAGTCATCCAACTTCTCATCATCATCATCTTGTTACTGTTTTGTTTGAGTTAGTAAATGGTGTGTGGTGAAATGTATTCAACTCTACCACACCATAGTCTATCTTTCCCATTTGTCTTCTTCTCGAAATCCCTCCATGAAATCTCTCATCTCAACTTCTTTTCACCACCTAATCAACTACAAGTACACAACAACCCAAACTAACTTCCAGCTTTCATAATCCATTAGAGGCCCATATACAGGTCCACCTTAACCAAGGTGGAGGTTCCCTATTTCCATTGTGATTTTTCGCACATACCCACCAAACCTCATTCAATCCATTTTGTCTTCAAGGGGTTTTTCCTTCATGAAAAGTTTCCGATTAAAGAAAATTGTGAGGCATTTTAGTAGCATTGCAATTGGAATGTACCTATTTAATGTTAGTTTTATATGGACATTGAAGTTGTAAAATTCCAAATTGTATACCAAATCATGGTTTCAATGGATTTGTGCATGTTTTTAGTATTTAGATTCAATATTTTTGTAGTATAAAAATAATTTAGATTCAATATTATTGTAAAATAAAAATATGAAATGTTGATAAAGTTAATATTTAATTACTCTGAAAGGAATTATCAATATGTAAGTAGATATAATAGGTATGTCAATTGGGTCTAGATGGTGGTTGGATGGAGAAATTGTCATCCTCCCCATAAAAAAGTAGATTCAAAGTATAAGTTGAGTGAGAGTCTAAAGTTTAGAGATTTTCATCCTTAAAATTTTGATGTGTGTAACTTTATTGACATATGGAAATTTTAGTCACTTCTTAAAGTCTCTTATCTCTAAGAAATATTGTTCTTCTTTATTTCAAGAAATTATTGTCGAGGGATTTATCAGTTACTCAAGTCAAGGTGGTGATATCCCCCCACCATGTTTTAATTCCTCTCAAGATAGGTGATAATATAATTTTAAGACTATACTCTCTAAGAACTCATCCCCACATGAATATGTATGATATGATCTAGGAAGAAAATTGGAGAACAACCTAAACAAAATTACACCAATCAAGTTATGGGCATAGAAACATAAATAAAGATAGGAGGAAATCAACAAATAAAATGTATAAAAATCATGTTAAAATGTAAGAATGCTTGTATCATTGTGTAATTTTTTCAATAATTTGCATTGTGATCAAGAGTGTGAAAGAGGATGACTAACCAATCTATGCCATGCTTCGTATAATACATTGTTTAATAAGAGCACATCCTAGTGACAAGATCAAGGTTTGGTGGTTGAAGGCATTTTGGTTATGTAATTGTCAATGATTTTTCATCTCCTAGCATACCATGTGTTGTTGTTAGCACATATGTGTAATGATGTTGACATTCTTGATGTGTGTGTGGGATACCAAGTGTGCACAAACCGCTAAAGTGTGTGCATGCAGTCTACTGATTCGTGTATGCACATGCTTCAAAGGTGTGTGTGCACATGTTGAAATTTGGTGCACGCAACTAGAATTCAATACAAAAAATATTGTATATGTTTTTCGGGGGTAAGGGATTACCCTTTAACCTTGTATGCAATTTGTGATAGGCGCTTGCCAAGGGAGATGTCCCTTGGACCCAATGATGGGAGTTGTGTGTCATGGTTTTGGGGGCATAAGGGTAGGTTTGGTAGGAGGATATTGACATGGAGGATGGGAAATTTTTGGCATTTGTGAGAATGTGAATTGGATACTCATGGCTATTCTTGGATTGAGGTAACCATATTTTTTCATTTATAATGAATCTAGAAACATAAATTTAAAGTTGATGAAGTTGCAAGGTCAATCCTTGTTGCTTAAAATTTGAGTTAAACAAAACAAATATTATGATGTGAAAATGATTTTTTTTCTTAAAAAAGTTTAGCAAACTCTTTCAAGATGGGGCCATGTTGACACTAATGAATCTAGGTGGTTGAATTCATTAATTAATGAAAAATTGGGAAGGGTCATTACAATAAATCACATAACTATTTTAAAGATAGAATTGTGATTTGAATTTCTAGAGATGTTCATCGATGTAAGGAGATGCCTTCTACAACTAATCCATATATGCAAGCGTGGAATTAGCATAGCCACACCAATTGTTGCGATGAGTTCAACTTACATACATAATTGATATTCTATGATGTGATAACCACTTAAATGAATCACATAGACATATAATTTAATTTATAAATCATTGACATATTGGCATGATAATATGGGAAGAACTCAATTCACAATTCTAATTAATGAAGTATATAAACAAAAAGATATGAAAATGTGGATCTAAAGAAGATTTGCAAGCTACTACTAACCACTAACTCAATCAAAATATTAGGGTGGTCTAAAAAGAATCTTTGAAGGGAATATGAAACAATATGTTTTTATATGTGCATGTTCCAAGTTATAGTGCACAAAAATGAAGAAGATGAAACAAAGAGAAGAAGTTAATTTATTGTAACTATTAGTCTTTTAAATGCAACTACTAGTCGATTTTTCCATCCATGCATGTGGTCTTATGCTACATTGGATTGTATGTCTACAATGAGGGTGCACATGCCAAGGTACCACAACAATCTATAAGCATAACCAAACTTTGGAACTACACAACCATGCCATAGTGCTAGAATTGCAAGATTGAAATATTAGCACATGTTCAACACAATGCTAAATTGTCACTCTAATCCATGTCGAAGTTGATTTATGCACATCCCACAATGAGTTCAACATAAAGGTTACAACTCCGATACAGTAAACAAAAGGGTGTGTCCATATTTTGATAATTTTCTAATCATGAACTTAATCAATTTCTAATTCCTTCTAGGATCAAATATCCTTGCCTAGGAATTGCCCCCCAACAATATTCTTCTAGTTGGGGCAACGTAGCTTGAATTTGATAAAGTTTCAAGGCTTTATCCTTACATTGCAGACTACTATTTTCTTTCATCACCTCATTGACTTGGATGATAATCTCTTCAAGAGTTGATATGAAAGACTTGGTTTATTTCACATTGAAGACTAGATGAATGCCCATGAGCAGTAGTAGGTCTAACTTGAACATGTTGTCACCCCTATTCCTTGGAAATACTGTAATTTCTAAAAGTGTTGCTCCTTCATGGAAACACCCAATCTAATCTTGGAATAATTCCCCTCTCATGTTCATTTCTATATTTTGAAAATTGTGCTCAAAATAAAACAAATCTAATTATGAATAGTTCTAAAATCAATTTCAAACTAAATAATGAACAAAACTAAAAATAAAATTTATGGTAAAAATACTTGTTCACTCTATTTGATAGGCCATGAACATTGCTTTCTTTGAAACAATATTTTATCACCCAATAAAACATGTGGGAGCATACAGATACTAAGCTGGAAATAAAATCCAAAATTTCTTGATTCTTGGGGTAATAATAGTGTCATGTCCCAAAATTTTGAATTGGGTCACAATGGCCTAAGCCCCTTGGCCATACTCATGATAGTTTGTCAAATTGATGCTAAGGGTCAAATAATTGCCAAGAATGATGTCCAAGTTAGTAATAATGTGAAATTAGATCCAAATGGACAAGATGGGTCACATTAAGATAAATTCCGAATTCAAATTTTGTAATATACCCATCCAAATGAACTGTCATGGGGGGGAATTACTAGTTCCCTAGGTTGGGGGTGGAAGCATTAAAAGTTGGGATAAGGGAGCTGCAAGACCCAAAGTGACCGACTTACAAATTTACATTAAAAGTGTCAAATAAATAATAATGAAAAGAAAATAAGGTGGCATTGGATCATGAGGGCAGATTAGAGGTTGTCGGACCCCCATGTGGCAAGATTCCCCACTCCACTTGGCATGATTCTCTCCCCAATTCGAATTCAAGATGAAGGGTAACATACTTGGGGTAGTTTAAGAGGTATTATTCATGAAATGAGTCATGTAAGGTCGAATTGGAGTGGAAGAATAACCCCCATGGAAGAGGAAGAGGCAATTTGGAGCTAGTGGGACACTTGGGCTAGATTCCCTAGCTCTATGAAAACAATGATGAAGATGCTATGACACCTATGACACAAATCATACCTGAATGCTGACATCTGACATATATGACATGTAAGGGAAAAAAATAGCCTCCAAGAGGGCGCTCAAGGGAGTTAGGGAAGCCAAAGAGACACCTATTCGAAATTGGTGGAGGAGGAGGCTAGAATTGGAGAGACAAGTGGCATACATTGGAATCTCTTCCCAACTTGAGTTGGCATGAATATCTTGGAAGGAATTCGACCCATGGAGGACCTTAGAATTTTATAAAATTCATGAACAAAGAAGAATAGCATCTTTTGATCATTTTTTATTTGCATCTTTGCATTATGGAAAGGAGAGCTAGTGGAGTGTTACTCTACTTGCCTTAGCACCAATTTTGAGGGTGAAAGATTCCCATCCTAATTGGAAATTGGAGAGGCCATTCAAAAATTTCATTTGGAGCTACAATGGATTCTTTTGTTACATGTTGAAGCTATAGGGAAGGTCATGGTCACATCTCTTTCATCTTGCTTCTACAACCATTCTTCTATTTCTTGGCATATTCTTTCTCCTCGAGGAGAGGCGCACTTGTTGAGGTGATGAAATATTTGGGATAGATATTGAGGCCCCATATATTTGTATTCTGATATATATAGTCTATTTCTACTTCTCATAATAATTTCAGGTCGAAACTCAAAGAGATTTGATGTAAAAATGCTAAACTATGAACAAATGGTATCATTTCCCAATACCTTGTTATTTGCACTTGAAGTGGTATCAAGTTTGAATGTTTAAGTCAATTTATGATGTATTAATGTTGTATGGATTGCCATTAATATAATTAATAAGTTTCATGTTCATTATAAAAGCATTTGGAGCAATATTCTTGAGTTTCATAATAACTTATGAACATTTACTATCATTTCCCCCCTATGTCGAAACTAGTCTTTTGTATTTGATTTAAGAGGGTTGTAGCAAACTTAATAAACTGAATGGTGATGAATATGAGACTATATTGATGTCCCATAGATATCCCCTTCTTCTTTTCAAAAACTTGATAGGGTCCAATATATTTTGTAGATCCATTTCCAGCATCTACCCCCATGGGGAATTGAACCCCAAATTGCTAGTCAAAGTCCTTACATTGGCCAGAATTAAAAGAAGAGTTGTAGAAGCCTTTTGAATACTATAAGGCATCCATGAAACTAATAATAATGTCCTAATACCATACATATACCTTCTGTAACAATTTGGGAGCATTTGAAGCCATTTGGAGATCAAGAAGCCAATACTAGTTAAGAGAAATTGCTAGTCAAATCCCCTACCTTGGCCAGAATTCTAAAGAGAGTTGCAGAAGCCTTTTGAAGACTATAAAGAATCCATTAACCTCATAATTATTTCATAATACCATCCATATACCTTCTGTGACAATTTGGGATCATTTGGAGCCATTTGGAGATCAAGAAACCAATACTAGTCAAAGGTCGAAATATTGGAAAAAGTTGAAAATTTCACCATTTTAATAAATTTCAAAAAAGGGACATTACAGTGGTATCAGAGCATGATCCTTGCACCTGTGAATTATCATACATTGAAGAATAATTTGCAGCCATGTATTACTATTATGATGACTCCTATGATTACAATGCTTATGAGCAGTATGTTGATGATTGTGAGCAATATGAAGCAGAATATGAATGGCTTGAGGAAGAGGTTCCATCATGCAACACTTCTTACAATTTCACGAGGAATGAAGATTATTATTACGACCCTTTGTATTATGGAGATGAGTGTGTCACACTACCAAAGGATAACTCGATGAATGAATTACATTGAGAGCAACATGTAAAACCTTGCCCCAACAATATCAGACATATCTTGATTGGTATATAGGAAATACAAAAAATGCCCCTCCTTTCGAACACTTTTCCGATTGGGTGTTTGCAAATAGGCCCAAAAATGAAGATGTGGAGTTAGTGAATAAAAGTTTATGCCATGCTTGTAAAATACCTTGGAGAGAAAATCATATATGTGTGAGGAAAAGATCAATGAAATATCTGAAGCTTCAAGGAATGCATGTATGTCCTACTTGAGGAGAGTTTTTGGGATTTATTCAAAACAAGATTCCAAATCTATTGATCGTAAGGAAACCAAGGGGAAAAATGCATCATCTTGCTTGAAGAGAAAAAGGAGGAGATCCATGAACCACCTAGTTCTGAAATAGGTGAAGTAGAAGAAGCAGTACATGAAGAGGATCGAAAGTCACTCCCAAGTGACTTTGAAAAAGATGAAGAGACATCACATGAGCATGAAGAATATTCTATTGAAATTATTGAATATCATTTCGAGACACATTCTACCTTGGAATTGAAACAAAGAGCATCTACTGATGGATGCTTGAACTATGAAGGAGTACCTAATGATGGGTGCTCACACCTCTATGTTGGTGACATAGAGATCACTTTTGAAAGTGTTGTTGCAATCCAAACTTCCATTAAACATGAAAATGAATACTTGTAGCAATTGAAGAAGAAACAGGATCAACTTCCCCATCACCACTTGAGCTGTTATACCTCAATATTACACATTGCATTGTAGTGTTGCCTCCTTGCATCACACTTCCCCTTAAAGATCATTTGGACATTCAAGAGTGAAAATCATTGACTGAACTCTGAAAGCAATCATCTCACCTGCCACATTTCACCTAGATAGACTTTATATGAGGAGACTACCGCGCCTTGCACATCAGGTAGGGCACAGTAGTTAGGATTACCGCATTTTTCTCAGTCCCTAGGGCGCGGTACTATCACTTTATGCTTAGTCCTAGGGGCACGGTAGTCTAAAATTAACCTTTTGCCTTGGATTTTGGGATCTCAACCTTCAAGGAGATTATGTTGGGATTGCCACCTTTGATTCGATCTCAACTCCCCTCTCTGTTTAGCTGGCATGATCCATTAAACACTCCATAGATCCACACTTCTCTCTTGTTGGTTAATCCTCCTACACACTATAAAAGAGAGGCCTTCCATGAGCAAAGGGGAGGACTCTTTGAGATATCAAACCTATGGTCTTAGATTTTTGTGGAGATAGCTAGAGGAGAAAGCACTTGGAGCTGGGAGTTGGCTTGGACATCAAGCAACCATTGTAAGTAACTTCAAGTTTGCAATAAAAATAAAACTTGTCTTGTTTCCCAAATTATGTGTGTTGATGTTGTTTCAATTACATGGTTTGTTTCTATTGTAGATTTAGATTCTAACATATATTTCAAGTTGCTAGAAATATTGTATGTGCTTGTACTTTGATTCATTCCAACAGGTTCATTCGCGAGGACTTGAGGATTGGAGCAATAACTAGGACGAGCGACTAAATCAAAGGTCAGATTAAATCTCTTCTATCTCTTTCAGCAGTATAATCTTGAAGCATTTGTTTGGATCTAGGAATTCAAGGTAGCATTTGTTATCTTTTTGTCTTAGTTTAAAGTCAGTTGAGTCTACTTTAACCTAAGAGAGTTTCTACCTATCCGTAGGGAGAAATATCTACAACAAAAACTGGCGACTCCACTGGTTTGAACCCCATTTGATTGATTCATTTCACTTTCAGCCATTCTTGATTGTGATTTTTCTTTCTTTTCAAACTAGTACTAGATTTTGGTCTCTTTGACCTCTATTCACACCTCCTCTACATCCTTTCTCCCTCTGTGATCAGTGAGTCCCCTGGGCCTGCAACACCCCTGGAAAATTCAAAATTTTTCTCAAAAGTTGCGCTTTTTGCACCCTTTTGCAGCAGTACCACGCCCTTATAACTCCCTACAGAGTGGTAGTACCCTGCCCCTTGCACTCCTTATAGCGCGGTAGTGTACCAATACCGTGTCTTAGCCTGTAGAAACCACGCAGTAGCGCCTACATTTTTTTTATTTTTTCTTTCCTGTTTGATTTTCACAGGTCATCTCTCATCTTCTCTGCCTCAGATTGGTTTCTCCTGTTGCTTACTAGCATCCTGTCCCTTGCACAGTTATTTGAGGTTTGTTTGGTTTGGCATCATTCGGATTGTTTAGATTGGCTTCGAAAAACTTGGGACGTCCTTGTCTTTTGAAGTCATTTTCTTGGGTTTTGCGCTTTGTTTCCTTTGCATATTTATCTATTTATTGGTCATTGGAATAGATTGGTCCCTTGTTTCCATTTTTTGTTCAAAGGAAAGCTTTATTTTGCCACTCTTTTGCTATATTCATGAAATTAGAAAACATAAGCATTCTTCTTGCTTTAATTCAATCATTTGACATTCTTGGTAGAACATTCATGAGAAGAAGAAATGCTTGTTTCATATTTATGTGCATTTGACTTAGACGATATTATTAGGTTCTTTTCTTTGTCTTCCATCTAATTGGAACGTTTGTGGAATCCTTCTTTCAATAGATTGGATGTGTCTTTTTCAAGTGTAAAAAGGTAGGAAATAGATTATAATTATTGCATTTGGTGTCCGTAAAAGATCTTTTTTTTTTATTGCTTTGGGTTAGTTTTGGGTACATCTTCTACTTCTTTCTATCATTTTGAAACGAAATAAAATTGCATTTGAATTGGGTTGTACATATTGGGAACGAAAAGAATTCTTCCTTACTTTAGCTAGTGTTCATTGAAGAGAAAGGCTCATTTCGATTCATCTTCGTTTGCATGGTTTGAGTCGTCACAACACCATCAAGTTGCACTTCCATAACCCGATTGTCTAAGACAACCTCTAAAATTAATCTCCCTAACTAAACCAACATTAACCTCACTTGAGGAAATCAAAAGAACTTGGTAGTTAGATAGGACACCGGGGATAGGCATCCAAATAATTCCCCCTTGTTGTAGTGCCCCTAGACTTTTGTAGACATTGAGGGCACCTGCTGAGTGACACGGCCGTTTGAAACATTAATTAAATAACCTTTTGGCCTTATTTTTTTGAGTATGTGTATCTAAACTATTGATGTAAATGAATAAAGTGCATATGTTAAACGATTAGCTATGACAATGGAAAATTATGTTGATAGATAATGCTTAACGACTAGCTGTACGGTGATTATGTATTTGTCGACGAAATGTATATTTGATTAGAAGTTTGAATAAATCATAAATGTTTAACAATACTAGATTTAGAAATCAGATGATGATTATTGAGGACAGTGCTACTAATAATTTGTTGTGAGAAGTGTGTGTAGAAACAAGTGAGACGGTTCACCAACGGACACACAAAGGAACATGAAGGGTCATAGAGTACGAGTAAATCACACACAGGGGGAGCGATGACGATGTCGACTTTCGATAAGAATACCACGCATGAGCAGATAAGCACTGATCCGCTTGCTCAAGAGGAATGCGTGAGGGCGTACGAGGTGGGCCACGACGGAGCTGGTCACGTACGAGTTGAGGGGCGCGCAGTGAGAACGGACTCACTCCTCAGCGCCATTAGTCCCTAGATAGCATGTAGACGGAGGATGGATGGTAATGATTCCTAAAATCCCTACAAGAGTTCCCGCAAGTCAAAACGGAAATATGGTGGCAGAAGGGCCCAACGACGCGGTACCCTGTCGAGAATGGAAAGAATAGACGCAAGGACCCAACGAGGTGGTACCATGCCAAGGAATGGAAACCATGGATGATTGGACCCGACGGAGTGGTGCCATGTCAGGGAATTAAAAATTAAGGAACCAAGAGCCCAACGACGCGGCACCGTGATCCTAGTGAGTTTGATTGTTAAATTAAACTACATAAAAACTTAGGAGAATAACTCTAGATTATTACTTAGCAAATGCATAAAAAATAGTTTAGACATTTGCACATGAATAGTTGTTTTTGTTGAGCATTTAAAATAATAGAAATCATTATTTAGGAGCAAAATAGAATCCTAAGATTAGACACCTAGTCAACTAAAAGCTAGGAGTTGATTAAAATATCTGGGGGACAAACTAGAGCAAACTTAGGGATGTAGGTGCACTTCCCAGAGAAACTGACACTTGGATGGGTGAGTGTTTTAATTAAATAATTAATTTAAAATATTTAATTATGCATGAAGCGACATGTGTCGCAGGAGATTTTCCTTTATAAGGAAGGCTTAGGGAATGGGTAAGGGGCCCATAATTTGGACGACTGTCGTAATTTTTGAATGCCTCAAAGACTTGCTGCTATCTAAGGGTTTGGCTTAGAAATCTTGGTGGGAAGGGAAGCCCAAGCTGAATTTCTGAATTACTTGTGTGAACTCTACGGCCCGATTGGCTCGGGGGTCTGGAAGGAAGAAGAGTATTTCCAGAGTGGTTGGGTGGTTAACCGAGGTGTCCGCCGGTGAATGGTTGAGATTTCTAGCAGCAGGGTAGTGAAGATCTACTCCAATACTACTTTCAGAATTTCGTCGGTAGAGGTAATACTTGTCATTATTCTTGTTATTTTGTTTAAATTTTGTATTTGAAGAACCTGTGAGAAATAGTTCAATGGCTGGAAGTACTGACTGTAATTCCTGATTGTGTAAGATTATGTATGGTATAATTTAAAATTCCACTGCACAGATGTATGTATATATAGCGATATGTTTTAATCCCCTGCTTTTAAAAAGTATTCTGTAATTAGAAACGTAGTGTAGTTCCACTCGATCTCTGTTCTCCCCATTAAAACGCAGATTAAAATTAAGTTTTAGATTTACACTATTACCCAGAACGAGATTCGTATTCCTTACTGCTCTCCTGTCATAGTTTTATTCCAAATCTTATTCAAATGTAAATCTTCTTGATCTGCAATGTATGTTTTAACACCAATCGTGATTAGTAGTTGTCATTGTGTTGAATGGTCGAGATCGAGACTGTACATAGATTACAGTTCTCAGATCTGATTTAATATTTATCTCCTTGATCTGAAATGTATGTTTACACACCAATCGTGATTAATAATTGTCATTGTATTGACTGGTAGAGATCGAGACTGTACATTGATTATAGTTCTCAGATCTGATTTAATAATTATCTCCTTGATCTGCAATGTGTGCTTACACACCAATCTTGATTAACAATTGTCATTGTATTGACTGGTAGAGATTGAGACTGTACATTGATTATAGTTCTCAGATCTGATTTAATATTTATCTCCTTGATCTGCAATGTGTGTTTACACATCAATCATGATTAATAATTGTCATTGTATTGACTGGTAGAGATCGAGACTGTACATCGATTACAGTTCTCAAGATTTGGTTTAATATTTATCTTTGATCTGCAATGTATGTTAAACACAAATCGTGATTAGTAGTTGTCATTGTATTGACTGGTCAAGAACGAGACTGTACATTGATTTCAGTTCTCAAATCGATCGGATCGGACCAGATCCCTCATGTAAATTCGTTCTCTTTCTGTTATACTTATCCAGAATGTTTTCGGGTCGTTTCAGTAGATAAATTTCCGATCGAGACTGCATATCAATTGCAGATCTCAGATCCATTCATCCGTTTAAATCATAACCCATCTCTTAAAATCTACAAAAGACCCGGAATGCAGGACGGATGTTAAACCATTGAGATCGAGATTACATTTCGATTGTAATACTTAGATCTATCCAGGATCATGCATCTCAATTCCAAGTTTCAACTTAACGTTCCAGATCTAGATTTACATGCGATTATCTGCGTGGAATTGTGGTAATAGAAACAACATTTTATTTACAACACCCTCCACCATCCTGTACATTCTCTATCTTGCAAGTCGAACAGCCAGTAGGGTGCGATTAAATTTTAATTGTTTATTCCATAAATGTTGATTATCTTTAATCCAGCATATACTCGGCAGGGTAACGATTTGTGCATAACCTATTGTGCACATACCTCCGTAATCCTGCTAGTAAACTGGACTACAACTGTAACATTCACTTTACCCTGGTTACTTTAATTAAAGTAGGAAGGAAAAACCACAGTAAAACTCAGACTAAGTGAAGACGCAACTGTGAGTTATCAGCAGTTTAAATGGTATAGGAAGTTGCGTCTCTCACTAAGTATGTTAACTACTTTAATATCGCTGGTAGGAGTAACGCTCCGTCTTCAATTAATTTATCATCTACCATTTTTATTTAGAGTAAAAGCATACAGATCCGGTCGATGGACGTTGGAATAAATTATGCCTAACACGAATTGGCTTATGGTTAGCATCCAAAAGAGCTTATGCAGTTTATAATTAATTATGCATTCGCTTATTTATTTAATTAATGTTTAACGTTTGAAGGATTATATACAATTCGTTATGTATAAGGATGGTGCACTATGATTTAGAATAAATTACCTTTAAATGCTTTATATGTTATGAAAAATATATTTATCTTTCCTCAAATAAGAATTTTGATTTAGAATAAGCATACACCTATACCTTCATACACTTTTATAGTATTCATTAAGTTCGTAATTGTTTAATGATGTTGGTGTCATTATTTTTTATTTGAAAAACAAATAAAATCGTGCTTATGTATCCTTGAATGACACATGTAGTTGCCAATTTGGTCCCGGTCTCCTCTACCGTTTACATTCTCTGCTCTTGAGATTTCGTTTGAATTTCATTGGATAATATTAATAAATAGTACTAAAGTTGGATGGAAAGCAAAATGAATGTATTAGAATTCATAGTCATAGGTATAATCGTTGCGTTTATGAATCATGAAAGAATTAGAGTTACAAGTTACTCTTGAGTTTTTGTTTTATTGTTACATTGAATAACTTGAGTAAATCGTAATATAGCTAGAAGGAAAAACAAAATGATGGTACTCAAATTCGAATTTTATAGCCTTATGGATAAGCGTTGTATTGGTGAGTAGGAAGGAAATGAACTACTAATTCTTTCCTTTGATTCTTTTAAAATGATAAAAATATTAAGGAAGTTTAGTGGATAAATAAATTATATTAATTATATGGCTTACTACTAATTCTTTTCTTTGATTCTTTTAAAATGATAGAAACATTAAGGAAGTTTAGTGGATAAATAAATTATATTAATTATATAACTTACTACTAATTCTTTTCTTTGATTCTTTTAAAATGATAGAAACATTAAGGAAGTTTAGTGGATAAATAAATTATATTAATTATATAACTTACTACTAATTCTTTCCTTTGATTCTTTTAAAATGATAGAAACATTAAGGAAGTTTAGTGGATAAATAAATTATATTAATTATATAACTTACTACTAATTCTTTTCTTTGATTCTTTTAAAATGATAGAAACATTAAGGAAGTTTAGTGGATAAATAAATTATATTAATTATATAACTTATTTGAATTTTGGATTTGAGTAAAGTTACATTTTAGTTGGTAAGGAAATTCTATTGTGGAGAGAGAGGATAGATGTTCCTTAAGTTGGAGCCTCAAGACCGTTCTAAGAAAAGAATTTGGTTGATGTTAATTTGAAGGAAAGTGACTAGGTCGAATGTCCATTTATTTTTTTTTCTTCCCTTTAAAAAAAAAAATAAAAATTTCACGACTGAGGAAGTCACTACACTTGTCGTTATCATCTGAAACATAGTCGTTGTCCTCTAGGGTACTAAAATCCTCTTGTATTTCTTGACACGGTTATCGACCAGTTTGTGGAAGAAGGCCCCCCGTCATTTCGGGAGCAAGTCGCGAGGATAGGTTCCGGACGGACTTTGTGAAATGCCACACTCCACTTAGCACCTAAGGACATCTATCCATTGTCTTCCTTGTATTGTTCGGCCACCATACTGGAAGTACAAGGGTGATAAGACATAAGTGCCACTTCCTTCTCCAACATGTCATGAATGAGGTAGCTTAGTGACTTTTCTTCTAGGGCTCTTTACCCAGGATCCCTTTCGATAGAGGGATATCCTTCCATTATTGGTCTCTCATTTTGTATTGTTCAACTTGGATTTCATCACTTGGCGAAGGATACAATTTGTTGAGGTATCCAGCTCTTAGTTAGGAGGTTTTGCTTGCTATCTTGTAGAGGGTCTTTTTCTTTGTAGAGCTGCTTGTTGGAAATTTGGCCATTTTGTTGTACAGTTCGCTTACTGTGGCAGTGGCCTCAGTATAGTTTTTTGAGCTTGCTCTATTGGCCTGTGAGCCTTGTCTTTTCCTAGCTCCCCTTTTGCACGCTCGTTTTCCTGAGGGTTTTGAGTTCTTTTTAACAAGATTTCGTCCACATCACTTAGTCATGTTCCATGGCGAATCCATCTCCATGCGCCCAAACTCCTTCTGGGACTACCAATCAAGAGACCCCTTCTCAAGGGGTACCTTTTGTCTTTCCTCCAGTTGGAGATATTGGTCCTCCCTTTATTGCCACGTTAAATCTTCCTGGAGTAACCATAGGATTACCGGTATGGTTATTCAATCTAGTGATTCTGGTTGTACCCAATGTTTCGAATGTTAACTCTCCACCACGACAGAGTCAATCCCAAACTAGTCCTCCCCCTTCTTCGTCGGATGAATCTTCTTCCGTTCCTTCTTCCTCGCCTAATCAAAGCAGTAATGTTAGTAATCGGGAGGATAAGAAGAAGAAGAAAAGGAATATTAAGAAGAATAAGGATAAGAAAGAGACCAAGCGTAAACCAGTTGTCTCTAATGGCACTCATTCTACGAAAACACCTTGTAAGCCCAAGTTCCCTTGCAAACTCTGCAAGGGTGATCACCTTCTCAAGGATTGCCCTGGTCTTTCTTTTGTATCAGAAGTGTGGTCTAGAAACCCCAAACCACTTGTATCATCAACCTCTAACCATCATGTTGATGACACTCCCTTAACCAGTGACCCCCCCTTAACTAGTGACCCCTTGGTGAAGGGTCAAAAGGGTAAAGTCCTATATCCCTGTTTGATATGCAAGGGTATGCACCGTACTTTCCTTTGTCCGAGCATGGATGAAGCTTCACGGTGGTTGGAAGATATTACTGGTGCTTCCAACAAACGATAGTAAGTTGTCCCTCGACCCCCCGCTGGTTGACCAAGTGATCAATTCAGTTTCATCTGCAATTGATCCCACTCCCCCTCCCGAGAGTGAAGTGATTGAGTCGCTGTCCTCCCCACTCGATCCCACTCTTTCATTGGAGAAAGTGCAGATTGAAGCAGTCACCTCGACACAATCTTCGTCTCATTATTATCTTCCAAGCGAGAGTGATTGATAACCATTGATGTTTTTCTAGTCAATTCTGATCATGATGGGAAAGAGCCCGTTTTCATGGGACCCCCTCCAAGTACTGAGGTCATTTCATTTGATTGGAATGGGTTAACAGAATCGTGTCTTCCTTTGAGTATTCCTTTTCAAATATCTGTAGGAGTTTCCGATAAAGAAATTTTTCGTACAATAGTTGATGAGGGAGCTTCTGTTAGTATTTTATCCTCAACTCCTTGGCAAGCTTTAGGTTCCCCTTAGCTTATGCCAGTAACTGACCGGATATTGGCTTTTAACCGAAGGCCTACTCGACCTTTAGGGATCCTTCCTCAGTTACTTATCACTTTGGGAGGGAAAACTGTCTGTATTGATGTTATGGTAGTCCAAGGTCCCTTAGATTTTAATCTGCTCCTTGGACGTGATTATGTCTATGCTATGAAAGCTGTAGTGTCCTCACTTTTTCGGGTGATGTATTTTCCCCATCATGGGAATATGGTGACCATTGATCAGCTTTCCTTTGTGACACCCACTCATCATATGACTCCTAGCCATCAGACTTCCCTAAATTTCCCACATGTTTTGGTGGTGTCTTCCCCTTAGAGATGGGGGAAGGACTCCAGTCTTTGGAATTCGTGCCGGAGTCACCCCGCTAGCAATCATGCTGGGGGGATTTTTCCTCCTACATGCAGATGTCATGTTGAGAGCTTTGGAGCATAGTTTTTTTTCCGATGTCAAGCTCATTAAAAAATGAAACCATTTTCTCAAGCATAGTTTACTTTTGGTTTTAAGCTTGTGTAAAAATGAAACCAACCATCGTTTCGAGCATTGTTCATTCTATTTCAAGCTCGTTAAAAAATAAAACAGGCCCCTACAAGCATAGTTTACTTTCAGTTTCAAGCTTGTGTAAAAATGAAATCCATCATGAGCATAGTTCCCCTTCTATGTCAAGCTCGTTAAAAAAATGAAATAGGTTCCTACGAGCATAGTTTATTCTTTGCTTCAAGCTCGTTAAAAAATGAAACCGACCCTCAAGCACAGTTTACCGTTGGTTTCAAGCTTGTGTAAAAATGAAATCAATTCCAAGCATAGTTTACTTTCAGTTTCAAGCTTGCGTAAAAAATGAAACTACCTTCGAGCATAATTTCTTTCTGTTTTAAGCTCATTAAAAAATAAAAAGGACCCTTTCAAGCATTGTTATTGTCTATTTCAAGCTTGTGTAAAAATGAAATAGCTCTCCCTTCCATTTGTTTGAGTCCCTTGCTAGAGTTAGGATTTGAACCTTCATTTCATCTGCCTAGGTCACTTGGTCCTAGTTCTCCCTACCCCCCTGGTGAACACATTCAAATTAGTAGCCTAGATTTTTGGGTAAGGAAGAAGAGTAGTCAGATGAAATGAAGCTTGGGGGGCATGTTTAGCCGTTAGCAATCATGCTGGGGGCATTTACCAACCTCTGGTCATCATGTTGGGAAGGAACCCGTCAATGGGCCTTAACCTTGAGCATATTTTACCTTTGGCTTCAAGCTCGTTAAAAAAAAATAAAAAATGAAACCAGTTGTTTGAGCAGATTTCTATTCCTATGTCAAGATCATTAAAAAATGAAACATATCCTTTCCCTTTGAGTCGAGTCTCCTCGTAGACTTAGTACCTGAACCTTCTTTTCACCCGCCTATACCTTAGGCGAATGAAATGAAGCTTAGGGGCATGTCTTCAACCTCTGAAAATTACGTTGAAGTCAACTCGATTGCCTCTCCACACCACGTTAGAGCTAAGTCACTTACTTCTAGCAATCATGCTGGGGGCATGTACCAACCTTTGGATTTCATGACGGGAAGAAGTTCACCATTGGGAGCATTCTCGAGCATACTTTGCTTTTTTAGGTTTCGAGCTCATTAAACCTTGAAAATTTACCCTGAGCATAGTTCATTTTCTATTACAAGCTCGTTAAAAAATGAAGCAGACATCATGAGCATTCTTCCAACCTATATTTGAGCTCGTTAAAAACAGTAAGATGGTATTTGAGCTTACTTTTCACTTTTTTCGTGCTCTGGTTAAAAGCATGAAAAGTGGTTTGAGCTTAGTTTTTACTTTTTCGTGCTCTGGTTCAAATATGAAAAAGATTCAGAGTGCTTTTGAAACCATTGTCGTGCTTGTTAAAAATTGAGCAAAAAGGTGTGTCTAACGAGTATAGGTTTATCACTTTATCCGGCCTCGCTAGACTATTTACGGAAAAGGAACTGTGACGAGTTTACTTTTTCCTTTGTCGTACTCGGTCATCAACCATGACAAAGTTGTACATGGAGTCCTCTTTAAGCTCTTTTCAGACTCCCTAAATAGGAAAAGATTGCCAAGTGAACTTGATGCTTTCACGCTTGTAAAAGGATTTGAATGATCGTCTCCCTGGTGATGGTTTACCCCTTTTTCGGACCAAGGGGCACTACTCACAAAAAATGAATACTCCAGCCAATCATGACTGGAAGAGTCCTCTCCTGCATTGTTTTACCCTTTTTTCTGGCAATGAGGCTAACTTTACGAAAAAGGACCGTTGGAGTCTTCTTTAGTTCTTTTCAGACTCTCTAAACATGAAATGACGACTGAGTTTTCCTTCCTTGCACTTGTTAAAATTCAACATCGAAGGGCCCACTTTGGGACGAACCCCTCCTTTCTCAGGTTCAAAAAACATGTGAGATTGGACTCATCTATGAGATGAGCTATACCGAGCATCTGTTATCCTCCTCAAGCTCGTAAAACAACAAAGAGGTACTCGTCCATCATGTTGGGGGAAAATGGAAAATGAGTCAAGTTTGTTCTATTGGCAGCTTGTCAATTGTCACCTTTGAACATGGCATGCATCTGTCTCTTGTCTAATTTTGGGTATTTATCTTCTCCCGCCGAGTTATGGTCATCATATCAAGTTGTCTCTTTTACCACGAGCCCACTCATCGTATGTCTGTCCTCTTCCATCGCTAATCCCTACGGCCAAGTTCTGCTCCATGCCGTTATGTGTTCAAAGGTTTTGCGTTGCTCTGATTCATCCACTATGTCAAGTCCTCCGCTGTGTCAGTACATGATCTATTGTTTCATCGTTTCATACTATCTCTCGTTTCGATTTTGTGTCGATGATGTGGGAATCATTATGGCCCACCTTCGACGAGTCTATTCCTGTTGACACCAAATCACTATCCAGGAATTAGTCTTAGAAACCAACCTTAGTACCTTGGTACCTGCATGCCTCAATGGCAGGATCCCTCGTATTCGACAGTAGGTTTTCATCATTGACCTCTGATTGAATGATCTCTCGGATGCTTGACATCAACTCGTTTATTCGCATTTCATTGAGATGTACTATAGATACCTTGGGGATCATTGTCATCATTGGTGATTTCCCTCGCATTTGTTAACGGTTCACATCATTGACTAGTAATCAAATGGTTTCTACCATGTTCGACTTCAACACCTTGTAATCACATGGCTAGATTCGTATCATTTGCGATCAGGTAGAAGACCCTGGACACCCTTTTGTATTTTGATTATGTCCAGGTTGCAATGGAGATTTATTCTGTATTGTCACACAAATCCACTTATGTATTGGTCGTGGCTGTGTCATTACTATCTCATGGATCTACGCTTGTTCATAGTAGCCATGATTTGTCTACAGTCTACATCATCTTAGTACTTATGGATCTGCAATGTATTGGTTGGTAGCCATGCTTTGAGTCAACTGTTTTCGAGCATGGGAATGCCCACCTTGGTGGTATATCTGACATTTTGTTTCTATTTTAGCTCCTTGTTGCTCCCCTCGATGCTATCTCCGCAAATTATTTATAAAGTCTTTCGGCCATCAGTATCTTCTGACCTCACACTTTAGGGGGCATCTGTTATACCTCAATATTACACATTGCATTCTAGTGTTGCCTCCTTGCATCAGCAACCTAAAAATGACACTTCCCCTTAAAGATCATTTGGACATTCAAGAGTGAAGATCATTGACTGAAATCTGAAAGCAATCATCTCACTTGCCACATGTCACCTAGATAGACTTTATCTGAGGATACTACCACACCTTACACATCAGGTAGGGCACGGTAGTTAGGATTACCGCATTTTGCTCAGTCCCTAGGGCGTGGTACTACCGCTTTATGCTTAGTCCTAGGGGCGCGGTAGTCTAAAATTAACCTTTTGCCTTGGATTTTGGGATCTCAACCTTCGAGGAGATTATGTTGGGATTGCCACCTTTTATTCGATCTCAATGCCCCTCTCTGTTTAGCTGGCCTGATCCATTAAACACTCCATAGATCCACACTTCTCTCTTGTTGGTTAATCCTCCTACAGACTATAAGAGAGAGGCCTTCCATGAGCAAAGGGGAGGACTCTTTGAGATATCAAACCTATGGTCTTAGACTTTTGTGGAGATAACTAGAGGAGAAAGCACTTAGAGCTGGGAGTTGGCTTGGACATCAAGCAACCATTGTAAGTAACTTCAAGTTTGCAATAAAAATATAACTTGTATTGTTTCCCAAATTATGTGTGTTGATGTTGTTTCAATTACATGGTTTGTTTTATTATAGATTTAGATTCTAACATATATTCCAAGTTGCTAGAAAGATTGTATGTACTTGTACTTTGATTCATTCCAATAGGTTCATTCGCGAAGACTTGAGGATTGGAGCAATAACTAGGATGAGCGACTAAATCAAAGGTCAGATTAAATCTCTTCTATCTCTTTCAGCAGTATAATCTTGAAGCATTTGTTTGGATCTAGGAATTCAAGGTAGCATTTGTTATCTTTTTGTCTTAGTTTAAAGTCAGTTGAGTCTACTTTAACCTAAGAGAGTTTCTACCTATCCGTAGGGAGAAATATCTACAACATGAGCTTCATGAAGTTGGTCCAAGAAAGAAGGAAGAAGATGAGGAGGTTCATTTGCAATAGCCTCATTTTCTTGAAGGGTCCTTCAATATGAATGAAAAGAAGATCCAAGAGACCCTTATCATGCTCCATGACACTCAATCATTAGTGTCAAATTCTTGTTGGAAATTTTCTTCATTGAAGGATCCATCCTTCCTTGAAGACATGGAGAAGATTCAAAGAACAATGTGCAACATTAAAGGCAGTTTCATGTCTTTTCTTTTTGATAGAAAAAAATTGGTTGATTTTAATGAATTATTACATGATGCATACTTGAACAATAATGAGGATATTCATAAACTCAAAATTCAAAATGAGCAACTTCTTGAAAGGTTGCAATATACTTGTTTTTCCTCCTATGTTTCAAATTGTCAGATGGTAGATTGCATGGAGGATTCTCATGACATGGTATATCACGAGAAACATGGAAATTTTCATATACTTTATGTATTTGAAGATGAGCTTGATGATATCCAAGCACTTGATGTGGTGGAAGAGGAACTTGAGTTTCCTCTTGGAAATGGTGACACAATTTTTGAAGAAGTGTATGATTCCACTACCTTGGAACCAACCTATGAGGAACGTTTTGCACTTTTGAGGGAGGTTCATGATCCTACCATTATGGAGCATTCACATGAGGACACTTCTACACTTTCTGATCATTTGGGTGAGTTGGTTCATTAGCCTACATCCTACACTTCCATATTTTGCAGCATTCATCCTATTGAAGTATGGGTGAAAGGTTTATTTTTTATGGTGCCACATGAGGAGCATGAAACTCCTATCTCTCCTTTATATGATGACATTATTAGGGCCATTTCTTATTTACAATTGCAGCAGCATTCCTTGTTACCTTATGATAAAACACATCTACATGGATGCACTTTTGATGTTCACTTGAGTCACTTGAAGACTCATGATTTTCCTTTCTCCTTGCTTAGTTCAATTGATATTGGAGGAACTTCATATACTAATTGGGTGAAGAGATATATGAGTGGAGAAAATTATTATTGGAAGAAACATACTTTTTTATTTCTTGATGATACACATGTTCATGGATGCACAAATGGTACTTATGTGAGCCCCTTGAAGGCTTATTGTTTTCCTTGTTCCCTAGTTGGTTCAGATTTTAGTGGAGGTTCTTCATTCACTTCTTGGATCAAAGAACACATGGCTGATTATTTTGATGCATCTTACATCCTTTTCTAGAAGCATTATAGGACATGTGATCCTCACCTATGTCATTGGATCAGATTTGATTGGTCACTTGAAGCTTGTATACACTTGGCAAATGGTGGTCTACTTACTTGGAGGTATAAGCACTTTCATGATTCTTTGATGAAGCACCTCCTTGATGTACATTTTCATTATGTTGTTATGTACTTTGATGATATATATTTTATACTCATGATGTTTGGAAGAATGCATACAATAAAATGGGATCCAGGAATTCTCTTACCTGATGGTATGAGTTGGATAGCACTCCTAATTGTTGGAGTGCAATACAAGCAACAGGACCCTGGAATAAGTTTTAGTCCCATTGATTTCAAATTTTTTGGGAAACAAGTAGTATGGGAGATTGAGTCCCCACTTAATAAAGTGCTTTTAATCAGAGTAGTGCAGCAACAAGCATGTTGTTTCCTCTCTAAAATATTCATGGAATCTCGAAGACTGAAAATTGGGCAACACAGTGGCAACTTCAGGAATTATGCAGTGGTATCAGAAGGGGGTTTCCAAAATATGAAAGAGGTAAAGAGTAATTGTGAAAACATGGTTTGATGGATTTAATCAAAAATTTGGTGTTTAGTGGTGATGTTACAGGGGATATCAAAATGAAAAAGAAAACCCACATCTCCTTGCTTTTGGAAACACACAATTGTAGTGCATGGGTGGCTCTGCTCAAGGTTTTAGAAGAGACGTTTTGGGAAGCAAAATTTTGGAAAGAAAGTAGGTTCTTCCACATACATGTTTTGAAATTGCTTGAGTACAAGCAATATTGGGAAGGGAGGATTTGTCATGTCCCAAAATTTTGCATTCGGTCACAATGGCCTAAGCCCCTTGGCCATACTCATGATAGTTTGTCAAATTGATGCTAAGGGTCAAATAATTGCCAAGAATGATGTCCAAGTTAGTAATAATGTGAAATTAGATCCAAATGGACAAGGTGGGACACATTAATAGAAATTCCCAATTCAAATTTTGTAATATACCCATCCAAATGAACTGTAATGGGGGGGAATTACTAGTTCCCTAGGTTGGGGGTGGAAGCATTAAAAGTTGGGATAAGGGAGCTACAAGAACCAAAGTGACATTAGACTTACAAATTTAAATTAAATGGGTCAAATAACTAATAATGAAAAGAAAATAAGGTGGCATTGGATCACGAGGGCACATAAGAGGTTGTGGGACCCCCATGTGGCAAAGATTCTCCACTACACTTGGCATGATTCTCTCCCCAATTAGAATTCAAGATGAAGGGTAACATACTTGGGGGATTTTAAGAGGTATTATTCATGGCATGATTCATGTAAGTTCGAATTGGAGTGGAAGAATAAATCCCATGGAAGAGGAAGAGGCAATTTGGAGCTAGTGGGACACTTGGGCTAGATTCCCTAGCTCTATGACAACAATGATGAAGATGCTATGACACCTATGACACAAATCAGACCTGAATGCCGACATCCAACATATATGACATGTCAAGGCTAAAAATATCCTTGAAGATGGCGCTCAAGGGAGTTAGGGAAGCCAAAGAGACACCTATTCGAAATTGGTGGAGGAGGAGGCTAGAATTGGAGGGACAAGTGGCATACATTGGAATCTCTTCCCAACTTGAGTTGGCATGAATCTCTTGGAAGGAATTCGACCCATGGAGGACCTTAAAATTTTATAAAAGTCATGAACAAAGAATAATAGCAGCTTTTGATCATTTTTTATTTGCATCTTTGCATTATGGAGAGGAGAGCTAGTGGAGTGTTACTCTACTTGCCTTAGCACCAATTTCGAGGGTGAAAGATTCCCATCCTAATTGGAAATTGGAGAGGCCATTCAGACCTTTCATTTGGAGATACAATGGAGTCTTTTGTTACAGGTTGAAGCTATAGGGCAGCTCATGGTCACATCTCTTTCAGCTTGCTTCTACAACCATTCTTCTATTTCTTGGCATATTCTTGCTCCTTGAGGAGAGGCTCACTTGTTGAGGTGATGAAATATTTGGGATAGATATTGAGGCCCCATATATTTGTATTCTGATATATACACTCTGTTTCTACTTCTCAGAATACTTTTAGGTCTAAAATCAAAGAGATTTGATGTAAAAATGCTAAACTATGAACAAATGGTGTCATTTCCCCAATACCTTGTTATTTGCACTTGAAGTGGTATCAAATTCGAATGGTTCAGTCAATTTATGATTTATTAATGTTGTATGGAGTTACATTAATATGATGAAGAATTTTCATGTTCATTATACAAGCATTTGGAGCAATATTCTTGATTTTCATAATCATTTATGAAGATTTACTATCATTTCCCCCCTATGTCGAAACTAGTCTTTTGTATCTGATTTAAGAGGGTTGTAGCAGACTTAATAAAATGAATGGTGATGAATATGAGACTATGTTGATGTACCCTATATATCCCCTACCTTTTTTTATAAACTCGATAGGTTCCAATATCTTTTGGAGAGCCATTTCCAGCATCTACCCCCATGGGGAATTGAACCCCAAATTGCTAGTCAAAGTCCTTATATTGGCCAGAATTAAAAGGAGAGTTATAGAAGAGTTTTGAAGACTCTAAAGAATCAATGAACCTCATAATAATGTCCTAATACCATCCATATACCTTCTGTAACAATTTGGGAGCATTTGAAGCCATTTGGAGATCAAGAAGCCAATACTAGTTAAGAGAAATTGCTAGTCAAATACCCTACGTTGGCCAGAACTCTATAGAGAGTTGTAGAAGCCTTTTGAAGACTATAAAGCATCCATGAACCTCATAATCATGTCCTAATACCATACATATACCTTTTGTGACAATTTTGGAGCATTTAGATCCATTTGGAGATCAAGAAACCAATACTAGTCAAAGGTCAAACTATTGGAAAAAGTTGAAAATTTCACCATTTTAATAAATTTAAAAAAAAGGAAATTACAAATAGGGAGGGAATATTACTCCACGATTAAAGGGTAATCATGTTGGGATTTTCCCATGTTAGAAAAAATTGTTTGAACCACCCTTAGACCACTCAAACGAAACCACTTCGCATAACATTTGTTTCAATACTCTCTTTTTCGCTTCATTGCATCTATTTTCACTATGGAATTATGACCCAAAATTTGACAAGAAAATCTAACGACATTCGACGAAAAGGATTGTGTCATCGGATTTCACCTTCAAAATTATGAAATATGATGAATGTTTTTTAAATTGATTCAAGGGTCGGTCGGATATCTGACGGCCCTTGGATATCCGACGACATTTGTCGTATATTTCGATATCCGACACTATATAATGCCCATGGTTGTCGGATATCCGACACTATATTATGCCCGCGTTATCGGATATCCAACACTCTATTATGCATGCGTTGTCGAATATCCGACACTATATTATGCCCACGTTGGCGAATATCAGACACTATATTATGCCCGCATTGGCGGATATTCGACACTATATTATGCCCGCGTTGTCGGATATCCGACACTATATTATGCCCGCAGGGGCTAAGGAGAATTCATGTGGTTGTCAGATATCCGACATGTATTTTACAATGGTAACTATGCCTAATTCATCGGATATCCGACGAACTGTTATATTTTAAAATCTATAAATTTCGAAACATTCCAACATGTTTTCTATACAAGCGACGATTTGCGGAAATTATTTTATTCTTCGGCGGACTGTTTTCCGTAAAAGAATACATCATTATTTCTAATGTTTTTTTGATTAAAAATAGCGAAGTGTGGAGCTTGATTTTCTAAGATCGATAATCTTCATTCAATCTCTTTATGAGAAAATTTCAAATAGTAATATTCCCGATCCAAACGAACAAAATCGACAATTGCTTGCTAGATTGTGGGATGTACTGAAAATAAAGGATAATGGGAAATGTTATTGTCCATGTAGTCAATGCAGGGGCTTTAAGAGGAGAAGAATAAATATCAAAACAACTAGAACATGCTAAGGGGGGACATGAATATCGTCCATTTGTAAGTTTTGCATTATATATGTTTTTATATTGATTGCTTTTGTAAATGTATGTATTATTTTAATATTTATTATATTAACTTTTATCTATTGATAGTTTTATGTAATTATAAAGGAAAGACATCCTACGACATATCGTCTGGAGGAAGTGCTTTTAGAGCAAGTACCGGAGGAACATGGATCTATGAATAATGGAGAACAAGTGAATGATCATACTGAAGAAGATGATCATCATGATAACATAGTTGACGATGATGGTACAAATAATTTGATCGATGATTCATTTAATGTTGGAATGGATGATCATGATGATGATGATTTTGATTATATTCATGATTTACCTCTTCTTGAGAAGGCATACGAACCCCTTTATGAGGGATCCAACACAAATCTTCTCTTTGCTATATTGTTGATAATGAACTTGAAGGTTATGAATGGTATTTCAAACACATCAGTCATACAGATGTTAAGGTATGTAATATATTCCATCACATAATATATATGATCGTGCTAAAGGTTATCACTGTTCGTCTAATAATTGTATTGTTATTTCATAAGTCAAATTAATACGGATGAAATGTGTTTCATTAATATTATTTATATATTATATTAACTAGATTTTTTTTTTTAATTTTTTGTAGCATGATAGCTGAATTTTTGTTACCACCATCAAATATTTTACCTCGCACATATCGAGATTTATCTGCCATCATGAAAGAAATTGGAATGCAGTATGAAGCAATTCATGCATGTCCTGGTGACCATGTTATATATTATAATCAACATGAATTTACAATAGAATGTCCAGAATGTCATATCAGTAGATATCGAACAGATCAAGTAACAAAAAGGTGCCTAGCAAGGTTCTTCATTATATTCCCATTATTCCACATTTGCAACGACTGTTCAGGTGCCAAAACATAGCGCAATTTATGGATTACCATGCATGGAACAGAAGTCAATATGACATTATTCGAATGCCTGTAGATGGGTTTACATTTAGAGATATGGAGGAAAAATGGCCTCACTTTAAAGAAGAACCTCGTAATCTTAGGATTTCTTTGGCAGCAGATGGTGTCAATCCATTTACAGAGATGAGATCTGTTTACTCGGTGTGGCCTATTTTTGTTATCAACAATAACATTCCTCCATGGTTGTCAATAAAGAGGGAGCACATAATGTTGTCAATGATTGTTCCAGGTATATTGTGTCTACAGCTTTTTTTTTTAATGTAGTGGCATCTCATTTGTCGTATTTTGTTGCATAATGTCATATATATATTTTTTTATTTTTCTCTTGTGCAATATGGTTTATATATCTATATGGTACTCATAATTATATATTTTATATGTTCAAATCAATTAGGTAAGCACCAATTCAAAGATATGAATGTATATATCGAACCTCTTATTGACGAGCTACTAAAGTTATGGAATGGCATCACTATGTATGACGTATCTAGACCAATACGACAAAGGAAATTTCAATTCCATGCAATGCTTGTATGAACAATACATGATGCCTCAGGGTTAACCCATTTTTGCGGTTTGTAATTATAAGTTCCACTTTATTTTCATTTAATTTTATGAATTAGTTAATATACTATGCACACATGTTTTTCTAAATAATCCATTCATTTTGTATATAATTATAATTGACATAGATCTTCCATCTCTTTATGTAGGTATTTAGACAAAGGGGAAATTTGCATGTCCATTTTGTGGTCCTAAGATCAAATCTCATCATTCAAAAAGATTAGGAAAGGAGGTGTTTGATGAGTATAGGCACTTCCTCTCTAAGAATCACAGGTATCGAACTACCAAAAAACATATGTTCAATGGCAAGCAAGAGACTGCATTAAAACTGCAGAGACCGACACCTCACCTATGGAAGTTGCAATATAATAGAAATCGTCAAGGTACGTATGAATCATCATATATGAAATGTTATGTATTTTTTTTATTGTATGTTGTTTACTGTAATTGACATTGATTTCTGTAATTTCTTTATAAACTACGATTCATGATGGTCGTTGTGATCATGAAGGCATTAATGAGATTCCACGAGGAATGAAAATTTGTCCTAGACAATTCAGTAGGTTCCCCTACTATGAGCACCTACAAATTTCTCATCTATTTGATACATTGCATATCAGAAATGATGTGACTGAAACATTATGGTGAATATTGGATGGAAGGAGTGAGAAAGAAAAAATCATCAAAATTTGCAAATACATTCAAGAAGGCAACCATGCAATGAAAGATGTCATTCAATTTCATAGAAACAGAGAGAAAAGTAATATAAACTCGCTTCCATGGATGTTAACGGACTAGCAAAGTAATGTTGTAAAAGAAGTCATGTGAAAAATTAAATTTTCCACCGGATTTTGTGCGAACATGAAGAATATCATAACAAGGAAAGGTGATTTTGCGGGGGTTAAAACGCAATGTTAGCATGTCTTCATGAAGGTAATTATTATGGTATGCATATAATTATTGTTTTTTTTCTATTCCAGTGAATATTGTTGGTATTTTGTTTGTCTACTCTGTGTTTAAAAAATGAAATGATTTGTATATTGTTACAGTATGATCTACCTCTCTCTCCCGGACAACTTCGCCAACAATGTCAAACAAGTAATATATAATCTCGGGAAATACATGAGGTAAGTAGTGATTTTTTGCATGCGCTTAGTGTTTTTTTAATTCATCGTAGAACTTATATTTGATTTTTGTGCACTAATTCATGTTATGTAATATAATGTTTTTTTTGTTAAATCTCTTGATTGGGTTGCGTCACTTGTAGATGGTTGTCATCTAAATAAATCCATAAAGAAGATATAAAGTATTGGAGGAGACAAATTCTTCGTCTCATGTGTGAAATGCAGAAGCATATACCTTCGGCATTTTTCAATGCACAGGAACACTACCTCATACACCCAGTTGAGGAGATTGAATTGTGTGGACCTGTGCAGTCAAGGTCCATGTGGATGGTTGAGAGGCACTCGAAATTTATGAAGGGTTTGGTTAGACAACGAGCAAATGCTGAGGGTTCAATGATGGAGGGATATATGGTATACCAAAACATGTTGTATATTAGTGAATATCTTCCTAAATTAGCATCAAAGCTCAATTGATGTCGCATTTGTGATCTGGACTCCAATAACAATTTCGAAGGGGAGTACTTGAAGGGGAAATATAGATCGAGGAAGGTGAAAGGTAATATAACACATTTGACTGTTTATTTTTATGTATATATATCATACATATTCTATTTTTATATTCAATATATTGCATCAATTTAGAGTGTAATATACTTTGTTAAGTGAATATACATTTGTATTGAATTTTAATTTTATTGTCATCAAACAGTTGGTCGAGAGTGGGATGCACTTCGTTTATACATCGCAAACAATATTGACTGGATGAATGTATGGATGGAACGATGTGAACAATATGGTCATGGAATATCACGGGAAGGTGTGGCTTCATTTGTTAAAGCACCACATCGCAATGGAGATACCAATCTAACACAAAGGGAAATCGATTTAGCATATGGTTTAAAAGATAAGCAGACAAGCATATTAATAAACCACGTTTTTTTTTTGCAAACATATTGTCGATGTACACGCTGATGTTTTTCCCTGTATGGAATTATAAACATGCACTTAATCATAAATATTGGATCATTATGTAATCTTTTCTTGTATAATGGCTTGTTGTAGGTAAAACACCATAAGGCTATGTGGTGCAATGGTTGTAGATATCGCATCAAAAATTTGGATGAAACAAAGAAAACATCAGATTGTGGGATATCTGCAGTCTTTGAGGTGACCAATGTTTCCTCTAGAAGTGACAGACATCCAGAACTCTCTGAAAATCGATACTATGGGTATCTAGAATATATTCTTCAGTGTGACTTTAAATCCTTCAAGGTATTTCTGTTTTTTGTCAAATGGTACAAGTTACGATTGAATCAACGTGATCCCAATAAAACAATTATTGAACATGATAATGGATTTACCATGGTAAATACAAGGTTGTTTGAGCCAGGAACAGAGCCCTATATTATTCCAACCCAATGTGAACAGGTATTTTACTTTGAGGTTCCAGGAAGAGCGGGTTGGTCATTTGCTGTGAGACATGATCCAAGGGGAAGGCCGGTAAAGTATAACGCAGATGAAGTTAATTAAGAGGTTCTCAACGAAGAAGAATATGTTGAAAATGATCAACATGAGTTAGATGATCATGTTCCAGAAGAAGATGTCGAATAATTAGTTGAATCAGATGATGCAACAGACAATGTCCATGAAGATGATATCGACAATGACATAATGATCGTAACTGACATCAATGATGATGATGATATGGCCAATCCTTATAATGTTGACACTGGATCGGATGATACAGATGATGACTTGGATGAAGAAGATGATGAATTCCATTGATGTGTATGAGGTATGCAAGAATATATCTACTCTATATATTTTGATTTAATATTGCGATATAAATATTGAATTTTATTGGTATGTATAAATTAATTGTTTCTTAGTGTTTTTTCCATTTTCCCGTATGTTGGAATATGTTATAATTAGAAACATTGCTTGTTATAAAGTATGACAAAAAATGCATTTAATTTTTTTTGTACATAGATATTTTTGTCGGGTTATGGGGAATTGAGAGTGATGTGAGGGGGGGGAGGGGCCATAAGAACTTCCAACTTCACGTGGTTGGCCTTGTTTAGTAGAGAATATTAAATTATTCTTGAAACAAAGAGAAGCTCAGTAAGGAAATGCACAATTATCATGCTAACCAAAATGGTGTGCTTGATCATGTACTACACGGGTCCAACGTTGAGTTTTTTTAAATTTGTGCTGGCTTGGACTGAAATTTGGCATGGTTATACTAGATGCATGCATTGACGGTGTGGGAGGGTTTCCTGACTCAAACATGACTGAGACCAACAATTCGAGCATCAAAAACCACACCTATAGTTTAATAGATATCCTACCGAAACTACATTATAAGAATTCTAGTGGTATCCGATGCCTCTTTCTGTCGGTGGTATATTGGCGAGGTCCTCAGAATATTCATCATCATCATCATAATCATTTTTGTTGTTTTCATCACCACCACCACCACCATCATCATCATCATCATCATCATCATCATCGTCATCACCCTCTTCCTCATCAACATCTTCATCATCATCAGCTTATTCATCATCATCATCATCATCATCATCATCATCATCATCACCATATTCATCATCATCACCATCGTCATCTTCATCATCATCATCATCAACATCATCATCATTATCATCATTATCATCATCTTTCTCATCATCATTATCGCCATCTTCATCGTCATCAACATCTTCATCATCATCATCATCATCATCATCATCATCATCATCATCATATTCATCATCATCTTCATCATCATCTTCATCATCATCATCATCTTCATCACCATCATCTTCATCTTCATCAGCATCATTGTCATCTTCATCATCATCTTCATCATCATCATCATAATCATCATCATCATCGTCATCACCATCTTCATAATTATCTTCATCATAATCATAATCATCGTCATCATCATCATCATCATCTTCATCATCATCATCATCATCCTCATCATCATCATCATCATCATCGTCGTTGTAGGATATCCGACGCAGATACCTAGAAAGATCGATCACGTTTGGCGTTGGTGGTTTGGCGAGCTTGTCGGATTCTTTTGAAGGGGGTGTCGAATATCCTACATAAACTACATTATAAGAAGTATGATATCCTTCGGTGGTGTAGCTAGGGTTTTACCCCTAGCTTGTGCCAATGAGCACCTACTAAGGAGAATGGACTCCTTAGTAGCAGTTCAATAATGATTAAATGATTAAGCTAAAACAACAATTAACAAACTACTTTAAGCATTGCATGAGACATAAATAAAAGATGTAAAAAATGGTTTTATATTAATGTTACCTTGAGTGTCAAGGTTGATGAAGCCCTTTGCAGTGTCCAAGAGGATGCTCCAAGCTTCAGAATGCTCCTTTCTCCTTCTCCAATGTTGGGGATGGGCCAAAGGTGGCTCTCAAGGTGAAAATAGTTCAAAGGTGAACTAGGGTTTCGAGAGAGATTTTGGCAGAGTAAGGGTGCTTGTGATTGTGGATATGGAATAAGGGATCTCCATCACCTATTTATAGTTTTTTGGTGGTGGAGTGCTGACCCATGGTTTTAGGAAACACATAGTTTTGGGCAGCTGTATAGGGTTTTTTACTCCTTTTCCTCATTATTTTATATTTTTTTATTCCCTTTTTAGGGGATTTTTGCTATTTTTGGAGGAAAAGGGGGTTTTTTTAGCCTTTTTTAGGCTATTTTGATGGTTTTGTGGCCTTTTGGAGGCATTTTAGGCCTTTTGGAGGCTTTTTAATGGGATTTTTTGGGATTTTAATGGAAATATGGTAGGAAAATGGACAAATGAGCCATATAATGTGGTAAATGAGCTAGTGAGCACTTTTTGGGTGTTAACAGGTGGTATGGAAAGGTCGTCGAAATATTCATCATAATCATCATCACCATCGTTGTCGTAGTCATCACCACCACCACCACCATCATCATCATCTTCATCATCATCATCATCATCATCATCATCATCGTCATCACACTCTTCCTCATCAACATCATCATCATCATCATCTTATTCATCATAATCATCATCATCATCATCATCGTCATCACCATCTTCATAATCATCAACATCGTCATCTTCATCATCATCATCATCAACATCATCGTCATCATTATCGTCATCATCATCGTCATCACCATCCACTCACCATCAAATTATTTCACTATCAACCATAGAGGTAGAATAAAAGGTTGAAATGAATGCAATAACATAAAATCATAAGGAGTACTCGGGTGGTTTAGGTTTTGGATTTTTTTTTAATGTTTGATCTCTTTTGCAACCTTATTCAATTGAGTTAGTTTGGTTGCATCAAAATTGACATCTCAATAATGACAACATTTTGTTAGTATAGTTTTCAATGTTTCCATTGATTTCTGTAGTTACGCAAAAGGCTTGTAATTGGGGTAGGAACTCTCACATCTTATGCTTTTAAAATTATCACATGTCTATTTGGTCGAATGTTAGTCCAATCGTGATGAAGGTTGGGGATTGTCCTGGTCAATAATTGTTGATTTTTTCAAGTTCATAGTTGCAAGCTAGCATGGATTTTAAACCTTTAGTAAGCCTAGTTGTGGCATAATGAGAGTCTAATATGTTCAACTAACTAGAAATATTTATGGGTATCACCATAGGTTGAGAGTTGTGTTGGTATAAGTTATTATGGGATGATTATACATCTCTAGTTACCAAGTATTTCAATTGATGCGCCATAATTCCATCACCAAGTAAAGGAGTATGTCTTGTGCCAAATCCATCATAGTGTAGATCCTTTTAAAAGAACCTTTTCTTCATTTACCTTATATCACATCTACACCATCGTCATATTCATCATTATCATCATCTTCATCATCATCATGATCATCATCATCTTCATCATTATCGTCATCATCATCGTTGTCGTCTTCATCGTTTATCATGCTATTGGAATTGGTCTTAAAAAATATCCCAATAATTGTATCAATTCTATGTAAGTGCAAGACACTAACACTTCCACTAGTTTTTGAAGGTGTGAATAATATTCAATGTTTCATTTTTAGATATGTTAACTACCATAATCTATCCTTCCAACGTTGAGGTGCAAGTAAATATCATCCCATAATGAACTAACAATATCAAGTTGTTTTTGAAGATCCATGATTATGAGAGATAACTAAACAACGTCATTTGAAAAACATATGATTGCATGAACTTGGCCATCATCTCATAAAGGTTCATCACCAAGATGATTACCATGGAAAAAGTATTAAAAGCTTGAACTTATTGAACAATACAACCTTGGAACCTTGTCAAAGGCTTTGCAATAGTATTTGTTAGAATCTTCTTCCTAAATTATTGTTTTAAGAGTAGTTATATTGTTGCTAGTGTGTTGGTTTATTTTTAAACATGCTTAAACTTTGACCTAGATATTTTTGTCTTTCCCTATCTAACAACTTATTTTCAAAGATATGGTGAGGAGATTCATTGATGTGTCTATAATTAATACTATTACCATTCAACTTAGGTTTAGATTGAAGCCATAGGTTTAACATCAACCAAACATTGCGTAATCGACATTAGGGATCTTTATTTTTAATTTTTAATTTTTATACAGAGCTTGTAGAGTTTATATAGATTATGGACTATGGTATTATAAGCTCATATTAGGAGTAATAAGGTTAGGTATCATAGCATTTTAGAACTTCAATGCTTGGGGCATAGAATACTAATTATAAAGGGAATATCATTTAAGATTTATAAAAGTTAAACATTATACAAATGATGGGTTATAACATATATATGTGTGTGTGTGTGTGTGTGTGCGCTATATATATAATATATATATATATATATATATATATATATATGTTATATATAACATATATATATATTATATATAACACACACACACACATATATATATATATATATATACATTATATATAAAACCATCACTTCCATTTTCGGTGATAGCAAACCAGTGCTTCCATTGCCGAGGATACCTGCATGCGCCATTGCAGTGGAGAGGAGAGGCATTTCGGCGTAACATTTCCCATTGCAGAGGATACTTGCACGCACCCATTGCAGAGGATAGGAGAGGCATTTTGGCGACAGTCTAGAGGATACATGCATTTTAGAGGCAGTCTAGAGGATACATGCATTTCGGAGGCAATCTAGAGGATACAAGCGTTTCTAGGGCCCATTGAATTCAGTAAGGCCATTAACCCTACTAGTGTAGGAATTTGACGGGAAAAAATTACCCCTACAGCCTTGACTATTTCGACACTAAATAGAGATGTTTCATTGTTTACTTCTTTTTTTTCTGATGGTTAATATGAAATATAGGCTGTATTTGAAGGGCAAAAACAACCCCTACAGCCTTCAAAATGATGTTTAAAGTCTTCAATTTCTGGGTTACTAAACCCTAACAGTCAGCCTGTTTTCCTCTACAACTTCATCCCTGAGGATTTCTTACCCTCCCTATCACTTCCAGCTGCCTCATCCTCCCCCATTTCCTTACCTTACACCCTTTGCACTCCCTTTTCCTTCCTCGGACCTTCTCCTTACTCCATTGGTTTGTTGATCCCAGATTCCTCAAAAACACAATGCAAAACATCTTTCTTGTGAAAACTAAGTCAATTCAGAATGCAAAAGGAAAAACATGACAGACCTGCAAATGGGGAGCCTCTCACTCAGTGCATAATACCAATTTTAGAGGGAAAAATCAAGCATTTCACAATCATATCCTGTGCATTAATGAACCTCTGCAGTGGAGCATTTTTTTGCTTGGATTCAGGGTGTTAGCCCTATGTTGATTATTAAAATGATAAACTAGCCTATTTGCAAAGTGCTGCTACATTTTTTGTTATTTTTGGTTGCTTCGCCTATCATATCCGCAACCTTGTCTTGACTTGAAGCCCTAGCTTTGGCTTGTCTCATAACTCCTTAGAAAAAAGATCAAGTTCATACAAACAATCATTTTAACTCTATAAGTCCTGCATAGGTTAAGTATCTGCTCTTGAAGGTGCATCTCTATTGCTAATGATTAGAAATATGAAGATATACCCCTGTTAAACTCAGAGCCTTGTACATATAGTTTCTATCATCATATTAGAATTTAGATTTTAGATCTTAGATCTCATAGGTTAGATATGCTTTATTATAAGAGATGCATTCACACTCACACTGTGTGTACTGATTTTGATGTATCTAGCATTACCTTTGACCTAGTTATAGTCATTCTTTGGACATTAATAAAATTACCACATCTTATCTTATGCCATTATGCCACTTTGTTGGGACACCATGTTTACCTTAGGCTTGTCTATCTCAATTACTTGTTGTATTAATGGAGGCCTCAGTGAGTATACTGGAGGCCTCAGTGAGTAGACTAACTATATATCCCATCAATTTGTGCTCTTAATGGCTCAACTCCAACTGGACAAGATTTCAAATTGCCAACACTACTTTAAAAGTTTTGCTTTTAATATACATATATTGATATATTGCCCTAGATATTGTAACAATAGTATAATACAGTTTAAGCAGCATCCATACTACCATGTTGTTGTTACTTATCTATGATATGAGAAAGATTGATCATCTCACATATTAGAATAAGGGTACATATCAGTAAGGGTGCATGTCCTTTTGGAATCATCATGGCTAAGGTCACCACATTCATGGGACTAATTACTTCTACTTGCACTTGAGTGAAACATCCTCTTCATCCCAAAACCCAAGTCTTTGACATAGAAAACAAATCAGGAGACAGTTTGAATAGTGTACAAGAAGATCACCAACTCAAAATGATGCTATTATATAGGTGGCAGAAACTGCAACTAGGAAATTGACTTTAAAACATATTAGGAATTACCATGGAAATTGGTTCTTGGTCAATTTGACCAACCGTGAGAAAATAAAAAAACATGTTGAATGGACAGTCATATGAGCCCTCAATAGTCATCATAGAATTTGAATAATAAAATAAATGACAACCTTGTAAGGAAACCTTATCTTCTCCATCAATATTAAATAGAACACCCCATCAAAGCTAACAGAATGTAACATCAAGTATAACCACTCCCAAAAACAAAATCATATTGCATTTTAATATTTTAACTAATTCATAGAACGTTGATTGGAAAGAGATTATTTGTTAGAAGAGGATGAAGCAAAGATAATGCATATCCATTTCTTATGAACAATGGCAGCACACAGGCCTAAAGGCTTTAGTGTAGCAGAAGACCTTTATACTTGCTTTGTTAGATGGTATCGATTCTTGGTTACATGTAAAGAGGGTGGGAATTCTTGGTTACAATGTGATGCCATACAACTTGAAATTGGTGGGCACTAATATTGTCAGATCGACTTAGATACATATTCTATCTAGAATATTATTCTAGAGAATTGAAAAGCATCACGGTTGGATACCTAGGTGTCTCGATAGATCTAGAAATATGTCCATAGGATGGCCAGTTGTTCAATATTTGTAATAATGTTGATGTTATTGCATATAAGTAGCTTCAGTAGTCCATTGTAATATCCCCCTTACTAATTTGCTGAAGTATAGCTGAGTTTAATGTTGTGTTTTTGGTGCCTTTTGGTTTTGAAACTTTCGTCAAAAAGTTAACCTTCCATCCTCTTAGTAAGTTTTGTATGGATTGAAGTTGTGTTTGGTGTGTTTGGTTTAGCTATTTCGTCAAACATTTCAGATATCAATCACATTTAACTTCAAATAATAATGCTCACTTCCCAATATGATTTTCTTGCATTAAATGCCAAAGGGAAAACACCAATATTACATGAACTTGCTATGGAACTAATTAATGGCTATAAAAATTATTAGGAAGATAATAAGCTCCGATTTACAAGGAAATATCAGACCTAGAAATGAAAAAATGCAGTAAACTATTACCTGAGCTGAAAATTTCAACAAAATGTCATTCTGGTTGACTAGATATTTCAAGGAAAATACTTTCCCTAAACTCAATTAGCCATTGCATTTGTTTGGAATGTGTGCCCATAGAATAAACCAACTCCTATTGCTTGTTGTTGAACATCTAGAGATGTAATCGAATCCACCTGCCCTGGCTACAAATGAAATAAATTATGACTAAAAAATTGGAATGTTCCCAATTCGATATCGTCTCCAAGAGGCATACCCATGACAACTTGCAAATAAATCTGATTATCCTCTCCAAGAGGCATACCCATGACAACTTGCAAATCAAGTTGATTGCTGCAAGTTTAGAGCAGATGGACACCAAGATAATAGTTGTCTTAGCTACTCAATTTGGACAGCAGAGACTAGACATTCAAGTAGTTGCAAATGTATAATTAAAAAAGATTCACTATAACTAAGACATGCCATGGAAAGCATTACTACTTATTGTGTACTATAATAGGAAAAATTACTCCATAGATATGGAGTTTGGACATTCAATGAATGCAACAAAAATATTTCACCCAACATCAATAAAAAAAACATAACAAAAAGGAGGCATGCCAAATCAAGATATAAATTCCAAACAACCCTTAGGTCAAGACATAAAAGATGGTTAGTCATGGAAGTAATCACCTGGAATACTCATGGAAATTCCACTCGGATCACTAAATCTGTTTCAGATAGCTTGCTAGTGCATTAATACCAAATGCACTCAGATCACTTCTTCAATTGCAAGCCAGTCACTGCTACTGAATCTTTCCCAATACATTTCAGTGATGTCTTCATAGAGGCTGAGAGTGGGATGTTGAATATGTCATAGTGTCATGTCAAACCTTTTTTAAGATCTCATGTAATAGACTGTTGGCCTCTTGGGGTGTGCCTTCCTTGCATAGTCCATCCATGAGGGTGGTATATGTAGTCATATCAGGAAGATGACTATTATCTTTCATAAGGTCAAATAACTTAAAAGACTCATTAAGATTACCAACTTTCCAAGTCCATCCATCAATGTGTTGTATGTAACAATTTTTGAAGCTTGCTCTAGAATCTCATAGAAGATTTGTCTTCCTTGTGATTCGGCTTAATTTTTATTACTTGGAAAAACTTATTTGCATTTCAATTCATAAAATTGGCTTAGAAATGTTTTTCAAACCCCATCCTCTTCTTCGTTTAAAAATCACAAGTTTCATTGCAAATAGAATCCATATTTCCATTTACTTGTCATGCATTTTACTGATTAGAAGTAGAAGAAAGTTATTGTTGGATTCATTTACTTTGAAAGAGTAGTTCTAGTTTGGCATAAAAGGAATAAATACAAAAATATGTAGTTTTTATCTTTGAAAAGTTTGTGCTTGTGTTTATTTCGCTTTTTGGATCAAAGAACTCTCTCCTTCTTGTAGCTAGTTTTTCATCGAAAAGAAAAGTGCATTGATTCATTCACTTATGCATGGTTTGAGTCGAGTCATTGTTGGATTATCCAACAATACTGAGAGGGGGGGCTGAATCAGTATTGCCTTCTTTTTCTTTTGTTAAAACAATTAGTACAAGACACACAAAGAGTCAAACAAGTTAGGACATAGGATTTTATCGTGGAAACATCAAAGAGTAAACCACAAATTCAAACTCCTTAACAAGATTTATTTTTACAAAATTGTTTATCTGCTGCTACATAAGGGATGCAACCACACCCCAGTTTTTTCCTGCTTCTGTAGACAAGGATGCTACAACACCCCAGATCTTCTTCCTGCTGCTACAGGAAAGGATGCAATGACACCCTATTCTACAGATTCTACTGGATGGAGGCTACGACCCCCTGCAGGATTCCTTCCTGCCCTAGAACCACCCTTCCACCTAGTCTGACTTCTTCATATCTTCCATAACATCTTTTCTTCAATCCTGGAACTTCATTGGTCTCGGCCTATTCTTGCTGCTATTGCTTCAACTAAGACACCGAAGACATTACTTTCCATTTCATTCTCTTGTTTATATATTCTTCTTTCATCATTTAACCATTTCATCTTTTCAGAATGTACTCATGTTGTTTATATCATCGTGTCTCTTCAAATATTATAATTAATATTTTATTTGTAATTCTGTATATTTCAGTTTTAATTAATTAGTTAATTAAACCTCTTGATCATCTTTAGTCTTTAGATCTCCTTCCTTCTTGATTTTGCAGGCTTCATCCACCTCAAGGCTATGACCTTCTCTTCCTATGTGAGCTTCTCTCATCATCTGTGAGCTATCTTCTTTCTTCCCTTGCAGGCGGGCATCACTTCATTAAGCCCTTCTTGCGAGCATTCTTACTTGCCTGTGGGCATACTCAAACCCCAGTGGGCTTAGACTTAGACCTTGTGGGATCACTAAGCCTTTGCTAGCATCTTTATCCCCTTCTGCGGGCATGTTTATATCTTGTGGGATTAATCACAGCTCCTGTGGGCATACTCTAAGGGCCTGCGGGCTTAGCTATAGCCCCAACGGGCTTCTTCCTGGCCTTTTGTGGGCATCTTTAGCCCTTGTGGGCATTCTTAGCCCTCTCTGTGGGCATATCCACTTTCCTGCGGGAATATGGGCCCATGGGAACTCTTTTTGTGGGAATCACAAAGCCCCTGTGAGCTTAACAAATCCCCCTTGTGGGAATTCTTAACCCTTTCCCCTTTTCAACACTTAACCATTTTTTTTATCCTTAATATGCAAGATAAAAATTTTCTAACTTTTGGCAGATTCATCTTTTGCATATATGACCATCATAATGCAGAATGAAGGTATGGATGGATATGCAACTCAACCAGGATCAAGACCATGCTATCTGATGAATTTTATCATCAAAAGAACCCCTCCTTGCGGGTATTTCCAAATGGCCTCTGAGCCATGTGAATTTGACACTTAGACAAATTTTTGTCTTTAATATGTAAAACACTTTTTCTTCTACTTTGGCAGATTGATTTTTTTCCTTCTCTGATCACCATGAGGAAAAATAGGAGCATGGCTAAATAGCTGCTTCAACAAATAACAAGATCATGTCACCTTTAGATTTTATTGACATACACACATCTTCTGGCGGGCATTTGAAAATAGTCTTTCAAACTATTGTTTTGACACCTAGACAAATTTCTTCAAACCCTAGGTCACCAAGGTGATTTTATTTTTTCATCAAACTTGGAAAGTGAGGCATCTACAACATGGAGAACATCATGTTGACTTCATCTATGGCCATTTCAACCTCTGAAACTTCTTTCTCTCTCCTCGGCGGGCACTTTACTGGAGTAGTGCAAATCAAGGTGAGAGGCACTTTTGGCAGATTGATATCTTCCTCCTCAAAGACTCTTTGGGAAATATGAGACCATTGTTGGATGCACCAACCAACATACTAGAGATCAAAATCTCAAAATGATTTAATATATGAACCACAAGATATGGCAGGCATTTTGTTGAGGTCACTCAATTAGTTTTTACCGTTAATTCTATACTTACACAATTTGTCCAACCTCTAAGGCGGATTTTTATTTCACCAAAACCATGAAACAATGATACCAGAGGATGTAGTACACCTCTCTGAGCACAACACAACTTGTGTCACCTTCAGACTCATTTTCATTTTCCCTAGGCAGGCATTTTACTGAACTTGGTGCAAAACTGCCTAAAACCCTGTTTTGGCAGATCCATAACTTCTTCCTCAGGCCCTATCAAGTCAATGTGAAAACCATGTCAGATAGACAAAACACCCACCTACAGGATGACCATATAGTGCAGGCATTTTCTTCAACCCATAGATTATGGCTGGCAGTTCCCTAGAGCAATTTTGACTAATTTGACAAAAAAAACCTTCTTTTGGGAGACCTGTATCTTCTTCTTCAAGGAGTTTTTATGCGAACTGGGGCCATGTTCAAATAGATACTTCAATGATCTATGGCATGGCAGGTCATGGCGGGAGTTTTCTTCTTCTTATGAATTATGGTGGACATTTTCATACGGCAGTTGCTTTAAGGCAGTTTTTCATCACTTAGTCTCTACAAACTACTACTAGAATTTAATAATGACATCATGAGACATTAGGACACCAACATGTGTCTTTCCAACCTCATCACACATGCCTATCAACACTTCTTTTTTCATTAATGACCTCCTTTGACATCAATGACAACCATACTTAACATTCTCTCCCTTTGGCATTGATGACAACCACTCCTTGATTTACACCCCCTTTGACATTAATGACAAAGGCTTCCTTTTGACAACTCCCCCTGTCAACATATCGCCCCCTGAAATGATGCTTTTTTTTCTCCTTTTTATTGATTGTAAAGAAATTACTCCCATCTTTTGTCTAAGATGCTCAAATGCTTCTTTGGGTAGTGGCTTAGTGAAAATGTCAGCTATCTGTTCTTTTGTATCTACATATTCCAATTTGACAACCTTTTGTGACACTTGATCTCTTAGAAAATGATATTTTATTGGACTGTGCTTTCTCTTAGAGTGCATAATAGGATTTTTTGACATTTTTATAGCACTAGTGTTGTCACAATTTATTATTATTGGATTCTCATACTTCACAAGCAAGTCTTCCAAAGTCTTCTTCATCCAAATGACTTGAGTACAACATGATGCAGCAACAATATATTCAGCCTCTGCCGTAGATAGTAATATGGAGGATTGTTTTTTGCTAAACCATGATACCAAACAATTTCCCAAAAAGAATGTTGCTCCACTAGTACTTTTTCAGTCATCAACACTTCCTTCCCAATCTGCATCAGTGAATTCTCTCAAGGTGAAGTCTTGGTATTTTGGGTACCATAAACCATACTCCATAGTTCCTTTTAAATATCTGAAAATTATTTTTACTGTTGTCACATGTATTTCTTTGGGAGCTAATTGAAATATAGCAACCAATCTTACAGCTTGCATCACATTTGGTCTTGTAGCTGTTACATACAGTAGGATGCCAATCATGGATCTATACATGGTATGATCCACTTCCAAGGACTCATCATCCTTGCTTAGATTACAACCAGTGAGCATGGGAGTGTTAACAGGTTTGGAGTCTTCCATCTTGAACTTTTTAAGAATATCTTTGATGTACTTGTTTTGAGAAATGAAGATTCCTTTGTCTCATTGATAAACTTGTAGTCCCAAGAAGAATGTCAATTCACCCAACAATGAAATTTCAAATTCCTTTTTCATTTAAGAAGCAAAGTTTACACTTAGTATTTGTAGATTTCTTCCAAATATGATATCATCTACATAAACAACAACAATGATCATATTCTTATCTTTGATCTTTATGTAGAGATTACTATTGGTGGCTCCTCTTTTATATCCTTGTTGTTTCAAGTAGTTATCTAGCCTTGAAAACCATGCTCTTGGAGCTTGCTTGAGACCATAGAGTGCCTTTTTTAGTTTCCAAACATAGTCCCTATTTTATGATAGGAGGAAACCTTCAGGTTGTTCAATATATACATCCTCTTCTAGCTTCCCATTTAGAAATGCAGACTTGACATCCATTTGATATAGTTTTAAGTTTTCATGACATGAGAATGCCAAAAACATTCTAATTGTTTCAAGTCTTGCTACAGGTGAAAAGGTTTATTCAAAGTTAGTACCTTCCACTTGAGCATATCCCTTACACACTAGTCTTGCTTTATTTTTGATCACTTTACCATCTTCATTGAACTTATTCTTGAAAACCCATTTTATCCCTATAACATTCTTGTTTGTAGGTCTTGGAACAAGTTCCCAAGTTTCATTCTTCTCAATCTGATCTAGTTATTCATTCATGGCTTTGATCCAATCATCATGTTTGCTCGCTTCTGCAAAGTTCTTAGGTTCCACTACTGAAAGTAGGGCTTGTTCAGTACACAATCTTCTTCTTGTACTGACCCCTGCGCTTTTGTCACCTATAATTTGTGTTTCAGGATGGTTATTTTGTATTCTTCTTGATGGTTCCTTTGTATCAGCTCTTGGAGTATCTTCATCTTCATTTTCTTGTGATTCTTCTCTTTCTTCTTCCTCTTCTTCTTCTTCTCTCTCAAAAACATCTTCATTTTTTTGCAAGACTTCTTCTTCATTGTTTGTTCTTGCATCTTCATCTTTGCTTCTTATTATTCTTGTCTTCATGTCATCCACTCTTACATCTGCACTCTCTATAATTTTGTGTAATATTTGATTATAACATCGGTAAACCTTCTTGGAGGAGGAATATCCCAAAAATATTCCCTCATCAGTTCTAGAATCAAACTTGCCAAGATCATCTTCATTCCTCTTTATGTAGCACTTGATGCCAAACAAGCTGAAATACTTTACTGGTGCAGGTCTTCCATAACATAGTTCATAAGGAGTCTTGTCATTATTCACTCTGAGTTTTCCTCTATTAAGTATGTAGACAGTTGTGTATATTGCTTCTCTCCAATATATATCAGGAAGTTTTGCTTCATTTAGCAAGGTTCTAGCAACTTCTTGGACTGTCCCATTTTTTCTTTCCACCACACCATTTTGCTGAGGTGTCTTTGGAGTTGTTGTCTTTTAATCCCATGGATTTCAAAAAATTCATTGAATTCATTTGAAGTGAATTCACCTCCATTATCTGACCTAAGACATTTGATTTTTTGGTTTGTCTCATTTTCCACCATTGCTTTAAAAATTTTGAACTTTTCAAAGGCTTCTAATTTTTCCTTGAGAAATGTTACCCAAGTCATCCTTGTGTAATCATCAACGAGTAATATAAAATAATACTCTCCTTGCAAGCTTTTAGTCCTTGTTGGTCCACAAAGATCAGTGTGAACTATTTCCAAAAGATGTGAGGTCACATGTTCTTTTGACATGTATCTAGATTTAGTTTGCTCCCCATGCTGATAATGTTTACAAACTGCGTTTAGAGGTTTCACAATTTTTGGCAAATCTCTCACAGCCTCCTTATTACTTACCTTGACAATATTATTAAAATGTAAATGTCCCATCCTTCTGTGCCATAACCAACTTTCATCAATCATACTCATGTAGAATTGATCTTCATTTTCTAGGATGTACACATTACTTGGGTTTCTTACAACAGTCCCAACAAGTCTTCCCGAGTCCTTTTTTCTGATTTCACATTTATCAAACTCAAAAGTGCAGATGTGCCCTTGGTCACAAGTTTGACTTACACTGATAAGATTAGGCTTTAGGCCTTCTACTAGCAACACATTTTTAGCTTTGATCTTGTTATTGATAGTGGATGTACCTTTGCCAATTATTTTGGAAGACATATTATCTCCAAACGTGACTCTACCCTTACTATATTTTCTCAGGCTTATGAATTGACTTGGGTCTCCTGTCATATGTTTTGAACACCCACTGTCAATATGCCATAGATTCTACTTCTCTGTTACACATAGAGCAATCATGGATTTCTCCTCCTCGTTCTTTTTCTTCCAATCCTTTCTCTAGTTTTTGTCTTGGAATTCTTTTGCAGTAGTCCTTTTTGTAGGAGTCATTAGTTTATAGTCTCTTGCTATATGCCCATGGTTATTGCATTTGTAACATTCTATGTCATACTTTTGAAGAGGTGCAAAAAGGTTATGATTCCTTGCTTTTGGTTTGTTACTAGATGCCCTCTTCTTGTAGTCATGAAACTTTCCATATGCTCTGCAATTTAGGGCTTTATGTCCAAAATTATTACAAGAGTAACAATGTCCAAAGAAGATCTACTGATATATATTTATATTTGGTCCTCTAGGCATTATGTTATAGGACAAATCAACACTTCTTCGTCCGTGATCACATTGCCCTATCTATCACACAAAAGGACACTTTGGATGGAAGAGCTAGATTAACCTTAGATGACTTAAGTGCTGAGATCCCACATCTTCAGCTGAAAACCTTATTTTTCTACATATTTCATTGAAAAACCATGACCCTAGTTATTGACATCTAGCGGGTCATGCACAGGTTCTAATATTGACAACCCGCGTACATCATTTAAAATGTTGTATGCGTGAGTTTTCAAGAGAACTACTTGCAGACCATGCGTAGGATGCCTAGTGTCATACTCTCGGATATCTTAAGATGAAATTGAAAAATATATTAAGAATACAAATTGGGATTAGTTGAGTTTGGTATTATAACTCCCCCAACTTCCCAATTCAAATGCCTCACGAATCTAACTTCATGCCTTAGCCATAAATACAAGGGGAAGCCATGAGGAAGGGGCCAATGGAGAGAAAGCTATTGCTATGATGAAGGAATTTATATTCAAGAGAGGAGTAGGAGCCCAGACCTTGGTTGCAGAAGTGCTTGAAGCAAGATCAGGTATATTAGTTGTATTTTGTTGCATTTATTTGATAATAAAGATCAAGATACCCTTCCTGTCCCAATAGGGTATTATTTCTATTGAATTTTGATTATAATTAATGTGATATTGTTGTCAATATCATTATATGTTTATAGTCAGAACGTTTTGATGTAGGTCTGTGTATTTTGCAGGTATATTGCTGTGGAGATTGGGAGAAAGCTAGGACCAACCGCCATAAATAAGGTACTCTTTCCTAAAACCTAATCTCATTTGTTTACAGTAATGAGTGTAAGATCCTATGTATCTATCTGTCAGCCCCATGTATGTTGGTAGCATCCATCCCCTGCTATAAGGAAAAATCCCTAACAACAGAACTGACGACTCCACTGGGGAGCACCTATTTGTTTATGCTCTGGGGATCTTCTTTAGGTTTTCTTCAGTTTTTACAACTTTTTGGTTTTCTGTGAGTTTTTCAAAGGTTGATTTGTTGATTTCCTTTGCTTTGATCTAGTCTAGTGTTGAGTTTGCAAATATTTTTTCTTTTTCCATTAGTCCTCATGCGCGTGTTTCCTATAAATATAGGTGCGCATTTTCTAACTTGTGAGGGGGCTGCTCTTATTACAACTTGCAGGTTTCAAGTTGCATGCACAGGTTGTTAGTATATACAGCCACGAACATCCCTGTAGGTTTGAACCTTTTGCTGTAAGGTTTGAGTTTTGGGTGTTGGGTCTATTCTTGGCTTTTTGATTTGCCTTTCTGCTATTGTTAACACATCCCTGTGTCTTTCTGGGTTTTGTTGCAGCCTCTTAGAGGTCCCTTTTTTGAGTTCTTCATTTGATTTAGTCTTTGGTTGGGTTTCCTTTCTTTCTTTTTAAGTTCTTTTAAATCATGTCAGTAACTTTCCAATAGTTGTAGTCGCCCACTTTGTGCCCTAGCCACGAGTCTCTTGTTTACGTACCTGCGGGTCATCCGCGAGTGGTCTCATATAGAAGCCGCACACGTTTTCTGAGATTTTGATTTTTTATTTAGGGTTTGGTCTCAGTAGGGTCTTTTTGTGGTTTTGAAGGTCCTTGATTGTTTGGATTCCTCCTGAACATTTGTTTAGGTCAATCTGAGTCTGTTTAGAGTCTTTTTGGTAGTTTTCTCATTGAGTCATTGTGATTGTAAAGTTTCCCTGGTTTGCCTGCCTACTTTATGTTTGGTGGATACTTTTCTTTGGTTTTTTGATGTTCAAGAGCAGTCTAGTTCTCTGCTTTTCTGCTTTACACATCAGATTTTCCTTTTTCTTTTTGCATCTTGTTACAAATTCCGAGTTATTTTAGTGAGACAACTCTGTAGGTTAAAGTCTTTCTCAGTATTCTGATCTGTTTGTTATAATCTTTGGGCCCTTTTTCTTTACTCACACTTTTGATAAATCTTGCTTGTTCATTTTCATGTTTATTTTCTTTCATAGTTAGAGAAAAAGGTCAAAATTGAAAAATTAAGAACTTGTTTGCAAGATTTGTCATTGTTTTTTGAGGTAGGATAGTTTGTATTACTATTAACTTTGAAAATTAAAAAATTGAAAAAGAAATTTTTTATGCTTAGGAATGCCTAGTTTTTTGTTTTGAAAGCTATAAAACGAAAAAGAATTTTGTGAAGTTTTATGAATCATTGTACACACTTTATTTTTCTCATAACCATACCACACATATCACTACCTATTGAGTAAGAACAACCTCTAAAAATAACATCTAATAAAATCAATTAGTAATCTTTCTTTTTTTTTTTATCTTTGACACTACACCAACTAGCTTAGTCTAGGATTTCGGGATAGATCACTTTAAACTGTTCGAAACCATTTTATTGCTCAACAATCATAGTGAGACAATATTTTAGGTAAAACCACTTATATCAAAGTATCATGGGAATGCTCCACTTAAACCGGAGTTAAGCATGAGGTCGTGTGAGACTGGAATTGTTGGGGATACCCCCTCACTTTCCTTTCAAGCATACACCAAGGTTGATTCATGTACAGGGGTCCACTAGTACTTAAAGTACTCTTGGATTTAGGGCTTTGCTACCCTTCCCATGCGTTTTGGCTGGACTAATGACTGTCCCCCTAGGTATTTTTGTATTTGTGGTATCCTTAGTATCTTGACCTTAGGGATATACACAAGTCTAGTGGAAGGTTATTTCCACTGCACCTAGGACAAACATGGAAGGTAACCCTTTACAGTAATCCCGGGAGGGTAGTTCGGTGATTCAAACGCTTGCACCCAGAGGACCTGCATTGGACGTCGTGTAATTGACCTTCGATATTCTATTGGTTTGTTCTGGGCCCTCATCATCCCAGACTGACTTCTAAGAGTATTATCTTTGTGTGCTTGGTCTGTATTACCTAGGACATTTTTTAGTGGTGTACTCTTTGCGCCTCTCATTCTTAGTCGGCCTTAGAGATTTCTGGCTCACTGAGTCAGAGACTATGGATAGCATCCCGGTGAGCACCAATCAAGGAACCCCCGTTCAAGGGGCTCTTTGTGATTTTCCATTCATTGGGAACATTGGTACTCCTTTAATGGCTACTTTGAATCTTCTGGTATTCACTATAGGGCTACCGGTTTGGTTGTTTTCCACTCTGAACGCCTTGTATGCTCCTGATGCTTCTCAAGTAAGCACCTCATATCAAGAGCATTAGAACCATATGCATGCTTTTCCAGTAACATCTTCTCCTCCTCCTTCTACCTCATGTGGTGAAAGTAGTAATACTAGTAACCAACAATCTAAAAGGAATAGATGGAGGAAGAATATGAAGAAGATGCCAAAGCAATGGGGCAGACACCCAGCCTCTGGAATTCATGTTGGGGGCACCCACCTAGCCTTTGGAAGTCATGCTGGGGGTACCTACCCAGCCTCTGGAGGTCATGCTGGGAGAAAACTTTCAGTCACTGCAAATCATACTGAAAGTATGTCTTCAACCACTGTTAGTCATGTTGAGGACATGTCATTGATCACTGCTAGTCATATTAATGACAAGTCACGAGTTAATATGAGTCATACTGGAGACACTAAATCAGCCACTGCAAGTCATGCTGAGAACTTTGACATTTTCTACAAACCTAATCAACAGAAGCTTAAGTCCCCTTGTAAGTTTTGCGAGGGAGACCACCTGACCTATTTGTGCCTTGTACTTCCAGAAGTGCAAAAGGTGTGGTCCGTAGTTCAAAATTCTTTTGCTTCTAAGCAACCAGCCACTACATTAATTCATGCTGGGGGCAAGCTGTCAGCCAATGCTAGTCATGTTGAGAGTGCTGATGTTGTAAAGAATTCCAAGCTTATAGGATGCAAGCCAAAGTTCCCTTATAAACTTTGTAAGGGAGATCACCTTACTCACCCATGCCCTGCTATTCCATAGGTGTGGAGAGTGTGGTCCATGTTTGAAGGATCCTCTGCTATTGAATTGTCTTTAGATTCCCTACAGCCTAGTCAACCTTTGGTTGATAAAGTGGTTGAACTAATTTAATCTTTGGTCAACCCCACTCTTCCTTCGGAGAATGAAGTGATCGGATCGATGCAATCTTCGACCGATCCCATTAGTCCTTCGGAGACTGATGCACCTGTACCTGAAGTCTTCTGCATTACCAGTTCGGATGTTTCTAAAAATGGGGGCACTTCATCTGTGCTGAGTGAACCCATACCAAGATTTGGGATCCTTTCCTTTGATTGGAATAGTCTAACTGTGCCTCGCCTTCCTTCTTCTACACCTTTCCAGATAAAGGTTGATATCGGCAACCATGCGGTTCATCGATGTATTGTAGATGAAGGAGCCTCTGTTAGTATCTTATCCCCTTATGCTTGGAGAGATTTAGGTTTTCCTAACCTTTTTCCAGCTGTTGATTGGTCTTTGAATTTTGATAAAAGATCTAGTGAATAGTTGGGATTTCTCCCTCAGGCACCTTTTACTTTGGGTGAAAAAACAGTCTAAGTTGATTTTATGGTTTTAAAGGACCCTATGGATTTTGATATGATCATAGCGCGTGATTATGTATATGCTATGCAGGTTGTGGTGTCTATGCTCTTTCATGTGATGCATTTTCCTCACAACGAAAGCATTGTCACTATTAATCAGTTTGCATTTGTTGATCCCTTTTATTACCCAACTACAGACTAGGTATATACCCCATCAGTAGGCACTACCATGTCACAATAAAATTATGTGGCATATTGTTCCTTGAGTCCAATTGCTACTGAGAAGAATCCTCTGAATTCATGCTTACCTTCTCGGGACTAGGTCTCGACAGTTGATCAAGTGATGAATCCATCCGAATGTTTAGATATGTGTTCTATCTGGGATGATATACTTCCTTCTAATGAGGTTTTCCTAGAGTCTGTAATGCAGTCTTCCATTCATTTGGACATTAATCCACTCGCGATCATTCTTCACCTTTCCTCCGAGCTCGTTAAAAACAGTAAGGAGGCTATGAGCATTCTTTCACCTTTCCTTCGAGCTCGTTAAAAACAGTAAGGAGGCTACGAGCATTCTCTCACCTTTCCTTCGAGCTCTTTAAAAACAATAAGGAGGCTATGAGCATTCTTCCACCTTTCCTTTGAGCTCATTAAAAACAGTAAGGAAGCCACAAGTTTACTTTTTCAGGCTTGTTAAACCTTTACGAATTTTTTTTTATAGAGCTATTTTATGCTCTTGTTAGACTCTTTAAATATGACAAGATTGCCGAGTACACTTTTCTTCTTCAGACTCGTTAAAGGAATTGAAGGAACATCCACTTAAGTATAACTTTACCCCTTTTCCGAGCTTTTGTGGATTAGTTACGAAAAAGGTATACTCTAGTCATACGTGGCTAGAAGATTTCTTCTCTCATCGTTTTACACTTTTTCGAGTGAGGAGACTAACTGTACGAAAGAGGACCTTTAGGAGTCTTCTTTAGGGTTTTCAGACTCTCGAAACATGAAAACACCAATGAGCATTCACTTACTCAGGCTCGATGTGAAATCCACGAGAAGGTATATAGATTTATTGTTTAATTTTTTCAAACTTTTCAAACAAGAAAACACCGGCGAGCACATACCAACTCGGGCTCGATACTAAAATCCACGAGTAGGTGTATGGAGTTATTGTTTAAGTTTTTCAGACTCCTCAAAAAATAAAACATCGACGAGCATGAACCGATCCAGGCTCGATATTAAAATCCATGGATCAGTGTTATAGAGTATTTGTCTATCTCTTCTTCAAACTCTGTAAAAAATAAAGAAGGACCTGAGTTTTCCTCCCATGGACTCGTTAAATTTACACATGGTTGGACTTGTATCAAGTAGTCTTCTCCCTCTTTCTTTGAGCTTGCTTCAAAAATGAAGACCATTGAGTTTGCTTTCTTGGACTCATTAAAACCAACAAGAAATATATTCTTTGATAAAAAGAGAAAAGGGAAGAGAAGGGTATCAAACATCTTTTCAGTTTAAAAGCAGCAAGCCAGTCATGTCCTTGAACAAAGCACCTTTTGAATCCATCATTCAGTTGGGTTTCTGTTTTTGAATTTAGGATGAACTTGATCTCAGAGTTTCTACTCCTTCGATTGGTTACTCTTCCAATCATATGGAGAATTTGGTAATGTCTCCTACATTTTAGGTTTATATCACGTTCCCATCATGTTAAAAGATGCCCAAGTCACTTTTGTGTTGTGCTCACTGTTCAAGGATACATCTTGTGTCACCCATTCTGCAGTTACCTTGACTTCATTTGTCGTCCATCCTTGGTGTCAGTTTGTTTCATCTTGTATCAGTCCTACTCCAAATCAACTCAATCTTTTGAGTGTTCCTTGTGTTGGATGTGTAGAACCCCTCCTTTAGGGTCCCCTTGAACTGAACCTGAAACTTTAACAACTTCATACAAACAAATTAGCCATCATAGTTATTGAAAAAATAAAATAAAAAGCGTGAATAACTTAACAAAAATAAGCAAAACCGTAACCTGTCAACCCGATCTAGTTGGTCCATTGTCGCCTTCTTCTTCCGTAGGATCCCTCCAGCAAAGATCATTTAACCATTGGCGAAGCAACTGTTAGCTTCGCCACCCAACCATAGGCTCATGCTTTCAGTCGCATGGCCTCCCCCGAGCTTTGGGTCGTAAAGTTCACACACAATTCTAAAAAAAAAACCCAGCTTGGGTTTCCCCCCCACCAAGATTTCCAGCCAAACCCTCAATAGCAGCAAGTCATGAGGTAACTCAATATTACGATAGTCATCCAGGGTCTGGGTCCTTTACCCATCCCCAAAGTCTCCCTTTTAAAGGAAAATCCCCTGCGACACATGTCGCTTCATGCATAAATAATTATTTAATTAATTCTTTAATGAAAAACAACTCACCCATCCAAGTGTCAGTTCCTTTAGGAGATGCACCAACATCCCCAAGTTTGCTCATATTTGTCCCCTAGATATTTTACTTAACTCCTAGATTTGTGGTGTAGGTGGATTTGACTAGGTGTCCATGCCTAGGATTCCATTTTGCTCCTAAATAAATATTTTTAATATTTTTAAGTAATTAGGAATATCCTTTCATGTGCAATGCCTAAATAACACTTAATATTATTTAAATTCCAAAGTAATCATTTATGTGCAAATGCCTAAAGTACTCAAATGCATTTCTAAGTAAAGTTCTAGGTGCAAAATTATACGTTTCAACGCAGTTAAGTTTAGCAATCAACTTTTAGTAGGGACCCGGTGCCGCGCCGTTGGGCCTCCTTGTTCCTTAATTTAATTTCCCTGACATGGCACCACTCCGTCGAGTCCATTCATCCGTAGTTTCCATTCCTCGGCAAGGCACCACATCGTTGGGTCCTTGCATTCACTCTTTCCGTTCTCGGCAAGGTACCGCACCGTCGGGCCCTTCTGCCATCATCCTTCCGTTTTGACTTGTGGGAACTTCATGTAGGGATTTCAGAAGCCGTTACCTTCCATCCTCCGTCTACACGCTATTAGGGACTAATGGCGTTGAGGAGTGAGTCCGTTCTCACTGCGCGCCCCCCAACTCGTACGTGACCAGCTCCATCGTGGCCCACCTCGTACGCCCTCACACTTTCCTCTTGAGCAAGCGGATCAGTGCTTATCTGCTCAAGCGTGGTATTCCGTCGGAAGTCGACATCGTCGTCGCTCTCCCTGTGTGTGATTTACTCGTACTCTACGACCCTTCATATTCCTTTGTGTGTCCGTCGATGAACCGTTTCACCTGTCGCTACACACATTTCTCACAAACGTAAATTAGTAGCATTGTCCTCAATAATCACAATTTGGTTTATAAATCCGTTGCTTCATTAAGCATCTATAATTTACTTAATCATTACTCATTCGTCTAATCACATAATAAATTGCACAGCTAGTCGTTAAGCATCATTCGTATGTACAGTTTTCATATCCAAGTTAATCGTAATCATAAATATACTCAAAATAAAATTATAGGGTTATTTTACTAATGTTTCAAATAGTAGGGTGACCCAACAGGTGCCCTCAATGTCTACAATAGTCTAGGGGCACTACATATACCCCTACTTATTTAGAACTTTGTCCCGAAGTTCAGAATAGATGCAGAAAGCTATGACACATCTCAGTTGCGTCCTCCCAAGTCACAGAGCTAGGACTGTAACTGTCCTAATGTACTTTGACTTGATCAATCAAGGCTAAGCATTAAGCAAGAAATAATCAATAAATTATCCCACTCCATATATATAATTTAATTCGTTAATTTATTTATCAATTATTGTCATCATTCACATCTTTAGGTTTTCCTCAATCATTTAAGACATAACAAGGCTCAAGAGACCACTATATCGAAGTTGTTCAGCCGAGTCACTTGACAAGTACCCTTAAGGTCCACAGTCATTCTAGGAGCATTACAGGATGATGGAGGATGCATTAAGGCCTCCCTTCCAGCGGACTTCTTCCCATCGACTTCAACTAATCATGCTCTAGGAATGAAGTTTAGAGTTTCGGATAGTACCTTGGGGATTGCAGTCATTAGTGGCAATTTCCCTCGCTGTTGAATAATGGGAATACATCAATGTCTCCTATTCGATGGATTCTTCAAGTGTTCGACTTCAAGACCACTTATTCACACTTGTTCGAATGTACTAGGTACCTTGGTTCCCATTTTCATTATTGGTGGACTCCCTCGCGTTTGTTAACGGTATACATCAATGACCGGTAATCAAACGATACCCCCCATGTTCGACTCCAGCTCATTTATTCACATGGATAGGGTTCGTACCTTGGGATGTTTTGGATGAAGACCTTGGGACTCTAATAGCATTATCATATTTATGTTATTACCCAAGTTGTGCAAGACTGAGCCACACTCATTTTTTGGCTCTTAATGAGACATAGATCCAACTTGTTGTTATGGCTATGATCTCCTATTTTGGACATGGATCCATGCTTGTATTTCAGTGGACATGCTTTATACATCTCCCAGTTATGTATTGGAGATTATGTTCTATCATACGGAACATCTATTTGATGTCAATATTGTAATTGCTCGTTGACCTTGGTTGTTGTTTTCGGGTACTTTTGTGACTTCGTCCTGTGGTTTTCTTGCTCCTCCTCTGACTTGGATTGTAATTTATTTATGCCATCGTTTCCCTCCGACCTCACACATTAGGGGGCATCTGTTATAGGTCAAATCACCACTTCTCCATCCGTGATCACATTTCCCTGTCGATCACACAAAAGGACACTATGGATGGAAGAGATAGATTAACCTTAGACAACTTAAGTGCTGAGATCCCACATCTTCAACTAAAAACCTTATTTTTCTACATATTTCATTGAAAAAACGCGACCCTAGTTATTGACATCTAGCGGGTCATGCGTGGGTTCTAATATTGACAACCCACACACATCATTTAAAATGTTATATGCGCAAGTTTCCAAGAGAACTACTCGCAGACCATGCGCAGGTTTCCTACTGTCATACTCACAGATATCTTGAGATGAAATTGAAAAATATATTAAGAATACGAATTGGGATTAGTTGAGTTTGGCATTATGTTAGGAACCCATGTCTTTACTTTGTTAGTATATTGTTGTTGGACGCATATGCTTTGTAAGTCGTCCCGTAGTATTTGTTGATCCATAGTTTATATTAGCCCATAGTATTGACCCATAGTATTGGACGCATATGCTTTGTAAGTCGTCCCATAGTATTATATGTCCCATGGTTTTGACTCATAGTATTGGCGCCTAGACTTAGCCCATGGTTTGTATTGACACATAGTATTGACCCATGGTATTGGTGCCTAGACTTAGTATATAAGTGTGTGTTGAGGCCTATGAAGGCACCGTGAAGTTAATTGTATTGATCTTGCTCAAAGGAGGTTACCCCCTCGAAGTGGCTCGTGATCAATATAAAAGTGATTCTAAGTTCTATTATTTCTGATATCTCGTGTATTTGCATTAATTAATTATTGCATGTTCATCACATTTGGTATCAGAGCACTTTCTTGGGCTCGTTGGGTGGAATTTCTGCCAATTTTTTTTCGCATCTGTTGCAGCTTCGGATTTGGGAATAATCCCTATCCGCTTAACTGTGGGAAGTACTTGGGCATAAGCCCTAAAACTCATTGTGAGGAGTACCACAGGAACCCCAAAGTAGCTGGCCCATTGAGAGGACTTGCCAGCGAAAAGGGCAATGACCCCTACATGATTGACTAGTTCCCACCCGTGAGGTAAACCAAGAGATGTCGTTTGTGGCAAAGCAGTTATCAGTTTTACCTGAGCCGTGGAGTGAGGGGTACTTCCCCAATACGCAAGCCGTCAGACATCATTGGTGGCCGAGTGAATCCCCTGAACCGATAGGAAGCCGCACATACCTGGGGTCCATATCTATTTTCAGCTAAACTGTTGCCGATCACTTCTGCTCTAGATCCAGCTGTTTCAGATTTATTCTGAAAGTCATTCTAGATCCAGTAGTCGTTTCAGATCCAGCCGTTTTCGATCCCTTCTGCACCATTGCAGATTTATCTGTTCCAGATCCCTTCCGAGCCATAGTCGCTCCAACCTGAAAAAAATAAAATAAATAAATAATAATAAAATAAATAAATAATAATAATAATAATCAGTTTTTTCTCCATATCTCCCTTGTTTTCACTCTGTTTCCCTTGAAATGTTCGGAGAACCCTGTCATCCCATTCTGCATATTTCATTCCTGAGGACCCTATCCCCAATTCCCCTTCCCAAAACCCGAAATCCCACATTTTTCTACTTTTAGGGTTTGCCATAACTTCCTCAGATTTCACCCAATCACCTTCAAATTTTAACACGGAGTTCCTTTCTGAATTCTGCTTCTTTGTCCCCCTCTGCCAAATTTTCCCATTCTTTCACCCCGCTTCTGAAATCCTCATTTTTGCTTCCCTGTCTATTCGACAGTGTCCAAAACCTCGTCAAACCCCAATTACCCTTCATATTTTTTCCAAGTCAAGATTTTACTTTACTGAAGCAGTTTTTGTTTTTGTTTTCCTACCCAGTCAACCAAAAAAAAAAAAAAAAGACTCCTTGTTATGGTTGTCACCCACGCAGGAGCAAAAACCATGGAGGATGCACTTGCAGCCATCCAAACCAAACTCCAAGATCTGGATGAAAAATTTCTCAAGCTCCATCTTTAGCATTCAGCCATGAACAATACCCGACAACCAGAATCTTTTGCAGCCACCGGGTTCTCTTCTTCCAGCAATTTTCGTGGGCCGAAGCTTGATTTTCCTCGCTTCAATGGTACTGATCTGATTGGATGGATATACCGAGCAGAACAATATTTCAGTCTACATAATACTTTTGATGTTCAGAAAGTTCCACTTGCATCCTTTCATTTGGAACAGGAAGCCCTTCAATGGTACCATTGGTACATCAAAGCTCATCCCGAGCCAAACTGGACAGATTTTTGCCAACTCCTTTTGTCACGATTTGGTCCTAGTTCTTTTGACGACTTCACAAGAGCACTCACTAAACTTCACCAAACTGGCACAGTGAGAGAGTATCAGACGAAATTTGAGAAACTAGCCAAGCACACAGAAGGATTTTTCGATAAATTCTACACGAGTTGTTTTATCAGTGGTCTCAAGGATGAAATCCGCTCAGAGGTCAAAATGTTTTGTCCCAACACAATGATGGAAGTCCTAGGGTTGGCTAAGCTAGCCGAGGACAAGATCGCAGCTCAACAACGCTCCAAACCCACCTTTGTTCCCTTCAGAAATATGGGTTCCCAACGACCTCCCATCACGCCTGCTCCTCAACCAAATCCTATCAAGCAATTGTCTGAAACAGAGATGCAGGCACGCCGAGAAAAAGGGTTTTGTTATAATTGTGATGAGAAATTCACTCGGGGACATAGATGTGTTCAACAAAAGCTCTATCTCTTGGATGTGGATTCTCCGCCTGCCTCAAAACTTGATGAAGAAGCTCCAGATATAGTAGATGATCAGGTCGACATTCAACACCCGCCTATTGACACCCCATCTCAGGACGACCCACCCGAGATCTCTCTCCATGCTATAACCGACATCACCACCCCACAAACAATGTGAGTCAAGGGATACTTCAAGAAGCCCCCTCTTACCATACTCATTGATTCTAGTAGCACTCATAACTTCATTGATCCTCGGATTGCCAAACAGGCTGATTGTTTTGTCCATCCTTGCTCCAACTTTGAAGTCATGGTTGCCAATGGGGGCACCTTACCTTGCAAGGGGAAGTGTCACAATGTGCGTATCTCTATCGAAGATTATAACCTGTGCTCTCACATGTTTTCCTTGTCCCTAGACGGATGTGATGTGATTTTGGGCATTCAATGGTTACGCACACTTGGCCCCATCTTATGGGATTTTGCTGAACTTTGGATGCAGTTTTCAGTCAATGGGGCACAACACAAATTTATGGGCTTACAACCAGGGTCTCTCTGCATCATCAGTTCACATCGCCTGGAAAAAATACTTAAGAAGAATTCACATGGTGTCATCGCTCAGCTCCATTCCATTCAGATGCACCCATCAACAGTCTCCACTACTTCCTTGGATAGATATCCAGGTGTCTTTGCTGAACCAATGAGCTTGTTGCCTTCAAGAGACCTTTCCGGTAAGAATTTAGCTGCATCTACCTCTCAGCAGGAAATGATGACTATTTTTCATATAGTCCAGAAGTGGCAGCCATCCCTATTGGGGAATTATTTCTGCATCAAGTCTGATCTCCAGAGTCTGGAAACTTTCCTGGAACAATGGGTCTCCTCCCCAAGACACCTGAAATGGGTTATCCAACTCATGGGTTATGACTATGCGACCACTTACCAGAAGGGTAAGGACAATATGGTGGAAGATGCTCCTCCTCGCACATTTGATGACCCAGTTTCTCTTACAGCTATTTCTCTACTTGTTCCAAATTGGTTGCAATCTATTCAAAGGGGCTATCTCTTCTATGAACTCCATGCTTCTTCATCAGTAGGGCACTCTGGGTTCCTCAAAACGTATGACTAGGAACAATGTAACTTCTTTTGGCAGGGACTCAAAAGGACAATTCAACGGAAGGTGGTTGACTATGATACTTTCCAGGTCAACAAGGGTGAAACAACCCTCCTTTCAGGACTGCTCGAACCCTTACCCATCCCTCCATAGATTTGGACAACTATTTCTATGGATTTTCTAGAAGCGCTCCAGTGGTATAGTACCACATCTCAAAGGACACCATATGAAGCAGTCTTTGTACATGCACCACCAGTTCTTCTTCCATACACCTTCAGCCGCTCCCTAGTTCAGGCAATTGACTCAATTCTTCGAAACTGTGATCAGCTTCTTCTCATTCTGCAGGACAATTTTCACATGGCAAGAATTCGACTGAAACAACAAGCCGATCAGCACCGTTCTGAGTGCACTTTTCACATCGTTGATATGGTTCTTCTTTGTCTACATCCTTCCATGCAATCCTCCCTGAAACTCCAAAGGCGCCAGTGGCTCGGAATGCAACCCGAGGATGCTACAGGGGACCCACTCCTTCAGATTCTGCATCAATTTCCACATCTAAAGCTTTGAGGACAAAGCTTTTTCTAAGGGAGAGGGGATGTTAGGAACCCATGTCTTTACTTTGTTAGTATATTATTGTTGGATGCATATGCTTTGTAAGTCGTCCCGTAGTATTTGTCGATTCATAGTTTATATTAGCCCATAGTATTGGATGCATATGCTTTGTAAGTCGTCCCATAGTATTATATGTCCCATGGTTTTGACTCATAGTATTGGCGCCTAGACTTAGCCCATGGTTTGTATTGACACATAGTATTGACCCATGGTATTGGTGCCTAGACTTAGTATATAAGTGTGTGTTGAGGCCTATGAAGGCACCGTGAAGTTAATTGTATTGAGCTTGCTCAAAGGAGGTTGCCCCCTCGAAGTGGCCCGTGATCAATATAAAAGTGATTCTAAGTTCTATTATTTCTCATATGTCGTGTATTTGCATTAATTAATTATTGCAGGTTCATCACCCATTATAACTCCCCATACTTCCCAATTCAACTGCCTCATGAATCTAACTTCCTGCCTTGGCCATAAATACAAGGGGAAGCCATGAGGAAGGGGCCAATGGAGAGAAATCTATTGTTATGCTGAAGGAATTTCTAGTCAAGAGAGGAGCAGGAGCCCAGAACTTGGTTGCAGAATTGCTTGAAGCAAGATCAGGTATATCAGTTGTATTTTGTTGCATTTCTTTGACAATAAAGATCGAGATACCCTTCCCGTCCTAATAGAGTGTTATTTCTATTGAATTTTGATTAGAATTAATTCTATATTGTTGTCAATATCATTATATGTTTATAGTCAGAATGTTTTGAGGAAGGTCTGTGTATTTTGCAGGTATATTGCTGTGGAGATTGGGAGAAAGCTCGAACTGGCCGCCATAAATAAGGTACTCTTTCCTAAACCCTAATCTCATTTGTTTATAGTAATGAGTGTAAGATACTATGTATCTATCTGTCAGCCCCATGTATGTTGGTAGCATCCATCCCCTGTTATAAGGCAAAATCCCTAAAAACACATTACATTAGTTCTATTTTTGTCAAGAGAAGATGGAGCAGATTTCTTGCTTTCTTCCTTTTTAAATGAACTCTTTAGTGCAGCAGCATAACTTCTTTTATTTCTTCCTTGGTTTGTGAAGGAGGAACATTTTGGCTTCCTTTCATTGTCATATCCTAAACTAGATTTATTTGTTGATGGTCTTTGGCTACTCAAGATGTCATCTAAAGTCTTTGAATTGTTTTCATATTTTGACTTAATAGATTCTTCATCGAGCTTCTTTCTAAGATGCATAATTTCTTCTTCAAGCTTCTATGATTCTGGTATTCTCTCTTTTGAGATATAAATCCAGGTCTCTTTCAATCTTCTTGGCCTCTTCAAGCCGGGTTTTCAAATCACTAATGATTTGGTTTGACTGTTTGTTCTTTTTCCTACATTTTTCAAGTTCTTCAAGAGCACTGACTAATTCAGCTCTTAGATCTACTTCTCCTTGTTCCATTGATTCATCATCTTGGTATTCTATTCCCATGAATAGAATCTCTATTTCCTCATATTCACTTATGTCTTCATCTTCACTATCTTCCATGGTGTAAGAGATTTTCTTCTTTTCATTGAACTTATTTTTGTTTCATGTTTTGTCCTTTTTGAACTTCTTTGTGGCTTCTTTCTCATTATTTCCATTTTGCTTAGGAAAAGGACATTTTGAAGCAAAGTGTCCAACTCTTCCACAGTTAAATCACTTTAGAGGTAGCTTTCCCTTATACTTGCCAGTAACTCTCTCAAGATTTTTTATGAAAAGGGCTTCTTCATCATCTGAGTTTTTTGATTGGTTCTTGGATAAGGCTTTAAATGCTACTTCTTTCTTTGATTGTCCATCTTGTCCTTTTCTCATCTCGTAGGAAGTGAAGATCCCATGTAGTTCATCTATTGTCATGTCTTCAAGATCATCTCGTTCTTCTAGAGAAGATACTTTTGAGTCATACTTCATTGGCAGGGTTTTTAGTACTTTGTCCACTACTTCTTTCTCCTTTAATTCTCCTCCAAGGCCTCAAATAACATTGACAATTTCATCTACTCTTAGAAGTAATTCTGTGATATTTTCTTCCTCTTTCATTTTTAAACTTTCAAACTGTCCTTTGTATGTCTGAAGTTTTGATTGTTTGAATTTGGATGCTCCTTCATAGACATTTTTTAATTTATCCCATGCCTCCTTGGTTGTTTTGCATTGCATGACTTTCACAAACATTGAGTTTGTTAACCCACTCAAGATTGCATTCATGGCTTTTACATTGGTGTCATATTGGTCAAGTTCTTCTTTGTCTATAGGCAGGTTGTCTCCTATTTTATACTTCTTTTCAACTGCTCTCCAAACCTTCCATCCAAGAGACATTAGATGACACTTCATTTTTGCACTCCAGTATGCATAGTTAATTCCTGTGAACAGTGGAGGTCTGTTGGTAGCTAATCCTTCCTGCTAATCCATTGTGGTCTTAATTAGGATCTTCCTTCTAGTGATTAGATTGTAGTGAAGAAACCTGCTCTGATACCAATTGTTAGATTATCTAGCAATACTGAGAGGGGGGGGTGAATTAGTATTTCCTTCTTTTTCTTTTGTTAAAACAATTAGTACAAGACACACAAAGAATCAAACAAGTTAGGACGCAGGATTTTATCGTGGAAACCTCAAAGAGAAAACCACAAATTCAAACTCATTAAAAAGATGAATTTTTACAAAATTGTTTATCTGCTGCTACAGAAGGGATGCAACCACAACCCAGTTTTTTCCTATTGCTGCAGAAAAGCATGCTACAACATCCCAGATCTTCTTCCTGCTGCTACAGGAAAGGACGCAATGACACCCTATTCTCCATCTTCTACTGGATAGAGTCTATGACCCCCTGCAGGATTCCTGCATGCCTTAGCACCACCCTTCCACCCTGGTCTTACTTCTTCAGATCTTCCAGGACATCTTTTCTTCAATCCTGGAACTTCATTGGTGTCGGCTTGTTCTTGTTGTTTCTTCAACTAAGACACCAAAGACATTTATTTCCATTTCATTCTCTTATTTATATATTCTTCTTTCATCATTTAACCATTGCATCTTTTCAGAATGGACTCATGTTGTTTCTATCATCGTGTCTCTTCAAATCTGATAATTAATCTTTTATTTGTAATTCTGTATATTTCAGTTTTAATTAATTAATTAATTAAACATCTTGATCATATTCAGTCCTGAGATCTCCTTCCCTCTCGATTCTACGGGCTTCATCCACCTCAAGGTTGCGACCTTCTCTTCCTATGCGAGCTTCTCTCATCATCTGCGAGCTATCTTATTTCTTCCCCTGCAGGCGGGCATCACTTCATTAAGCCCTTCTTGCGGGTATTCTTACTTGCATGCGGGCATACTCAAACCCCAGTGGGATTAACCTTAGCCCTTGCAGGATCCCTAAGCCCTTATGGGCATCTTTATCTCCCTCTGCAAGCATGTTTAGCCCTTATGGGATTAATCACAGCTCCTGCAGGCATACTCTAAGTGCCTGCGGGTGTATCTTTAGCCCCAATGGGCTTCTTCCTGGCCTTTTGTGGGCATCTTTAGCCCTTGTGGGCATTCTTCTCCCTCTCTGCGGGCATATCCACTTGCCTACGGGAATATGGGCCTATGGGAACTCCTTTTGCGGGCATCACATATCCCTTGTGGGATTAACTAAGCCCCCTTGTGGGAATTCTTAACCCTTGCCCCTTTTCAACTCTTAACCATTTTTTTATCCTTAATATGCAAGATAATATTTTTTCCATTTACACTTAACCATTTACACTCAGTCAGTTTTTACCATTAATTCTATACTTAGACAATTTGTCCAAACTCTAATGTGTATTTTTATTTCACCAAAACCATGAAACAATGATACCAGAGGATGTAGCACACCTCTCTGAGCACAATACAGCTTGTTTCACCTTCAAACTCATCTTCATTTTCCTTAGGCGGGCATTTTACTGAACTTGGTGCAAAACTGCCTAAAACCCTATTTTGGCAGATCCATAACTTCTTCCTCAAGACCTATCAATTCAATGTGAGAACATGGTTAGATAGACAAAACCCACCTACATGATGACCATATGGTGTGGGCATTTTCTTCAACCCACATATTATGGCGGGCATTTCCCTAGAGCAATTTTGACTAATTTGACCAACAAAAACAAAAACTTCTTTTGGGAGACCTATATCTTCTTCTTCAAGGAGTTTTTTTGAGAACTGGGGCCATGTCCAGATAGATACTTCAACAATCTATGGCATGGAAGGTCATGGCGGGCATTTTCTTCTTCTTATTAATTATGGTGGACATTTTCATAAGGCGGCTGCTTTAAGGCAGTTTTTCATCACTTAGTCTTTACAAACTACTACTAGAATGTAACAATGACATCATGAGACATTAGGACACCAACATGTGTCTTTCCAACCTCATCACACATGCATATAAACACTTCTTTTGTCATTAATTACCTCCTTTGAAATCAATGACAACCATACTTAACAGTGATAACACCATTGAGTTGCACTTCCGCTACCTAATTGAGTAAGACAACAAACCATTAAAATTTATCTCCCTAACTCAACACATTTTAACCTCACTTGAGGATACAAAATAAGTTGTTAGTTAGGTAGGACATCGGGGATGGGAATCTAAATAATCCCCCTTGTCGCTTTTCATCTAATACATAGTTGTTGTCCTTTAGGGTACTAAAATCCTCTTGTATTTGTTGACACGGTCATCGAACAATTTGTTGAGAGGTCCCCCCATTCCACGGGAGCAAGCAGCGAGGACTAGTTCGGGATGGAATTTTTGGAATGCCACACTCCACTTAGAGCCTAAGGACACCTCTCCATTTTCTTCCTTGTAGTTTTCGTATAGGTGATACAAGGGCTCAAAGGAAGAAGTTCTGGTTAACCTTCTCGGATGTGTCATGAACGAGGTAGCTTAGTGGATTTTCTTCTAGGATTCTTTTACCCAAGATCCCTTTCGGTAGAGGGATATCCTTCCACTTTTGGTCTCTCACTTCGTATTGTTCGACTTGGATTTCATCACCTTGAGAAGGATACGATATGTTGAGCTCTCTAGAACCTAAATAGGAAGTTTGCTTGTTATTTCACCCTCTAGAGGGTCTTTTTTATTTTTGTAGTGTTGCTTGTTGGCATTCTGGCCATTTTTTTGTAGCTCGCTTACTATGATGTCAGTCTCAGTATAGTTTTTGAGCTTGCTTTTTTGGCCTGCGAGCCTTTTCTTTTCCTAGCTCCCCTTCTGCATGCTCGGTTGCTTTAGGGTTTTTGAGTTCTTACACGGTCAGTGACCAATATGATGATGTGTGATGTCCTCTTCTCCCACGTCTTCGAGATGGTTGAGTTAGATGGTCTTCTCAACGGACTGGGAACCCCTTGATGGATCCACTAATGCTCGACCTTAGGAGCAATCTAGAGGACCACATGATCACATCATCTGTATGGACTTTTCATTTTACAATGATGATGAACTTTTAGGTTATATGGAACACTAGTACATTTGAGAGAGAGATGATTGGTTGTACCCCACCTTGGTTGATTGAATTTTGGTCCTTTCATTTTGTTGAAATTTTTTTTGTGGTACCTTTCCTTTTACCTTTTGGGTCTTTTACTCATCTTCAGTTATATTTTGATTTGTACCACCTTTTATGTTTTTGATCTTATGGGTACTATGGTAGTTTGTCCACATTTGAGGTACACCCCCTTAGTCCTAAGGGTTATGAGTCTTTATAACCACTCTTATCTTTTTGACTTGTACCTTCCTGGTTGGTATTTGTACCCTCACCTATTTAATTGTGTAACCCTGGTACCCACCTAAGACATTCTACTTTACTTTTATTTTAATTTTAATTTTTATATTTTATTTTTCAGATCTGTTTTTGAAGTTTGAAGGTTATTAAGATTTGATTGGTAACCTTTCTTCCTACTATTTTTTTTGATATTCTCTCCTTCTGCCTGTTGGGGAGGTTGTGACACTCAGACTCAGCCGTGAACCCTAGTTTTTCTCTGCTGGTTGTTTTAGTAAGGGCCATTGTTGATGTATATGTAACTTCGGAATGTATTTCACCTATGTATTTCATTTATGTATATTGTACTCCTATAGAGATGTGTTATTCCTCTATAAGAAAGTGTCGTCATTTGTATTGACAAGTGTCGCAAGTGTCGTAACTTGCCGATGGGTTATTAGACCACCATGTGTGGGGTCGGCCCTGATTAAGTTAACCTTGGGTTATTATGCTAAGCTAGACAAGTCGGCCCCATAAGTTTATTGGGCAGTCATGACAAGTATAAATAGAGATTGAGAGATCTCTATTTTGATCACTTCATTACTCACTTATCCATCACTCGGAAAGTGGTGCACATGTGAGGAGGAGGATCAGCTGCTAGGAGAAGACTATCTCTGTGTACTTGGGTTGTACTTTGGTTGTATCATTTCTTTACCTATCTCTGAGGAATTTGTGGGGTTTTTCACCTTAGGGTTTTCCCCACGGAAACTCTGTGTGTCTATTGTCCCTTATGTTTGCATCTTGTGATGATTGATATGCTTGCTATGATTGATATGCATTGATATACTATACATGTTATTCTCTCAGTAAAGATCCTAGAGTATTTTAAATTAATGCTCAAAAATTAACATGGTATCAGAGCTTCCCTGAGAAGAAGACATTGTGCAGTGGCGGAAACCAGGGTTTCTTGTTTATTGGGTTTCTCTCCATAGATTTTGGAAATGCAATATGATAGATTGACTCTCCTCAGCAAGGTGAATATTTCTGTCCAATCAGAATTCAATTCTGAGCACTTTCAGTTTTGGCCCTAAAAATTAGGGTTTCCACAAACATAGGAATTTCTGAAATCTGAAGACATAGATGGAAGCTCCTTGGAAAAATCGAATTTTAGAGCTTTGGATCGATATTTTTGGTTGGGTGAAGCTCAGGGAAACTCAAACCCTAATTCAGGGTCCTCCCAAGTGAATTCGGGAAGACTAAAAGGCATTTCTGAAGGGTGAAACTTTGCAGTATCAAATTTCTGAGTATACCAGGTTGATCATCTCATCAAGGCGCATCTTTCTATCCTTTTAGAAGTTTGAAATTCACATTTTGAATTTTTAGGGTTTCTCTGACAAACCCTAATCCAGGACCAGATCCAATTTTCAGCAAATCAAGTGGTAAGACCTAAATCTTTTATGTTTCCATTTGAAGTACTTTTTAAAGATGTCTCACCACACCAAGCTTGAGGATAAGATTGAAGGGGCTTATAACTTCTGAGCATGGAAGTATAGGATTGGGTTAATCCTGGAAGAAAATGAATTGGATAATTACATAAGGGAAGAGGTCCCTGTCCCAGAGGAACAAGAGGCTAATGCCTTAAATAAGAAGAACTTGGTCAAGGCAAAGAGGATCATTGTTGATTCTATTAAAGACCATCTCATTCCACATGTGTCATCTCTAAAGACACCCAAGGCAATGTTTGACTCTTTGACCAAGTTGTTTGAAGGGAAGAACATAAATCGGAAGATGACTCTGTGGAATCAATTGAAAGGGGTAAAGCTTCAGAATGGAGAAACCATTCAATCTTAATTTTCTAGGGTCTCTTAGATCAAGGAACAACTAGAAGTGGTGGATGAAATGGTGGAGATAATGGTGAAGTCATCATGACCACTCTGAATGGCCTACCCAGGTCATGGGATTCCTTTATTCAAGGAATCTGTGCAAGAAAGAAGTTGGTATCCTTTAGCAAAATGCGGGAAGAATGCTCACAAGAAGAAGAAAGGCTTGTGGCACAATAAGAAAAGATGGGGAATGAAGATCAAGCTCTCACAGCTCACACCAAGAAAGGAAAGTTCAAGAGGGAGCCATCCCACTTCAGAAAAACTTCACACGACCATTATCATAAGGATAAGAAAGATCTCAGATGCTTCACATGCAATGAGAAGGGACACTTTGCTATAGATTGTCCCAAGAAGAAGAAAGACAACAACAACAACTTTAACAAGAAGAAGAAGAACAACAATAAGAAATACCATGCTCATGCTGCTGAGGATGATGAACCTCCCAAGAAGAAGGCTAGAGCATAAAGTGATGGTTCATCAAGCGAAGATGAATATGTTCTAATATCTGCTCTAACAGGTACTATCTCTCATGGATGTAATGATTGGATTATTGATAGTGGGGCTTCCAAACACATGACTGGGATTAAAGAATCTTTTGCAAATCTATCTGAACATGAGTCACCCCATAAGGTGAAACTTGGGGATGACTATCAATATCCCATCAAAGGAAGTGGTGAAGCCTCCTACAACCTAGACTCTGGGAAGTCTTTGAAGATGAAAGATGTTCTATATGTACTTGGGCTCAAGAAGAACTTACTCTCCATATCTACATTAGATGCAAAAGGTATGAGGGTTGCATTTGTAGATGTCCAAGTCCTAATGTGGCCAAAGGGTGAAACGATAGATGATGCAGTAGTGATTGGAGAGCAAGAGGGATGATTATACAAATTGAAGGGACAACCTGAACATGCCATGGTACATGAATCCATGGAGCCAAGTGAACTTTGGCATAGAAGGCTTGCACATGTGCACTATAGAGCACTACCAATTGCAAGCAAAGCTATAGAAGGTCTTCCTGAAATCAAGACAAAGCATGAAGGTGTTTGCAAAGGATGTGCAAAAGGAAAGAACATAAAGAAGGAATTTCCAAGGAGTGAAAGAAAGGCAAAATGAATCTTGGAAATTATCCACTCTGATGTATGCAGATGGATGTCTTCCAGTTCTCTGAGTGGATCCGACAATGGTGGAGAATTCACTTCAGCAGACTTCAAGTGCTATGCAGTGATTCAGGAATTAAGAGGGAGTTCACCACTCCTTACAATTCACAACAGAAAGGTGTAGAAGAAGTTACTTCATAATAGGACTCCAGCAGCTCCTGCAAGGAAGCAAAGATTCAGAGGGAGTCCACCCAACAAACAAACAAAGATAAGTATCTGAATTGTCATTTCTTGTATATTCTGTTTGTTTAAAATAATGTTATTCAGTGATGTATATGCTTATGTTCATAGACTTAGGTTGTGTATTATCCATATTAGAATAATTGCATTGATGAACAAGATACTACTAATATGCAAGTAATGGGTAAGTGGCCTATGGTACTATACAACATTCCATTGCTACTTATCTAGAATGAAACCTCTTTGCTGACATGTTGGGAGTTGTGCACACTCTTAACAATGTTCTGGTAGATATTGGAAGGCATCTAGAAAGTTACGGGATATGGATAAATGTTGTATTGAAGCATTGGCTAAAATAATTGCATGAATGTATGACATATATTCTTATGTGTAAGATTTTGTTATGAAACTATGATATGTTTCTAATCATGAAATTTAAATTGTCTTGTAGGAAAGATCGTATACCATCACCTACAAAAGAAGGACTACAACATTTGTTCTAGCAACAAAGTTATCTATTGAAGATATTGAATATATTGAAGTTCCCAGGATCTGGGATGAAGTAATGGAAGAATGACATGATCCGTCAATCATGAAGAATGATGTTTGGGATGTTGTCCCAAGACCTGAAGGGAAGTTTGTTGTGACTTCCAAGTGGATCTACAAGATCAAACATGCTGCAGATGGCAGCATAGAGAAATACAAAGCGATATTTGTAGCTCGTGGCTTCTCCCAGAAAGAGGGAATAGACTATGAAGAAACTTTTTCTCATGTAGCCAGGTACACTTCCATTAGATCAGTACTTGCTCTGGCTGCAGTGATGAAATGGAAGATACACCAGATGGATATCAAGATAGCTTTCTTGAATGGTGTAGTCGAGGAGGAAGTGTATGTAGAGCATCCACTTGGTTTTGAGACACATGACAGGGAGTCATATGTGTGCAAACTGAAGAAAGCCTTGTATGGATTGAAGCAAGCTCCCAGGACTTGGTATGGTAGGATGGACAGTTTTCTATCTAGTTTAGGCTTTACCAAAAGTAAAGTAGATTCCAAACTTTACTACAAGGTTGAGGAAGGAAATCCAATGATACTACTTCTGTATGTGGATGACTTGTTTGTTACAGGAGAAGATAGTTTGATTGCTGATACCAAGAGGAAGCTTGCTGCCGAGTTCGAGATGAAGGACTTGGGGATGATGCACTATTTTCTAGGCATGGAGGTGTGGCAGAGTGTAGATGGGATCTTCCTTGGACAAGGGAAGTATGCAGTAGAGATCCTGAAGAGGTTCGGGATGATGGACTGCAAGGCCATGGACACACCTATGGCATCAAGCCTGAAGCTTCTGTGTGATGCTTCATCTGATCCAATTGATGTCACGATGTATCGTCAGATGATTGGATCCTTGATGTACCTAACGAACACGAGACCAGATATTTGCTTTGTCGTGAACACATTGAGCTAGTTCCTGACGGATCCCAGAGGTGTTCACCTAGTTGCTGTAAAGCATATTCTAAGGTACCTGAAGGGTACAATTGAGTATGGGCTCAAGTATGATGTGAATCAAAAGTTTAACCTGCAGGGTTATGTTGATTTGAACTGGGCAAGCAGTGCTGCAGATAGGAAGAGCACATTTGGGTGCTGCTTCAGTATGGGATCAGGTGTAATCTCTTGGTTTAGCAGGAAGCAGTCCTGCGTAGCACTGAGTACAGCCGAGGCAGAGTATGTTGCAGCTTGTTCGGCTAGTTGTGAGGCAGTGGCTCTGGAAGCTACAGTCTGAGTTATTTGATCTCCCGCTGGAGGCTACTGGTATATTTTGTGACAACTAGAGTTGTGTGAAGCTATCTGAGAACCCAATGTTCCACGATAGGTCGAAACACATGGAGATCAAATATCACTATATCAAGTATATGGTGCAGAGAGGAGCAGTGAAGCTCCTGTATGTTGTGACGGATGAGCAGGTTGCAGATGTGCTGACGAAGCCACTAGCCAGAGTGAAGTTCAAGTACTTCAGAGAGAGGCTTGGTGTTCTTCAGATTGATGGCACTTCAAGGAAGAAGTGATGGACACATTTGCAGGAGCCATTCCGAGCATGGTGAAGAGGAGCTTCCTTCCATGTCTGTGGATGTAAGCGCTGGATGATGAGCATCAGGACAATGCTCCAATTACTGCTCTGTATATATGCATCATTTTGGATGTTGGATATGATTAGTTGGATCATTTATATGTATGTATGTACGCATCATGTTGGATGCTGGATATGATCAGTTGGATCATTTATATGTATGTATGTACGCATCATGTTGGATGATGGATATGATCAATTGGATAATTTATATGTATGTATGTATGCATAATGTTGGATGCTGGATATGATCAGTTGGATCATTTATATGTATGCATGTATGCATCATGTTGGATGCTGGATATGATCAGTTGGATCATGTATATGTATATGCATCATGTTGATGCTTGGACCATGTATATGTGTATGTATCAGGTGGCTACATTGTATGATCAGATGGATCATGTATGATGATATGTATCAGGAAAATACTGTGTATGCATCAGGTGGATGCATTGTATGATTAGGATGATCATGGATGATGAGCTCCAGGATGTTGCTCTAGATGATATGAATCAGGACGATGCAGTGACGATGATCAGGATTATCATACGATGATGACATGCATCAAGACGATGCAGTGATGATGATCAAGATGATCATGTACATCAGGATGATGTATGGTGAGTATCAGGATGATGCTCTGTGGCCGTGGACAGGTTGTGCTTGAGAGGACTTGTAAGACCTGGGAGATCCGAGATGTTGGGATGTGTGCCCGTAGTACGTACTGGGATGCTCTTTCGAGGGTTTGTCCTGTGACCACATGTAAGACCTGGGAGATCCGAGAGGTTGGGTTGTGTGCCTGTAATAAGTCCTGGGATTCTCTTTCGAGGGTTTGTGGTGGTGACTACATGTAAGACCTGGGAGATCCGATAGGTTGGGTTGTGTGCCCATAATAAGTCCTGGGATTCTATTTCAAGAGTTTGTAGTGGATATCACATGTAAGACCTGGGAGATCTAATAGGTTGGGCTATGTGCCCATAATAAGTCCTGGGATGCTCTTTCGAGGGTTTGTGATGAGGGTCACATATAAGACCTGGGAGATCCGATAGGTTGGGCTGTGTGCCTGTAATAAGTCCTGGGATGCTCTTGAGAGGGTTTGTGACGCACGTAATAAGTCCTGAGAATTCCACAGTATGGCCAGTGATGATGAAGACCTGCAGGTGGTGGGCCTACATCCAGTATGAAAAAGGACTAGCTCTGTAGAACTTCCAATGACAAGTAGATTCAGATATTGATTGAGATAGCAGCAGCCATGACGACGATGATGATTCGAGGACGATGATTCGCTAATGATGATCCAAAGAAGAAGACTTGTGCTAGCAAATCTGTGTCGAGAAATACCTTCCTAGTTAAGAGGGAGTGTTGATGTATATGTAACTTTGGAATGTATTTCACCTATGTATTTCATTTATGTATATTGTACTCCTATAGAGATGTGTTACTCCTCTATAAGGAAGTGTCGTCATTTGTATTGACAAGTGTCGTAACTTGCTGATGGGTTATTAGACCACCATGTGTGGGTTCGGCCCTGATTAAGTTAACCTTGGGTTATTATGCTAAGCTAGACAAGTCGGCCCCATAAATTTATTGGGCAGTCAGGACAAGTATAAATAGAGATCGAGAGATCTCTATTTTGATCACTTCATTACTTACTTATCCATCACTTGGAAAGTGGCGCACATGTGAGGAGGAGGATCAGTTGCTAGGAGAAGACTATCTCTGTGTACTTGGGTTGTACTTTGGTTGTATCATTGCTCTACCTATCTCTGAGGAAGTTGTGGGGTTTTTCACCTTAGGGTTTTCCCCACGGAAACTCTGTGTGTCTATTGTCTCTTATGTTTGCATCTTGTGATGATTGATAAGCATTGATATACTGTACATGTTATTCTCTCAGTAAAGATCCTAGAGTATTTTGAATTAATGCTCAAAAATTAACAGCCGTGAGGTCTTAAGGGTTTGATTTACCCTTCTGTGTACTCATATGCGGAGGCCGTGAGTCATTGGATTTCTTTGATTGACTGTGCCATAGCCCAGTCATCTCTCTCTCTCAGGTTTGTACTAACCCTATATTAGGGTCACTTGGTTCCTAGAGTTGACTGGCCTCTAAGAGGCACAGTCATTTATGAAAGTAACTCTTCTGAGTATATTACAAGAAACGTCTACACCCAGGTAAGTATCTTCACGCATTTACAAGAGGTAGTTACAAGGAGCTATTGCAATACATATTTGACCTTATTTGTTCCTTCCCCACAATGGTTGATTTACTTTTGGTTCTTACCCCCTATTGTTTATTGGTCTTGTGGTACCTTGTCCTTGTTGTGTGGTTGATAGGGTCATTTCCCCCATCTTGAGTTGTTCATACCACCCTCCAGACCTTAGTTAGGAAGATTGCTTGCTATCATACCTTTTAGAGGTTCTATTTGAGTTACAAGAGGTAGTTACAAGGAGCTATTGCATATAAGAGGTAGTTACAAGGAGCTATTGCATATATTTGACATTATTTGACCTTCTATCTCTTTGGCATGTCAAATAACAAGTAGTTACAAGGAGCTATTGCATACAAGAGGTAGTTACAAGGAGCTATTGCAATATATATTTGACCTTAGTTGTACCTTACCCGCAATGGTTGATTTACTTTTGGTCCTTACACCATGTTGTTTATTGGTCTTGTGGTACCTTGTCCTTGGTGTGTGGTTGATAGGGTCATTTCTCCCATCTTGAGTTGTTTGTACCACCCTCCAGACCTTAGTTAGGAAGATTTCTTGCTATCATACCTTTTAGAGGTCCTATTTGAGTTACAAGAGGTAGTTACAAGGAGCTATTGCGTATATTTGATATTATCTAACCTTCTATTCCCCATAATGGTTAATTTATAACTATTGTTAGAAATTACATGTTATTGAAGATTACTTTAACACATGACCCAACTGGTAGTGTTAATGTGGAAAAGTCAAAAGAGATGAAAATTATGTTTTGTTACTGTTGTTTTATTTAGTTTCAGTGGTACTTGTTTATTAGATGTAATCAAAGAAAGGAGTTTACCTGCAGCTAGGAACTACACGTCACCTTATAAAAGGCACTCTGCCTTGAGGTCCTATCTGAACTTTTTTCCCACGGTGCAGGTAGAACCAAATAGGTATTTGTCAGATATGTCTTCCTTGAGCGAGGGGATTTTAGGAAGGCCAGAGGAAAGTGAGACATACAGTAGGTCTACAAGAGTTTTATCAACTAGATGTCAAAATATCATAAGAAAATTCCATAAATGCATGGAATTTTTTCTCGCTGAAGGAGGGTCATGTTCCTATGATGATGAGACAATAGGCGACATCGAGGTGCCCTTGAGGAACAAAAATATAGTGAAACAATCGGTACCCAAGGATCTTCCTCGACTAAACACATATTTTTGTGTGAATGAGAGGATATATTGAATTGCACTGTCATCATTACATGGTTTGGGGTTGTTTTGCATGGATGGCATAAAGGTTGGTTATGGCAGATGTGCAGAATTGATGGAGTATGTTGGACCCTGTTATAACTACAAAGATTGGATGTGCCTGGTCCAATATACATGAAGTGTGCATAGATATGGATTGTCAGCAAACTATTTATAGTTGAAAGAAAAAGATCAAAATAAAGGAGCAACGGTGTACATTGACGGAAGGCCAAAGGCCACAGGGAATATTGCGGTGTTTATAAACAGTACACAACCAGGGTCTACAATTAAGCAACCCAACTGCGAATTTGAGGGGTGTGAAGGAAACCATGTTTTTGTATGCGCCATTAAATAAATAGCTGTAGGGGAAGAGCTGCTTATTAATTACAATTTGAATTGACTAGATACAAACACGGTTACTATGGGAGTGGTACATCTAACAATTTAGCCAACCTTTTCTTTATGAATTTAACATATTAAGGATTTTTTGTTAGTTTATTTCGTTTAAATTTTCTATATTTACTTCGCCGGATAGTGATCGGGGAAAATCCCGGCCAGCAGATGGTCAGAGGAGTACAACTTCCTCGAGGGAGCAGGTATACATCTTTGTAATAGTAAAAATATAATAAGAATTTTTTTTTTCTTTGTTTTTTCATTAGTATATTAGTTTGGTTTATATAATTTATCTATATTTGATGCAGAACGTTGATCGCAGAATCCACCCGACTGTTGATCAGATGATAGCAGCCTCGGGGCAACAGGTAAACCTGATTGTAATTGTGAAATTTAAATACGTCAAAATGTTTTCTTATTATATTTGTTTAGTGAGTATTTTGGTTTTGTTTAGGTAATTTTTTCTATGTTTTTGATGCAGGCTAGTTCTGTAAGGGGCACCTCCCTAGCAGTAGATCATACCAGACCTGCCTCGAGGCAACATGTATACATCTTTGTAATAGTAAAAATATAATATAAAGAATAGTTTTTCTTTTGTGTTTTTTCATGAATATATTTGTTTGGTTTATATAATGTTATCTATATTTGATGCAGAGTGTTGATCGGGGAAGCCACCTCGTTGTTGATCAAACGACAACAACCTTGGGGAAACAGGTAAACCTGATTGCAATTGTACAATTCAAATACGTCAAAATGTTTTTTTATTATATTGTTTCATTGAGTATTTTGGATTCATTTAGGTGATTTTTTCTATGTTTTTGATTCAGGGTTCTGTAAGGGGCACCTCCCTATTAGTAGATCGGGGCAGGTCACCTATAACCATTGATCCGGTGAGTAGACCACGACCCTCAAGGTAGTAGGTATAATTCATTGGAATTGTACCAATATAATTTGTAGCATAATGTTTATTTTGTTATGTATTTTTCGTGTGTATACTGGTTTCATTATCATAATATTTTCTACATCTTTTTTGTAGGGGGTGATCGGGGCAAGTCCCCAGTTGTGGATCAGATGACACCATCATCCAGGCATCAGGTAAACCTAGTTGTAATTTTAAGAATCTATCATGATAGATATGTTTTGTTAATATAATTTTAGGAATCTATCATGATAGAACTCAATAATGTTTTATATATTTTTGTTGCAGACCAATGATTCGGTGTATGAAACAACATCACAACAATCAATAGCTTTTGAATTGGATGAGTTGTTGGGCGATGCTGACATTGGTTCTTCTCTAGACCTGGTTATGTTGATAAAGAAGAACTTCAAAAAAATTAGTGTGGATATCCTTTGTCTGCTATTCACTATTCCACAGACAGACGAGATTAAAGCCAAGATTGAAGTGTTTGGTAAAGAGATCTCATGCCTTGCAAGTAAGTTGCGGAATCTTGAATCATAATATAAATTCATTTATAACTTTATAATTTTGAATTTTATATGATAGTGAACTTATCAAATGTGGTTTGTATTTACAGAATTTTCTGGGACCACACACTAGTGGCGGTGTTGGCCCCAATGATGCTCGTGGAGAGACGTCGCATCATGAGCAAATGACTCCACGTGCATCAACTCATTCACCATTTTTGTCAACTGAATAGGCGGAAACACCTTCCGCAACACCCCTGATGCCAGCTGTGAGTGCACCATCCGCTAGTGATTGACGCACACCAGATCGTGCAGAAGAAGGGGTCGACACTGAGCCTCCTAGTATTGATATTGTTGAAGCAACATTTCCTGGATCTTCCCGTGTCACTAGAACGAGTACAATCGAGACAATATTTTTGGTGGACAAAGATCTCGTTCCAATAAATATAGGGAAGATCCCAGGTAATTATATGTTGATCAAGTTAGTGTTTATAATTTGATTGTAATATACCGATAAAACATTTTTTTTCAACTAATTATGATCATGGCATGATCGTTTTGCAAGAAATGATGTTTTTTATAAACATCTGAATGATTTGTCCTTGGATATCTTCAGGCCCACCATCCGCACAAGGTGGGATAGACAAATGAAAAATTTAAAAGATGAGCTCACTAATTGGTTGGTTGGCCTATTTGGCAACGAGACCTTCAATCGAGTCGCGGTCTTGAAAAAGCCTGGACAACATATGAAGATTGTCTGAGACCAATATAGGGTTCACCTAGAAAGGAACCCTAGGTATGAGCACCCTCTAATGATTCTAGCAAGAGAGTGGAAAGCTCTAGTGGAATATGGAAAGGAGAGGGCTCTGAGAAAAGAAGGAAAGCTAACACCAGGAACAAGGAGGTATGCATTAATACATTCTACATTGTAATTATAAACCTTATTATTATTGATTTTTATATTGAATTTGTAACATCTAACGTATTTCAACACTTGCATAGGCTGTCAGACACATGAAAGGCCACAAAGGCAATACTAGAAAAAATTGGTCAGCACAAGCTTGGGCCCAGTGGTTATTCGAATTTGGCAGCACGAATTGTAAGTTTCGAAAAACCAATAATGCTGTGAAGAACCTGCAATATTTAATTAATGAAAACACACGAAATAGCAGAAATAACAGAACTTAGAATCACTTTTATATTGATCGCAGGCCACTTCGAGGGGGCAACCTCCTTTGAGTAAGCTCAATACAAATAACTTCACGGTGCCTTCATTGGTCTCAACACAAACTTATATACTAAGTCTAGGCGCCAATACCATGGGTCAATACCATGTGTCAATACAAACCATGGGCCAATACAAACTATGGATCAACAATTACTTACGGGACGACTTACAAAGCATATGCATCCAACAACAATAAGACAAACTATGGATCAACAAATACTATGGGACGACTTACAAAGCATATGCGTCCAACAAAAATATACTAACAAAGTAAATAGAAGGGTTGACATGGGTTCCTAACATCCCCTCTCTCTTAGAAAAAGCTTTGTCCTCGAAGCTTCAGATGTGGAAATTGATGTAGAATCTGAAGGAGTGGTTCCCTGTAGCATCCTTGGGTTGCATTCTGGTCCACTTACGCCTTTTGAGTTTCAGGGAGGGTTGCTTGGAAGGCTGTAGATGAAGAAGAACCATATCAGCTGCATGAAAAGTGCGCTCAGAATGGTGCTGATAGGCTTGTTGTTTCAGTCGAATTCTTACCATGTGAAGATTGTCTTGCAGAATGAGAAGAATCTGATCGCGGTTTCGAAGAACCAAGTCAATTGCTTGAACTGTAGAGCTGCTTGGGGTGTATGGAAGAAGAACTGGCGGTGTCTGTCCATAGACTACTCCATATGGTGTCCTTTTAGATGTGGTATTGTACCACTAGAGCGCTTCTAGGAAACCCATAGAAATAGTTGTCCAAATCTGTGTAGGGATGGGCAAGGGTTCAAGCAGTATCAAAAGGAGTGTCATTTCACCCTTGTTGACCTGGCAAGTATCACAGTCAACCACCATCTGTTGAATTTTCATTTTCAGTCCTTGCCAAAGGAAGTTACATTGTTCCCGGTCATACATTTTGTGGAACCCAGAGTGCCCTGCTGATGAAGAAGCATGGAGTTCATAGAAGAGATAGCCATGCTGAATAGATTGCAACCAATTGGGATCAAGTAGAGAAATAGCTGTAAGATAAACTGGGTCATCAAATGTGCGAGAAGGAGCATCTCCCACCAGACTGTCCTTACCCTTCTTGTAAGTGATCGCATAAGCATAAGCCATGAGTTGGATAACCCATTTCAGGTGAGCTGGGGAGGAGACCCATTGTTCCAGAAAATTTTCCAGACTTTGGAGATCGGTCTTGATGCAGAAATAAGTCCCTAATAGGTATGGCTGCCACTTTGGTACTGCATGCAAAATAGCCATCATTTCCTGCTGAGATGTAGATGTGACTAAATTCTTACCGGAAAGGTCTCTTAAAGGTGACAAGCCCACTGGTTCAACAAGGACACCTGCATAAATATCCATGGAAGTAGGGGAGACCATTGATGGGTGCATCTGAATGGAATGGAGTTGAGCGATGACACCATGTGAATTCTTCTTAAGGATCTTTTCTAGGCAATGTGAACTGATGATGCAGAGAGACCCTTGTTGTAATCCCTTAAATTTGTGTTGTTTCCCATTGACTGAAAACTGCATCCAAAGTTCAGCAAAATCCCATAAGATGGGGCCAAGTGTGCGTAACCATTGAACGCCCAAAACCACATCACATTTGCCTAGGGACAAGGAAAACCTGTCAGAGTGCAGGTTATAATCTTCTAGAGAGATACGCACATTGTGACACTTCCCCTTGCAAGGTAAGGTGACCCCATTGGCAACCATGACTTCAAAGTTGGAGCAAGGATGGAAAAAACAATCAGCATGTTTGGCGATCTGAGGGTCAATGAAGTTATGAGTGCTACCAGAATCAATGAGTATTGTAAGAGGAAGCTTTTTGAAGTAACCCCTAACCCGCATTATTTCGGGGGTAGTGACACTGGATAAAGCATGGAGAGATATCTCTGGTTGTTCATCTTGAGATGGAGGATCAATAGGCGGCTCCTAAATGTCGACCTAATCATCCATTGTATATGGAGCTTCTTCACCAATTTTAGAGGCAGACGGATAATCCATATCCAAGAGATAGAGCTTTTGTTGAACACATCTATGTCCCTGAGTGAATTTCTCATCACAATTATAACAAAGCCATTTTTCCCTACGTGCATGCATCTCTGTTTCAGACAAATGCTTGATAAGAGTTGGTTGAGGAGCTGGCGGGATGGAAGGTCGTTGAGAACCCATATTTTGGAAGGGAACAAAAGTGGGTTTGGAGTGTTGTTGGGCTGCAATCTTGTCTTCTTCCAACTTAGCCAGCCCTAGGACTTCCATCATTGTGTTGGGACACAAGATTTTAACCTCTGACCAAATTTCATCCTTAAGACCACTGATAAAACAACTCCTGTAGAATTCATCAGACAATCCTTCTGTGTGATTGGCTAGTTTCTCAAATTTTGTCTGATACTCTCTCACAGTGCCACTTTGACGAAGTTTAGTGAGTGCTCCGGTGAAGTCATCAAAAGCACTAGGACCAAATCGTTGCAAAAGGAGTTGGCAAAAATCTGTCCATTTTGGCTCGTCATGCGCCTTGATGTACCAACGATACCATTAAAGGGCTTCCTGTTCCAAATGAAAGGATGTAAGTGGAACTTTTTGGACATAAAAAGTATTATGCAGACTGAAATACTGTTCTGCACGATAGATCCATCTAGCCGGATTAGTACCATTGAAGCAAGGAAATTCAAGCTTCAAACCACGAAAATTGCTAGAAGAAGAGAACCCATTGGTTGCAGAAGATTCTTGCTGTTGGTTATTGCTCATGGCTGAATGCTGAAGATGGAGGCTGAGAAATTTTTCATCCAGATCTTGGATTTTGGTTTGGATGGCTGCAAGTGCTTCCTCCATGGTTTTTGCTCCTGTGCGGGTGACAACCATAACCAGGAGTTTTTGTTTTTGTTTTTTTTTTTTTTTTTTTTGGGGGGGGGGTGAATGGATAGAAAAACACAAACAAAATCTTATTTAGTAAAGGGAAATTTGGATTTGGGAAAAATTTGGATGGGTCATTGGGATTTGAATAGGTTTTGGACACTTTCTGATGGACAGGGAAGCATCAAATGAGGATTTCAGAAGCGGGGTGAAAGAATAAGAAAATTTGGCAGAGAGGGACAAAGACGCAGAATTAGGAAAGGAACTCTCTGGTAAAATTTGAAGGCAATTGGTTGAAATCCGAAGAAGTTATGGAAAACCCTAAAAAATAGACAAATGTGGGATTTTGGGCTTTGGGAAGTGGAATTTGGGATAGGGTCCCCAGGAATGAAATATGCAGAATGGGATTACAAAGGTATCAGGAGAGTTTCAAGGGAAATAGAGTGAAAACAAGGGAGATATGGCCAAAAAACAGAATTTTATACTCTTTTTTTTTCTTTTTTTTTTCTTTTTCCAGAATGGATCTGTTACGACGCAAAAACAGATGGATCTGCTATGACGTAGAAGTGATCGGAAACAAATGGATCGGAAACGACGCTGGATGGATCGAAAATGGCTGGATTTGAAAGGAATTTCAGAATAGATCTAAAATAGCTGGAGCTAGAACGGATTTCAGAATGGATCTGAAACGGCGCGGAAGTGATCAAAAACAGTTCTGCTGAAAATAGATATAGACCCCGGGTATGTGTAGCTTCCTAAAAGTTCAGGGGTTTCACTCGGCCACCAATGCTATCTAACGGCTTGCGTATTGGGGCAGTACCCCTCACTCCACGACTCAGGTAAAACTGATAATCGCTTTTCCACAAACGACAGCTCTTGGTTTACCTCATGCGTGGGAACTAGTCAATCAGGTAGGGGTCGTTTCCCTTTTCGCTAGCAGGTCCTCTCAATGGGTCAGCTACTTCGGGGTTCCTGTGGTACTCCTCACAATGAGTTTTAGGGCTTATGCCCACTTTCCACAGTTAAGCGGATAGGGATTATTCGCAGATCCGAAACTGCAACAGATGTGGAAAAACATTTGGGCAGAAATTTCACCCAACGAGCCCAAGAAAGTGCTCTGATACCAGATGTAAAGAACCTGCAATATCTAATTAATGAAAACACATGAAATAGCAGAAATAACAGAACTCAGAATCACTTTTATATTGATCGCAGGCCACTTCGAGGGGGAAACCTCCTTTGAGGAAGCTCAATACAAATAACTTCACGGTGCCTTCATTGGTCTCAACACAAACTTATATACTAAGTCTAGGCACCAATACCATGGGTCAATACCATGTGTCAATACAAACCATGGGCCAATACAAACTATGGATCAACAATTACTTACAGGATGACTTACAAAGCATATGTGTCCAACAATAATAAGACAAACTATGGATCAACAAATACTATGGGACGACTTACAAAGCATATGCGTCCAACAACAATATACTAACAAAGTAAATAGAAGGGTTGACATGGGTTCCTAACAAATGCATCCAAATAATAAATTGCAAATTATTTTTCGTTTTATTGCACTGCAAAATGTAGATTAATGACGTTATGCAAATATGCAGGCCAACCGATTCAAAGAAGTGCCCACTGAGGAAGACTTGAAGCTTGGATTCCAGCACGGCTTTGGAGCTATTGTTGAATGCTGAAAAATCTTGTTTGGGCAAACAAAGTCTTCTGGTACTGATCCATCTGGTGCAAAGGTATATCAAATCTATATAGTTTAATGAAGATTTATTACTTGTGCAATCTATTTGTTATAAATAATTGACATAAAATATTGACTCTGTTTTGAGCAGGAAATCAATGATCCCCTTAATGTCGAGGAGGGACAACAACAAATCGAAGATAATGCTTTGAATCCTGGTAATGAATTTCTTCATATGCTACAATTTTATATATATAATTTCAAATGGTGAACATTAATTGTACTTCTCCATATTTCAACTGCAGAGCATGTAGAGGGTCACACTGTTCAGGTTGAGCCTAGACAGGTATATGAAGAACATGATGTGGCCACAACAGGTAAAAAAACACCTTTGTAATGTTTTTTTTAAATGAAATACTTGGCATTATAATAACAAAATATATCGATGTAACATTTTCACATTATTGCAACAAATATGAACCCCTTGCCGCAAAATCCACGTCGCGAGCACTCTATGAGGAAGACATCACGGTAAGCTGATGAAGCACCAAGAACTGAAGGACAAGTTCCAGAAGATGAGATTCTTGTTGATTTTGTAAAGAGAAGAGAAATTAGAAAGAAGTGACTGAAAAAATAGTGTAATTATTTTTTATAATATTATGTCCTGCATGATTTTTGGCCTAATGAATGAATGAATGGTTTAATGAATGTTAGCTTCTATTGAATGGATGTGATGACTGAATGAATGAATGGTTTAATGAATGCTATATTTTATTGAATGAATGGTAAATGTTTGTTTATGATGAAATCTGCATGAATTTGCACATAATTTTTTTTATTTCAAGTATATGCATTGGGTATGGGGAATTGAGAGTGATGTGAGGGGGGGGAGGGGCCATAAGAGCTTCCACCTTCACGCGGTTGGCCCTGTTCAGTAGAGAATATTAAATTATTCTCGAAACATAGAGATTCTCAACGAAGTGCTAAAATTGTAAGCAAAAAAACTCCATTAAATGGTAAAGGAGGTATTTTGGTTGTCCTATTTTTCCATCTTGACTTGATGGTATTCAAAGAATAAATATGTAAAAGAGAACGCTTCATTTAATAAGATGCATTAAATTTATGTTCATTAGGATCAAACTTTAATAAAAACTAAATACATATAAACTATGAAACTCCTATTAATCTGCAGATAACTAAAGATGGACATGTTTGAAAGTGTCAATTCCTTCGCCCAGAATTGTCAACGTTCTACCAATTGTAGCTCATAAATCCTAACCGTGGCATATTCAACACACACGCCACTTCTTATACTATGTAAACAAACTTTCATGGATGTGAAATTTTTAGTGTATGAATCTTGGTGAACGATGGGCTCCTAGCCATGTTGGCGTGCTAGTGAATTAGTGTCCTCGTGTCTAGAAGAAGCAACAAAGTAATCGAATTGTTTGGTTTTGTTACATCTTTTTGGCACCTGCTACTACCTTTCGTTGATCCAATTTGGATTGAATTGCTTCCACCTTTTGTTTCAATTCTAGAATTTTCCCATCCAATTTTGCAATTGTAGGTGAAGACGAGAATTTTGTCTCCACCAGTGAAACGAAAAAACATTAATTTATTTCCTCCAAGGACTCAATTTTATTTTGCAGAGTAATGCTTGATATGGATTGAATAAAATTTTCCAAGTAAGAAATTTACCATAACTCATCTTTGCGAGAGATAGGGAAAGTAGATTTGAAAATGGAATTGGCCTTAGATGTTATAGGGTTCCCTCTAATCATAGCGATATATGTATCAAGGTTTTAAAAAAAAATTAACTTTAATTTGCTTATAAGTAATTTGGATTTAAAAAAAAAAAAGAGGTCTCCCATAGCTAAATTTGGTCAAAAATCAATTTTATTTATAACATTTTGTTTCAAAATATTTAACTATGATTTCTAGATCGTTCACCCAAATATGATTTCTAGCTCATAGATAAGATCATTGGGATCTCTGTATTTGTTTTTTAAATTACACATCGTCGTTGGATATCCGACTCCCCATTCCAAGATATCCGACAAAGTTTCCATACCCTCGACGACTAACAACGTTGGATATCTGGTTTCTTACAATGCAAATCTCGTCGGCTATCTGACACTATATTATGCCCGCGTTGTCGGATATCCGACACTGTATTATGCCCGCATTGTCGGATATCCAACACTATATTATGCCCGCATTGTCGGCTATCCGACACTATATTATGTTGGAATATTTTATATTCCTTGGAAGGTAATAATTTATTTGTATTATGTCGGAAGATATCCACAATCTTATGTAAAAGAGTAATACATTATATCCCATATTCATTATTGTAAAATATACTCTTGATATTTATTATTATATAAAGAGATGTTATTATGGAGAATTATATTATCCCACGTGTAATATGTGAGTGAAATCTCTCCTCATCTCTTAGTATATAATAGAGTCAAGGGAGTCACATCACTCATCATGATCTATACTTTCACAAGTATTGCTATATTTTATTGGGGTTATTGGCATTGCTCTCTTGTAAGCTTGAGGGAGATATTATGGAGATAATAGAAGACTACTTTCCCGTGGACGTAGCCCAATTCGGTGAACCACGTATATTTGGTGTACTCTTTTCTCTTGTTCTCTTTTTGTACTTATTGTTGATATATTATTGTTTTGAATAGATAGGTAAGCTAGTTTAGTTAGATCCATATCTTTGACATGTCTTTTTGTACTTCACTGCTGTTAATGATGAGGGAAGTTGTCATCAAGGGGGAGCAGTAATGACTCCTTCCTTCCTTTGTTAGTGGGATTTTCTCCCAGCCATTATTAAGGGGGAGTGTTGGAATATTTTATATTCCTTGGAAGGTAATAATGTATTTGTATTATGTCGGAAGATATCCACAATCTTATGTAAAAGAGTAATACATTATATCCCATATTCATTATGGTAAAATATACTCTTGATATTTATTATTATATAAAGAGATGTTATTATGGAGAATTATATTATCCCACATGTAATATGTGAGATTAATCCCTCCTCATCTCTTAGTATATAATAGAGTCAAGGGAGTCACATCACTCATCATGATCTATACTTTCACAAGTATTGCTATATTGTATTTGGGTTATTGGCATTGCTCTCTTGTAAGCTTGAGGGAGATATTCTAGAGATAATAGAATACTACCTTCCCGTGGACATAGCCCAATTGGGTGAACCACGTATATATGGTGTACTCTTTTCTCTTGTTCTCTTTTTGTACTTATTGTTGATATAGTATTGTTTTGCATAGATAGGTAAGCTAGTTTAGTTAGATCCATATCTCTGACATATTATGCCCGCGTTGTCGGTTATTCGACACTCTATTATGCCCACAGGGTCAGATAGCCAACACTATATTATGCCCACGTTGTTGGCTATCTGACACTATATTATGCCCGCAGGGTCAGATATCCGACACTATATTATGCCCGCAAGGTCGGATATCCGACACTATATTATGCCAGCGTTGTCGGCTATCCGACATGTAGATGTCTAAGATCCGACATGTAGATGTTGAATATCCGACACGTTCATTTTACTGTTGGATATCCGCCGAAGTGCCACCGACGTTTAAAAAAGAAGATGCTTGTCGGATGGTCGACAGCATGATGTCGAAAATCGAACATCTATGTTGTCGGATTTTGGGTTAAAAAAAGCTAGTGTTTACTTCCCATTTTTTCCTTTCAGCGTCCCTTTGGACCTTTTGGGGCAATTTCTAGTATAAAGAACAAGCATATGGATCTCAATGGAAGATGAAAAGCATATTCTATGCTTTAACACAATTAAACAAGAATATAGATCTCAATGGAAGATGAGAAGCATATCAAAGCATATGAGGGATCTAATGGAAGATGAAAAGCATTGAAGCATCTCACTTTATTAACTTTGGCTATTTAATACTTAGCGATTTACCACAGGTATTACTGGAAGACGAAACATCCATCGTTATTCATCCAAGGTTGAAATCGTTATTCATCTAAGGTTTTCATTATTTAAGACTTGAAGATATCACACTTGAAAAGGAAAAGGCGATGGTGATGGTAAGTCGAAAGCAATGCATTAAATTATTAACATCTACCACCTCAAAACTCCCCAAAACTTAAGATAAAAAAACAAAATGGTCAAAACAAAGCCCCTTCATTGTCATCTAAAATGAGCAGGAGGTGCATAAAGGTGGTGCACAAAGGTAGTGGAGTGTTTTTATCATAGCATTAATCTTTTCAAACTCAAAAACCGATACAAATATATGATCATGAGTCTCATCCCTTTTAAAGGTATATATGAACTAATAAGTAACAAGAGCCACGAGGTGGCAATGTCTCTGACGTTTCCAATAATTGTTGCTATAAGAGGGAAGTTATAGAAAGCAAAAGAGTACAAATGCATAGATAATTTTGACAAGAAAAAACAAGTCAGATAATTGTTTAAATATTGTGTTACTTGAGAAATGAGGAAGGCATCATAACTATAAGCTAGCTGACACCTATTTGTGTCATATACTAGAGCATCATTGAATACCCATATCAATTTACCTTTCTATCTTCCCTATATTTGCTAGGGTGATCGGCCGAGTTAAAAAATTAAGATCAAAAAATAAATATTTGATATGGTAAGGCTATGCCCCCTCCATCTCATTAACACATGCTACAAAATAATAATTGATTAATTACATTTGAAACAAAAATAAATTGAAGTCACACCTCTTTACATAGGTATTCTCCAACTTACATGAATGTATGTATTCCATGGTTTCAATATTGGCTTCGAAATTCCAAGGAAAAATCCCAACAAAGAGCAAGTCCACTATCTCTATATAATGCTAATGCCAACCAAGTTTCCTGCCATGCTATAATAAGATGTTTAAACTCACAACTTCATTAAGAATACATCTACCATTCAACTAATGTTACCAGTACAAGCATTATCTATCGGAGTGTGCTAGTTGGGATACCTTATACACATATTCAAAAGCACTACGATTTTAATTGCAAATCAAATATGATTCTTTGTTATAATATTATATATTCTTTTTAAATGTACAAGCATGACTCTTCTCACCATCATATATCTATGTAAATCAATTAATTAATAATAACAAGAGCCACATAGTGGCATGTCCCTGATCAATTCAGTGACATGTTTTTTGAGTTGTGTGACATTGAGGATAGAAATGAAAAGACGATATTGAAAACAATAGTACGATATTTAAATAAACATTGTAAAATACACAATACCATTCCTAGCAAGCGAGATGCTTCTCAAATCAACCAATTATGTGTGGAAATATCACACTACCATAACCAACCAACCATATATTTCTCAAATCAACCAATTATGCGTTAAATTATCTTTATCTTTACAATTAGTGAAACTAACTTTGTGGTTAGTGTCAATCCATAATATTATTATTGTATTACATCATAATAGTATTTATATTTTCAATTAATCAATAATAAATTTCACTGAAAAGTCTAGCAAATGTAAGTTTTAGAAACGACTATTTCATGTAACAAAACATGAATCAAAAGCTTTAACCACTTCTTCTCATATACCCTACACAATAACCGTAATGAACCATAATTGCATGTAAAAAAATCTTATTATTGCATAACAACATGGAAAGGTTGATAATGGAAACTCTACCATTTGAAGCATTAATGTAAACCCATAAATTTCATAAATTTCAACCCATAATAGATAATAAATTTTTACTTAATTTCGAATATTTAATTATTAATAAATATACAATGTAATTCATAAATCATTTATATATAAAAAGATTTTTTCTCGGGAGAAAAAAGTTTTTTTTTGTTATTCATAAAGTAAATCAAAGAAACTACAATGAATCTTATCCTAAGATAGAGATATCAGTAAACTATTATCAATGTTTACCGGTGATACAATGATGTTCAAAATGACATAGAAGCAGTTATAATTTTTAGTATAGAAACAACTGATGAAAACTAAAGGATATGTATAATAGTTAGACTACTTCTATACTAAGAATATTAAAGCTATTATAATAATTGGATCCAATAGTACAAAATGATCCATAAAAAAGCCAAAAAGTGTCGAGAATAGCCTAATAAAGTTGATAAGAACAATCTTCCACCAATAGCTGATTCTTAAATCCTTTAAACCGGAGGTGACCTTCCTGTAATGTAAGACCAAATTTTGAGAGTTGATCGGCCCTCTGATTGTAGGATCTAGCAATATGTGAAAAATGAATATCAGAGAAATAATTTAGTAAATCCTGAATCCGATATTTCCAGTGATCAAGTGAGGATACATTTAATATTATTTTGCCAGTGATCCAGTCAATGATGTAGGAAGAGTCCCCCAAAATATGAAGATTGGTTATCTCCTTTAGGTGAGCAATTTTAAGTAATCCCCATAATGCAAGCAGCTCCACCTTGATATTGCTTCCCAATCCACCTCCGAAGTTGATCTCATAATAGCAATCCTTGGAAAGAATAATGAAAATACTCACCCCACATGTTCCAGCTTGTAGGGTGCAGCCCCATCGAAAAGACCTAGAGGAGCCAGTCCCAAAAATAAAGGTTGGACTTTGAGTCAAGATATATAAAAGGATGGTTCAACATCATACTAAGTTGGAAGATATTTATGTCTATCACTTCAAAGTAATGTCAATCCAATACATTTTAGGTGAACTCTAGATCGTTCGTAGTAACAAAACCAATTAATAAATATATAAATGTTAGATTAACATAAATAAAAGCCTATGGACTGCGTAATATTTTTCTTTATAACATTTTAATTCATCAATATATAAATGTTATATTAACGGAAATAAAAGCCTATGGACTGCGTAATATTTTTCTTTATCACATTTTATATTAGCACAACATAATATTTTTATTTTTAACATGTTTTATTAATTTCTAGACTCTAGGAACATGTGGATTTGGTATTGGGAGGTTTATATCAATTTTGTATTAACTCCAGGACTTTAGGAACACATGGATTTGTTATTTGGAGGTAGAGTTGTAGCATGTGAACATATTAAGAGTTTGTTTCGAATTAAATTGAGTGTATATATGAGTGGGATAAAGTCTAGACTATTTGAACTTTTGCCGACGACTTTGGCCGGAATTCGGTGACACGAATTGTTGCTGAAATTGTGATTTCAGCTGTTGAAACTACAATTTTGATTGCAGAAATGGATTTAGGGCCCTGGATTACCCCTTAGGCACCCCCATTACAATTCCAACAACTAAAAACTGTTATTTCAACAATTTTCACCAGGAAAATTGCCCAATAAAGGATGCAAATCGTCTATAGTTTAGATTACACCTTATATATATATATATATATATATATATATATATACTCCACGCGTGCTTTTCACAATCCCCAATTCCCTACCACTCCCACTCCCCACATTCTACGCTAACAATATAACAGACAAATTATGTTGGATACAACGCCTATCGCTCGCGACGGATTCCACCTGTAATGTTTCTCATTTGCAAAGGTATAAGTAAGCCGACAATTTGAATGGATCTTGGTTGTAATGCTTAGAGTGTTGGAATTTCATTTCATCTCTGCCCTTCATACTAATTTTTTTTTACTTTTTGAACTTTTATCTTACCCATCACACAAATTTTTGGTGGAAAACTAGCCCTTCAACAATGGAGTTTTATTAAGAATATACCCTTCAATAATAATGTTTTTATTCGTCTTTTGTATTTTTACTACGTGAAGAATTTGAAATAGGCGTTTCAAGCATAAACCTTGCTCATCTGGAAGAAGAAATAGTTAGAAGGTTATGAAGAAACCATCATGAGATAAAAATGTATCTCTAGATGCAGAGGAAATAAAAATATTTATAAGGTGGAGTAAAGGGATGTAGCCGTTTTTATCTCATGATGGTTTCTTCATAACCTTCTTTCTATTTCTGCTTCCCTGAAGTTTTATTATACCAATATTCTTCCTTTCCCAAGAATCATTGAACTATGCTCACTAGAGTCAGTAATGTGAGATGCTATCGAGCAATCAAATTCCATGACAATTGAATCCGGTGTCGATAATGGGATGAAGACAAAATGGGTGAACTAATGAATGCAAATCAAAATAAAATAAGAACCAAAGCTAAGCCTACAACTAAAATTAATGCCCTGAAAACTAATAATCGATGTATTAGGGACTTCTGTAAAATATAGATAAAGGGGGTATCCATTCATTTGACAAATGAAAGGGTGATAGTTGGTAGATACCAACACACCCTTTGCAAAATTTATAATTGTCCAATTAACCGAGAAAAGAACGAAAACCCAGTGGTAACAAAACCTCCCCTCAAAAAGGACATGCAATAGAGAAAAAAGGCCTTCACAATGTCTTCTTCTTCACTTGAATGAGATGAATATACTTGGATTCCAAGAAAGCGAAAGGGACAAAGGACATGCAATATGTTGTACATCCCTTGATCATGCATACATTTTTCAATGCAGTGTAGACAAAAAACATGTGTATGAGCCCCTTTGAACTTAGCTTCTGCTAATGGGGGAGCATAAATGAATGCTTCTTGATGTGAAAACATACAATATAAAATATGATAACATAATCAAATATGGAAAAGAGATCTATGCTATCATATCCTAACCAAAAAACATCAATGAACTCAACAGGATCAGGAATTTGTGCAGCTGCAAAATAGACAATGTATGCATGCAATGCCTTTCCGAACTGATTGATCACCTTCTTAATTTCACAATGGAGCATATGTAGCTCTATAGAATCAAAATAAGAATCATATGGAGCAGAAAACATCAATGGTTAAGTGTCTCCATGATCAAATAGGACCTTAGAAAGAAAACTAGGTGCAACATAATTATACTGATTGTTGAGTGAACCCATGGGGTCTTTAGACTGTATAACCTTGAACTTCGAACCAAAAAAGGTGAGGGTCCAAATATGTGGAATATCAGCCCAAATAGAGCCAATGTGATGGCAGCCCAAAAGTGAAAGATATGAAAGACTGGAATGCAACTTAAACAAGTGACATAGTTTCGGAAACCATGGGTTCGTAAACTGGCGCACTTGGGGTTTGAGGAGTCATTTTGGAATATAATGGTGGAAAGGACGGATGTGTGTCACATACAACCTTATTATAAAATTCTGAATTAGAATAATATATCTAATAGGAATTATTTAAATGGGTTTGGAATATTTTTCAAAAGGCGGGTCAACAACATGTGAAAAAGCATAGGGATTGAGACATGGTTCCGGTGGACTGACTGGAGATTCTTCCAAGGAAGGGATGGATATTTCTGATTTTGATATACCAAAATGTGCATATAAATCATAAATATCATAAGCAAAAAAGGTGTTTTTACTCAAGAACTCAAAGCATACAAATGATTACCTTCATGAGTAGCACTGAGACAATGATCTTGGTAAGCAAAAGGATTTTATGGTTCTTTGTTTCTTGTGAGATCAGGAACATCAATATTATGTTTTTTGAGCAATTGATTCATGATGTCCAATTTATTCTTCATACAAGATTTCTTAGAATGGAAACCTTTGTTGCAATAAGATCACTTGGATCCTCCTTTCTCCTTCTTCTTCTTGGAATTGGAACCTTCATCAGTTGATTAGAACCCTCATCATCTGACAACTTATTATCGTTGAAATGATTTTTCCCTTTCGCTTTCATGGAATCACTTGTAGAAATTGCTTAGCCCTTTGATGTCTTGATGGTACACATTCGAACCAATTTGTCTTTCTCCTGGGTGAGGGCCTCAATGAAATCTTCCAATTTCGAACTGCTAATTTGGTTGCATGAAAAGTAGACACAAAAACTGAGTAGTCTGAGCCCAAATTTGAAAGTATGGACAAAACCAATTGTTCCTCTTTCTTCTCAATGCCACATTGCTTGATCTAGAGCACCAAGGATTTGAATTTGGTGAAGAAGTCTTGTAGGGAGTAAAAACTATTGGGGCTCAGATTAAGCACCTCATTTTCCAGCTGATGGCCTCTCATCTCATCTCTCTTTCCAAACAGAGTTTTGAATTTGCTCCAAACATGATTTGGAGTGGTCAAACCATTGAGGTGAAAAATAAGACCTATATAAGTACTGAGGCGTAGTAGACAATATGCTTCATCCATCCTATTGAACCACTTGGACTTCTCAACTGTTCATTTTGGCTCATTTTTAGTGCCCATGGGGACTTTGTAAATCCCTTTGCTTCTCAGAAGGATCACCATCTCTACTTTCCAATCAAAGTAATTGAATGGATTAAGAAGAATGTGCTGGGACTGATTCGTATTCAACAAATGTGCTCCTGATGAGCCTAGTGTAGCTAGGGTTTTCACCCTAGCTTGTGCAAATGAGCACCTACTAAGGAGAAGGGCCTCCTTAGTAGCAGTTCAGTAAAACAGTAAAACAAAGTAAAATCTAAGCTAACATGTGCATCAACAGAAATAAAAAGACAGTGACAATATAATAGAAATTTTTCTTTTGTATTATGGTATGACCAAAGTTACATTTACCTCAAATATGGAGGTTGGTGGAGCTCTTGCAGTAATCCAGGAGGGCTGCTTTCGTGCTCCAATGGGTTCCTTCTCCTTCTCCAAGGTGTTTGGACAATGGGCCAAAAGGGGCACTCAAATGGGAAACTAGCTCAAATGATAAGCTAGGGTTTCAAGAGTGATTTTGGCATAGTAAGGATAGGATAGATTGTGGATATGAAATGGGGAGCCTCCATCACCTATTTATGGTTTTTTAGTGGTGGATTATTGACCCATGGTTTTTGGCATCATATGGTTTAGGTCAATTGTTTTAGGGTTTTTGCTTCCTTTTTCCCTCTTTTTCCTCTTTTTTTATATTTTTTTTCCCTTTTATTTGATTTTTGGGAATTTAGAGCCTTTTTAGAGGATTATTGCTATTTTTTGAGGAAATTTAACTATTTGGAGAGGGAAAAGGGGGTTTTTTTGGCCTTTTGGTGGCCATTTAATGGTTTTTTGAGGTTTTGGAGGCAAATATGGTAGGAAATATAGACAAATGAGTCATGTAAAGAGGGAGATGAGATGGTGAGCACTTTTTGGGTGTTAACAGATTGCCTCTTGATGTGTGAGGGCAGGAGCTCATCGTATGGACAATAGACATCATAGGTCTTTTATGGTTTTTCTGGGGTGTGGAGAAGAGAAGAAACGAACTAGATCCCTGAACAACGGTCCCGAACAAACTGCAAAAACTGAAAATACATGACCTCAATAAAGAATGAGGAATAATATGAATATATGGACGAGGCGGGCATACCCATGCTCGTATCAAGATATATAGAATAACAATGAGCCCCCCCCAAAAAAAATAAGGGGGACCTGAAAGATACATGGAGAACTACTGTGTACATCATAAGGGTCCAGAGGGGACACGAATATGGGACATACTGCTAGGATGACCATGTCTGAGATGAAGAACTGATACATTGGAATAACAATAGTGTTGCTGAGTGTGGTACCAGAGGAACTGATGAGCTGTTGGATCATAATGACGAGGAGTCATACCATCAATGGTACACTGGATTGTAGCTAAACTGGGTACTTCAAGGAAGTAGGCAGTTGGATGGCTTCCGAATACTGTCGCCAACGCAACCCGGATATCCATGGGAACATATAACTAGGTGTTCCAAAGTGACTCACCAAAGTGCTAGAGTCAGGGGAAATCCGGGGTCTTCGAACAACAACTGAAGGGATATATACCCTGCACGAATATCAATGATGCGATAAAGGTGTTGAAGTCGAGCATGTGAGAAACAACCATTTGGAGAGGCACTGATGACTCTGCTCAAAATGGTCCATAGGCACTCACCACAGATGGTGATGAGTCCAAGGCGCAAGGACCTCTGGGCCTATCCTATGGAATAAATGGGTTGTCGTCGACAGAGGGAGACCTGGAACTAGCAATGCAATGATGTTTCCTTGATAGGAACATGAGGTGGATAACCGAAGTGTGAGAGTACTGATGACAGGACTAACATACTGTGGAGGTGGGGAATAACTGGGCAAATAGAGTGGGTGGACTCAAACTTCCTTTGTTCAGAGTATGATGGTGGGGATGATCGGGCAGCATATGAAACTGACTGGTGGGGAGGGGATCATAGCTTTAAGGGACCAAGGATGGTGGTTTTTAGGAGGGATACTCAATTGATGTAGGATGGCAAGAGACTCTGAGGGTGGTATATCGCAGAATACTCTGAACAAAGGCGACCTCATGGGGGGTGCTACCGAGATGATTAATCATAATGCCGAGAGGCACCGGTGGGGGCTTCTTCATTGTTTAAGGAGCTGGAAGAAGTGTGCTCAAAATGGTACTATCATGTGGATTTAGACGAGCCTAGGATAGTTCGTGCTCGTGATTGCTTTCAATTTTAAGGAGTCTGAAAGCGATAAGAAGACTCTGAAATAATGGAATGGTACCATCGTGTGGATTTGTACGAGCCCAGGATGGTGCATGCTCAGGGTTGCTTTCAATTTTAGAGAGTCTGAAAGCAGTAAGAAGACTCCAGGGGGGTTATTTTTCGTGTGTTAGTCTCCAAGGCCCGAAAAAACATAAAAGGATGCAATGAAGAACTCTTCTAGCCGGTGTGACTAGAGTATTCATTTTTCGTAATTAGTCTACCAGGTCCGGAAAAGGGTTAAACTTATACCAGATAGACGCCATTTCAGGTACTTTAACGAGCATGAAAGGAAGCAAGATTGCTCGGTGATCTTTTCATTCTTTTAGGAGTCAGAAAAGAGCTTAACGAAACTCCCTAAGTGCTTTTTTAGTAAAGGACTTGTCCGGCCCGAAAAAGGGATAAAATTATACCGAACAAAAGGAATGGCCAAGCATGGAGAGAGTGTTCAATCAAGGGACATTGATGAGAACCAAGAACGAGGGTTGGGGGGGAACACTGGTGGTGCCTCCTTACGGGATCATGAATGGTGGCAAAATTACGAAATAACTGCAGTATGAAAGGAGTGGAAAGTTCATGGATATGCTTGCAGTGTCAAAGCAAGTGTAAAGTGATGGTGGCCGATGTGGCTCATAGACTACGATTGCGCAGTGGACAGATAAAATGTCAAAAGAAGGGGGTGACTGTGACAATGAAGAATTATCTCAAGCATCATGACGAGTGCGAAAAACTGAATCCAGTGATATAAAAAATGTCAAAAATGGATAACGGCCGAGGTGGCACACAAACTGAGACGACTAGGGGTTGGTAAAAAATGCCCAAAAAATTTGGGGGTGAGAGCGAGAAATTATCTCAAGCATCATCACGGGCTCGGAAAACTGAATCTGATGGTATAAGGAATGCTAAAAACTGATAACGATCGATGTGGCACGCAAATCGAGATGGCAAGGTGCATGGAAAAAAATTCCAAAAAAGGGTTCGTAGAAAATGAGAAATCGAGTTGACCATTCTGAAGGTCTCGTCGTTCTGATTCCAGTGGTGGAAACGGTTTGGAAAATGGACTCTGTATGGATCCAAAATGGTTTAGCGACGCGGCCTTGCAGAAGGGGTTGGAGTCGGCAAAAATGGTAGTATGACTTAGGAGGATGTAGTGTCTCAATCTCTGTCTGGAAAAGACGATGGCAAGGGCCATCCTTTCCTCATATGGGTAACGTAGGGGTGATCCAGACAAGGTTTGGATGATGTAATAAATGACATGCTCCTAGCAAGCAGTGTCTTCTTGAACAAGGACCCCTGACACGGCGTGGTCGGATGCCAAGACGTAAAGGATGAAGTCCTAAGAGAAATATGGAGGGGAGATCAAAGGGGTTTGCGTAAGAGATTTTTAAGGGCTTCGAATGTAGCTTGCACCTGGTCATCCCAAACAAAGGGTATGTGAGTATGAAGTAGACGTAATAAACCATGAACTGTGGTGGCATAATCAGGAACGAAGCGGTGGAGGAAATTAGATTTCCCTTGTAAGCTCTGTAGCTACCAGAGCGTGCGTGGTGCGGGAAGGTCTAATATGGCTTGAACTTTGAGGGGGTCGACAGTGATTCCTTTGTGGGAAACAATGAAACCTAACAACCGGCCTGCCAGAACGCAAAAGACACACTTGAGTGGGTTCAAGCGGATCTGATACTTGCGACAACGCAGAAAAACTTGCCGGAGGTCATTAAGGTGGCCGGATCGTTTCTTGGAACGTGCTATGAAATCGTCAAGATAGACTAATAGGATATGAACCAAGTAGTGAAAACAATAGGTCATGGCTCGCTGGAAGGTGGCCCCAGCATTTTTAAGGCCGAAAGGCATGACCTGATAGGAAAAGGTGCCCCATGGGGTGGTGAAAGCAGTCTTGTATTGATCTTCTTTGCAGATCTGAATCTGGTTTTACCCAGAGAACCCGTCCATGAAGGATAGGACTTCATGCTCGATGCACACATCGATGAGTTAGTCAATAGATGGCGTCGGGAAGTTGTCTTTGGGACATGCTTGGTTTAAATCATGGAAGTCAGTACATACCCTGATGGTGCCTTATTTTTTGTTAACAGGGACGACGTTAGAAACCCCAGTGGTGTATGCAATAGGATAAATGAAACCTACTGCATGAAGTTTCTCAATCTCTTCTTTAACGGTGAGGAGCTTTGATGGGTGAATAGGGCGTTGTTTTTGGTGAACGGGGGGCACATTTGGCCATGTGTCAATGTGGTTCTCTATGATAGCGGGGTCAAGACCAGGCATTTCGGTATAGGACTAGGCAAAGACATCGCGGAACTCCTGAAAAAGTTTTTTGTACTCTCCGATCTCGTACTCGATGTAGGAGGCTCCCAAAGTAATGATTTCAGGGCACCACCTGGGGCAGAGATATCAATGTGGATTGTGGGTGAGATATTGGCCATGTTACCCTCCTCAAAGGCATCGGGAGCGGGAATGGGCTCTTTAAACCAGTCGACCTTGGTGGGGAGGAAATATTTGGACTCAACCGAAAATTAGGTAGATGTGGTGGGGGAAGACTCCTCCAGGAGGAAATAGGAATGATGGTGCATGTCCTCCCAGGGGTAATCAGGTGCAGTAAGACCCTTGAGAATCTCCTCATCATTGTGGAAAATTTTTGTCGTCAAATCGGTTGACGAGGGATCACTAGTAGTAGAGATCATATAAATGGTATTGATTTCTCCTGTTGGCGGGGATTCTGGGGGGTGGATCTCTTCAATGGTGGGAGGAGACGTCTTGAGGTCCAAATTATTCATCTCGTAGAGAGCAGCTCTATAATCTGGGAGATCAGGGCAGTGATGTGAGTAATGGTCGTAAATACCGCATATTGCACAAGGGTGGTTGGTATGCAGTGATTTATTGCGAGGCTTAGGGGTAGGGTCGAGTTGGATAATAGGGATGTTCGAGTCATCGTCAAGCATTTGCATGTGCTCTTGTAATGCGGGTAATTGTGGACATTGATGGGTAGCATGGCCCAACTCATCACACAAAGAGCATTTGGGAGGAGTGCGAAACGTGGGGGGATTTTTAACTGGTGCGGGCATAGCAGTATAAGGTAGTGGGCCTCTACCCCTAGTGTGTTTGGAAAGAGGGGGTGGGTTGGTGGAGGAGGAAGGAGTGGTGACACCGAGAGGTGGCCGACTAGCAGTGGTGATAGGTTGCACTGGCTGTAAGATGACATTGGGCGTTGGAGGGGAAACGGGAGGTGTGATGTACCATACAAGTAGTCCTAAAGTTAACCCCGGGAGGTTTAGTGTGGCCATCACCGGAGCGCTTACGATTCCTGAAGGGGGAAATAGGAAGGGGATAGTATGAATGGGTGTAGCACCAACATGACTAGGTACCGTCGGTGGCTGGGGTAGTAAGGGCGGTTGATGGTTGGGTGTTTGTGTATTGTGGGAGAGGGTACATAAGTCAGATATTTCGGTCACTGGTGACGAGGGTGGAATGGATTGGAATGTGGAATTCATCGACGTATCTGAGTAGACTCTGGGTCCAACTGAGGAAACCAATGAGGTAGATGCACCATGAACAGGTTGTTCAACCATGGGAAGAACGTTTTCGGGTGCAGTGGGGGCATTGGGATCGTAATAGGTGAGTTGATCAATCTTGACCACTCGTCCTTCATGGGGGAACATCATGGTACGAAAAATGGATGAGACAACCACCCACATGGCATACATGTAACTGCGGCCAAGTAAGAGGTTATAATCAAGTTGGGTATTGATGACCTCTATGTCAATAAGCACTGTTTTACCAACCAATTGGACGGGGAGATTAGCTAAGAGACCTTGGGTTTGAGATGAACGACCGTCGTAGGCTCACAACGCAGTTGTGGATGCCTAGAAAGTATGGGATCCCAACTTCTGCTAAATGAATGTGGACATAACGCATGTAGAGGCACCCTCATCGATGATGCACTGATGGATGACTAGATTCCGAATGGATACAGAAGCTTGGAATGCTAATGTGGAAGGAAGGCGTGGTTCAAATTGGTCCAAATCAAAGGCCATCATTTGTGAATCAGTCGGGTCGATGGGACCAATGGCTGATAACAGAGTATTGCGCTGTGTAGGATAGTTTTTTAAGACCTCTAATGCAGACATGGCTGCGGGGGACTGAGCTAAGTCGTCCACAGTGTTGTAATTAGACGCAGCGCAAGCATTGGGGTTATTGTTGATGCGGCGAAGTGGGAAGTGAGGGGCTTTTGGGGCTCCATCTAATGGGGCCGGAGGTATGCGTAATGGTTGATCGGTCGGAAGAGAGTTGGTGGTTTTGTCGGTGGGAGGGGATTCAGAGGTGGAGCCATATTGGTTCCAGTGGGTTTGAAGGTTGAAATCGGTGGATGACATCATTAACAAGTGATGGGTTCCTGAGTCTAAAGTGGGGTGGGCAGGCGCAGTGTACGTGACTTGCTATTGTGGTGGCACATTTCCTTGAGGGGGAGCCAACGATTGAGTGTTCACCACTCCTTGGGTTGGTAAAGGGTTGTGTAACACCAAGGGTTGAGTCTGAGGTGGTGGGGGGTTAGGTGGCACTTGAGTTGCCGCGTGCCCTTGGTGGTGGGAATCATTAGTCCAGAGTTGTCGTGCCCGCTCCAAATGTGGGAAAGCATGTGTGTAATGGACATAGACCCCGCAAATAGAACAAGGGTGGTTCGTTCGTAAGTTAGGGTTTTTAGCTTGCTTTGGCGGCCTGTCGGGGTTTTGGTTGGAAAGTGCCGCGTTATTATTATTTGGGGGATTAGGTGGCTGGCCACCTTGGTCTGGAGGAGGGTTGTTCCTGCGGTTACGTCCTTTTCCGCGGTTTTGCTGGCCTTGTTGGCGCTGGTTATTTTGGTTAGGCTGTGGATTTTGTTGCGCGTACACTTGCCCTTGGGCGGTAGGTGGGTTCTGGGGTTATGCAGGTGTGGGAGCAGGTTGCGGCAGATAATAAGTGGGTGGGGGTGGAGGCGGTGCAGGTGCTGGACCTTGTGGGGGTTGTTGATACGTATGTGTGAAGGGTGGTTGATTTGCTGCAGGTGCTGCCTGTGGCGGATAATAAGCGGGGGGGGCTTGAGAGGATACAGGAGCGTGCGTGACCTACGGGCGGTAATATGGTTGAGGTGCAACCGAAGGAACGTAAGCGGGGGATGCATGGCCGAAGCACTGAGGTGGACATAAGGGTCCGTGGGAATGGAAGTTATGCACCATGGGAGCATACACGTTGGTTGCTCCAGAGTGGGATGTAGCCCGCGAAAGGTCGGGGCCATTACTAGTATGTGTCATGGAAAAGGGTTGGTTATGCAATGCAACATGGCCAATAATGCCATCGGCGGCATGGGATTCTCCCAGCGCATCGTTTCGGGAGGAATCACCACTGAGGGTGTCGGGTATAATGGTATATAGGTAACTAGACTGGGCGTAGATAAGGTCAAACTGCTGGGCGTTTAGGATGGCCTCTTCCTCAGACAGGGGTCGCTAGGATGCCACATACTTAGCAATGAAGGGAAGGAGAGATTTAAGAAACCAATCTTGGAAGATACGATCATCTAACTTAATTTTGCACAGGATTCGGCGTCGACGCCACTCATGAATGTGGTCAGTGTTGTGGGTGGCCGTATTCTATCTGCAAGACAGTAGGATATCAACTCCCGCGTCATAGCGGACAGGTAACTGAAAGAACTGCAGGAAGGTCGAGGTGAGGGAAGTAAAGGTGGCATGGGTCCCATGGGGTTGCTCGATGTACCACTTGGCTGCAGAGCCAGTGAGAGTTTGTTGTAAGAGACGGAGTCAGACAGAGTTTTCCACTATGCAGTTGGAGGAACACCATAGATGGAAGGACATAATGTGGTTCTGGGGGTCTTCACCTGCCTTGACCTCAAACTTAGGGATGTCTGATGGGAGCTTGGTGGAAATGTGAGGCCACGTAGGATCGTGAATGATGGGATCGTTGGTCAGTCTGACCAGGTTGGGAAGGTTGAGAATAGCCATGAATGGCAAATTAGTAGAACGATGTGACATGCTAGTGGTCGTGGCCACGTTGGGGCCGATGCCCCCAAGTGTACGGGCTGGGTTTGTGATAGGGATGTGACCCCCAACTAAGCGTAGTGTGAGTCACCAAGCGCCACTAAGCATAGTGTGAGTCACCAGTGGGGTTGGGTTGGGTATGCTAGCCACTGGAATTGGCACAGTGACCGGAATGGTGGGTGTGGGCCCCATCGAGGGCATACCTAAACCAGGTGTGGTGGCTGGAGTGGTTGTGGACGCTCCACCAATGGTCCCTACAAAGAAAGGGTGGGAAGTCATGCTAGCCATGGGACTGGTTGGTGCAGTGTAAGTGGGATTTTTGGACTCTGCCTCAGAATTAGAGGTAAAATAAAGGGCGTCAGAGCTGGGGGATGGAGCTCTGTGTCGTTGACGAGTAGAGTCAAGTAACAAAGCTTGAGGTCTATGACGAGTGGTATCAAGTGATGAAGCTCTACGTCTATGACGGGTGATGTCAAGTGAACCGTGTTGCGGGGGCTCGCCCCGGAGGTGCCGAGAGTGTCTCGGGGACTCAATGGTGACAGATGGTTTTAAGTATCTGGGGGTTGTGTTGAGTGAAAAAATGCTCAAAAATCCTAATGCAGCCGAGTGTGCAAAAGGAGAGCACAAAAAACTACAGCACTCAAGCCAACAACCAGCTCAAAATGCTCACTGTAATAGCTGTGCTACAATAAGCGGAGCATCAACAACAATGGTCAGAATACCAACAAGCAATAGGTTTCCTAAAAAATAAAAATAGTGGACTCGCTAAACCAAAGGGAGGTAAGGGAGCATGCAAACACCTAGCTAAATAGTATTCTGACTCAAGCAAACATATCCTTTGCAAGGTGATGAAATCCAGGTCAAACAATATGGATAGTAGAGCCAAGTGGCTAAAGATATCCCCCTACCGGGAGGGACATCGGGTAAGTCAATCCTAGAAGAAAGGAAACTAAGATACCCTGTTCATGACACGTCCATAAAAGGTGAATCTGCAGCTCCGATCCTATCACCATGTGGGCCTAAAAGGAATCACCACACGCAGGCCAACGAGTAGGTAGCCTTCGGTTACTGAATGGATTGAGGTATTCCACTCAGGCCTCCGGAACCAGTCTGGCTACTTCAACCCTCCAAAGGGAGAAGTAGGGGATTTTGGTACCCTAAAGGACAACAACTATGTCTCAAGTGTAAGCGACCGAGGGGTGTTATTTGGATACCTATCCCCCCTGTCCTACCTAACTACAATATTCTTATGTGTTCCCCAAGTGGGGTTAGAATGTTGGTTGTGTTAAGTAGTGTTTTAAGGCTCACTTGAATTAGGTGACAGAGTGTGTGCGTGTGAGGTAATGAACCCAATCAAAAGTGCCACGTGTGGGCAACTTTTTAACCAATAATAATGTAGAAATTTAACTTGCAATGCAAAATTTTCTTTTTCCAATTTAAATGATTAAACTTAAAAATTATGTAAATGAAACAGAAATAAAATTGCAGAAAAAGGCTGTAGGTAGCTGTGGCTGCAGACAGAATAGGTGGCTGTGTAGGTGCAAAAAATATTGCATAAAAATTCTGGGTTCAAAAAAGGGTAAAAATGCAGAAAACAGATCACGGGTCTGTGACTGAAATGCATGGCCTAGAGCGCGGCTGTAGGGATGAACCCTACGGTCGGATTGTGGGTCTGTGGCTGAAATGCGCAGCCTGGAGCATGGCTGTAGGGGTGAAACCTACAGTCGGATCATGGGTCTGTGGCCAAAAGGCACGGTCTGAGGCGCAGCAAAAGGGCAGAAATCTGCGGTCGGGGCCATGGGAAAGAGGAAAAAATATGCAGTCAGGTCGCGGGTCTATGGCCAAAATGCACGGTCTGGAGTGCGTAAAAGGGGCAGAAATATGCGGTCTGGGCTGCGGGACAAAGGTAGAAGGCTACGGTCTGGGTGCGCTAAAAATGACAGGAAGTCGCAGTCTGGGCCGCAGGAAAAGGGTAGAAAGGTGCGATCTGGATCGCGAAAAAAAGGCCGAAAGTTGCGATCTGGGTCATGGCTGTGAGGAGCAGAAACTGTGATCTGCAACAGAAAACCCAACTGGTTGAAGCCACAACCGAACAGGGAAAACAGAAAAATACTTGCAGAAAAAGAAAAAAAATAATAATAATAATAAATAAATTTAAATTTTTAACCATAAATTCAAAGGCCAATAGTGGAGTCCCCAAAACTGTAGCTAGGGTTTTCACCCTAGCTTGTGCAAATGATTACCTACAAAGGAGAAGGGCCTCCTTAGTAGCAGTTCAATAAAATAGTAAAATCTAAGCTAACATGTGCATCAATAGAAATAAAAAGACATGACAATATAATAGAAAATTTTCTTTTGTATTATGGTATGACCAAAGTTATATTTACCTCAAATATGGAGGTTGGTGGAGCTCTTGCAGTAATCCAGGAGGGCTTCTTCTGTGCTCTAATGGGTTCCTTCTCCTTCTCCAAGGTGTTTGGATAATGGGCCAAAAGGGGCACTCAAATGGGAAACTAGCTCAAATGATAAGCTAGGGTTTCAAGAGTGATTTGGGTAGAGTGAGGATAGGATAGATTGTGGATATGAAATGGGGAGCCTCCATCACCTATTTACAGGTTTTTAGTGGTGGAGTATTGACCCATGATTTTTGGAAAAATATGGTTTAGGTCAATTGTTTTAGGGTTTTTGCTTCCTTTTTCCCTCTTTTTCCTCTTTTTTTTTATATTTTTTTACCCCCTTTCATTTGACTTTTGGGAATTTGGATCCTTTTTAGAGGATTTTTGCTATTTTTTGAGGAAATTTAACTAGTTGGAGAGGAAAAAAGGGGGTTTTTGGGCTTTTGGTGGCCATTTAATGGTTTTTTGAGGTTTTGGAGGCAAAGATAGTAGGAAATATAGACAAATGAGTCATGTAATGAGGGAGATGAGATGGTGAGCACTTTTTGGGTGTTAACACCTAGGACCTGTAACCTACAATAAAACACTCTGGAAGAAAGTTTAATATCAGCACACTCAATCTCTACTTTGACACTGAGCACATTTGGGAGTATGTCACACCTAGGAAGATTTCCTTGGCAAAGCCAAGGCTATCAATGTTATTTTACCAAGTATTTTTGTGGAAAATCCACAGCTTTTGGTGCATCAATGGAAGTATTTGATATTAACTAGATAGCTGGTAGAATCTGTTACCATGTGAAATTATCTCACATAGATCAGGATCTCTAACAGTAAAACTATCCTCACAAATTTAACACAGATCTATAGAAAAATAGAGAAGAATATTATAGAGAAAAGAGAGTTCCGAGTGTAAAAAAATTTCATTTTATTCATCCACAAGATGTGGGAAATTAAATAAGATTACATGCAAGAGAATTCATGAGCCATTGATGACATTTGAATTCCACTGAAGAGACAAGCTTAGTTTGCATTGGATCCATCACCCGACAGGATCTAGTGGAAACTAATGATGAATGGCTAGTTAACTGAAGGTGGTTGGCACATGATTAATCCACTAGACTAGAAATCAGGGAAGGAGAACCGAAGGAGGTGAATTAAATGACATGTAGTGGTAAAAAAGGGTGCTACTACACTTAGTCTCATTGAATCTAGGTAGAAGGGTCAGTTCACTAGGCAATCAAGGGGCAAGGTTCCCTAAATCAAGGAACTGGCTCAAATAACTCCTAAAATCATGCTTGAGGGTGCACTAGATCATAAATGAAGTGGATAAGGTGCTATGAGTGGATAAGGAGACCAATGATGGCTTATATTAAGCACTAGGGGGTCAAAAACATAGTCTAGGTGCTAGGAGACTCAATAATCAATGCATGGAGTGCATGATTAAGGTATGACCAAGGTCTAGATGGAGATAATGTTCCAACATCCCCCCTTAATCCCGACTTATAAATAAAATAAAGCAAATTAGGGCCCAGCAAGAAAGGCTAAGGTCACCCTTTACAAAATTAAAAAGTATCCAATTTAAACCGAGGAAAGAAGGAAAACCCAGTGGGAACAAAACCTCCCCTCAAAGAGGACATGGAACAGAGAAAAAAGGTCTTCACAATGTATTTTTATTCACTTGAATGAGCTGAATATATATTTTTTTGGTGAGAGACTTGATGAATATTTTGTAGATGATGTGATCATGGATAAATTTTTCAATGTAGCGTAGACAAAAAACATGTGTAGGAGCCCCTTTGAACTCAACTTCGGCTGATGGAGGAGCATCAAATGAATGCTTCTTGATGTGAGAAAATACATAATCAAATATGATAACATAATCAAATATGGAAAAGAGATCTGTGTTATCATATCCTAACCAAAAAACATCAATGAACTCAATGGGATCAGGAACTTGTGCAGCTGCAGAATGGACAATGTAGCCAAGCAATGCCTTTTCAAACTAACTGATGACCTTTTTAATTTTACAATAAAACCTATGTATCTATGTAGAAGAAAAATAAGAATCATATGGAGAAGAAAACATCAATGGTGAAGTTTCTCCATGATCAAATAGGATCTCAGAAAGAAAACTAGGTGTTGCGGAATTATATTGATTGTTGAGTGAACCCGTGGGGTATTTAGACTGTGTAACCTTGAAATTCGAACCAAAAAGGGTGATATCAGGTCCAAATATGTGGAATATCAGTACAAAAATATTCAATGTGATGGAATACCAACCACTTAAATATATGAAAGACTTGAATGCAACTAAAATAAGTGACATAGTTTTGGAAACCATGGGTTTGTAAACTTGTGCACTTGGGGGTTGATGAGTCTTTTTGGAATCTAATAGTGGAAAGGATGGGTGTGTGGGCCATATAAAATGATTATAAACTTATGAATCATAATCATATATATTATAGGAATGATTCAAATGGGTTTGGAGATATTTTCCAGAAGGCAGGTCAACAACATGTGAAAAAACACAAGGATTGAGAGGTGGTTCCAGTGGACTGACTGGAGATTCTTCCAAGGAAGGGATGGATATTTCTGATTTTGATATATAAGAATGTGCATATAAATCATATTTATCATAATAAAAAAAGGTGTTTTGACTCGATAGTCAATCCCTCAAAGTGTTGGGTATGTTATATCTCTTCACATGGTCGCTGCGTGTACAACACGATCCCTACGGTACCTTCGATTCGCCTGCGCCGGGCGCGTCCGGAGGGGGGGGGTTTAGAGGGGGGGGTAGCCCGACAGGGCCCACCCCCTTCGTTTCGGACCGTTAGGTTCCGAAACGACACGGAGGGGGCCGTTAGGCCCCCGGAGTCCGCGCGGAGCGCAAAATTTTTTTGGGTTGCTTTTTGCTTTTTCGCGATTTTCGACCCATTGTACTCTATCTAATTCCGGTAAAAGGAATTAGGGTTGTAACCTAATTCGGGTAAACGAATTAGGGTTTTAGATGCTGCAGAATACCATTTATTGTATTGTACATGTAAAATAAACATATAATGAAAAAGGAGCTATGCGGCTCTAAGTTTTGCTGGTTTTTCCCGGTTAAGGGTTTCCAGGTGAAAATCTCTGTGTAATGTGTGTGCCATTGTGTATTTTCTGTAAATGCTTAAGAATCGATATATGTTTGTACTTCACTGTTAAGGTTTAAAACTTACACAAAGCATAAAAATGATTACCTTCATGAGTAGCACTGAGATTAGGAACATCAATGTTATGCTTTTCAATCAATTGAGTCATGATTCCCATTTTATTCTTCATACAATATTTCTCATAATGGAAAACATTGTTTCAATAAGAGCACTTGGATCCTCCTTTCTTGTTCTTAATCTTGGAATTGGAACCTTCATCAATTGAATTAGAACCCTCATCATCTGACAGCTTCTTATCTTTGAAATACTTCTTCCCTTTGGATTTATTGGAATCACTTATAGCAAGTGATTTTTCCTTTGATGTCCTTATGGTACCCATTTGAACCAATTTGTCTTGCTCTTGGGTGAGGGCCTCCATGAAATCTTCCAAGGAAGGCATATTCCAATTTCGAACTGCCAATTTGGTTGCATGAAAAGTAGACACAAAAACTGAGTAGTCTGATCCCAACTTTGAAAGTATGGACAAAACCAATTGTTCCTCTTTCTTATCAATTCCACATTGCTTGAGATGGAGCACCAAGGATTTGAATTTTGTGAAGAAGTCTTGTATGTATTCAAAATTGTTGGGGATCAAAGTAAGTAGTTCATTTTCCAGTTGATGGCCTCTCATCTCATCTGTCTTTCGAAACAGACTTTAGAATTTGCTCCAAACTTAATTTGGAGTGGTCAAACCATCGAGTTGAAAAAGAAGATATCTGCAAGCACTGAGCATAGTAGACCATACGCTTCATCCATCCTATTGAACCACTTGGCCTTCTCAACTGCTGTGTTTGGCTCATTTTTAGTTCCCATTGTGACTCTATAAATCCCTTTGCTTCTCAGAAGGATCACCATCTATGCTTTCCCATCAAAGTAATTGAATGGAGTAAGAAGAATGTGCTGGGACTGCTCCATATTCAACAGTTGTGTTGTTGATGATCCTGGGACCTGTAACCTACAATAAAACACTCCGGAAGAAATTTTAATATCAGTTCACTCAATCTCTACTTCGACAATGAGCACATTCGATATTCTGTCACACGTAGGAATATTTCCTTGACAAAGCCAAAGCTATCAAGGTTATTTTCCAAAGGATTTCTATGGAAAATCCACATCTTTTGGTGCATTAATGGATGTATCTGAGATGAAATAGATATATGGTCCACTCTAATACCATGTGAAATTCTCTCACACAGATGGATCTCCAATAGTAAAACTATCCTCACAAGTGTAACATAGATCTATAGAAAAATAGAGAAGAATATAATAGAGAAAAGAGAGTTTTGAGTGAAAAAAATGTCATGTTATTCATCCACGGGATGGGGGAAATTAAATAATATTACATGCAAGATAATTCGTGAGCCTCTTATGGCATTTTAATTCTACTGAAAAAGTGTTAGTTTTTCAGAATTTACTTCAATCTGATCTAGGATCTTAACTAAGAGAACAACATGTACAACATATCTACAACATATCAATCATGGACATAATAATGAAAGCACACAAGATACAATAGACACATAGAGTTTCACTGGGGAAAACCATAAAGGTGAAAACCCCCACAACTTCCTCAGAGATAGATAGAGAAATGATACAACCCAAGCATAAGAGATATACTCCTAGCAACAACTTCTCCTCCTCCACTAGTGCGCCACTCTCCAATGAGTGTAAGAGTGAGAAAGTGAATGAATCAAATAGAGTGCCTCCTGCACTCTATTTATACTTGACTTGACTTGCCTAATAACCTTTACTAGGTCGGCCTTAACTTAACCACATAACATAATGCTGACAGGGCCGACCCCCAATAGGGTGGTCTAATAACCCTTTAACCCACATGACTTATATAGGGCCGACCCCAACAAGGTGGTCTAATAATCCATCAAGTATAAGTTACGACACTTACAATATAAATGATGAAACTTCCGTATAGAGGAATAATAACATCTCTATAGGAATACAAACACTTCTGTATAGAGGAATAATAACATCTCTATAGGAATACAATATACATAGGTGAAATACATTCCGAAGTTACAATTACATCAACACTTCCTCTTAACTAGGAAGGTATTTCTCGACACAGGTATTCTAGCACAAGTCTTCTTCTCTGGATCATCGTCACTAGCTCATCAACATCGAATCATCATCATCGTCACTGCTGCTGCTATCTCAATCAATCTCTGAACTACTCGTCAAAGTAAGTTCTAAAAACTTTTAAATTTTTAAACATAAATTCAAAGGCCAATAGTGGAGTCCCCAAAAATGTAGCTAGGGTTTTCACCCTAGCTTGTGCAAATGAGCACCTACTAAGGAGAAGGGCCTCAGTAGCAGTTTAGTAAAACAATAAAACTTGACGGTAAAACAAAGTAAAATCTAAGCTAACATGTGCATCAACAGAAATAAAAAGACAGTGACAATAGAATAGAAATTTTTCTTTTGTATTATGGTATGACCAAAGTTACATTTACCTCAAATATGGAGGTTGGTGGAGCTCTTGCAGTAATCCAGGAGGGCTGCTTCCGTGCTCCAATGGGTTCCTTCTCCTTCTCCAAGGTGTTTGGATAATGGGCCAAAAGAGGCACTCAAATGGAAAACTAGCTCAAATGGTAAGCTAAGGTTTCAAGAGTGATTTTGGTAGAGTGAAGATAGGATAGATTGTGGATATGAAATGGGAAGCCTCCATCACCTATTTATAGGTTTTTAGTGGTGGAGTATTGACCCATGGTTTTTGGCATCATATGGTTTAGGTAAATTGTTTTAGGGTTTTTGCTTCCTTTTTCCCTCTTTTTCTTCTTTTTTTATATTTTTTATTCCCTTTTATTTGATTTTTGGGAATTTAGAGCCTTTTTAGAGGATTTTTGCTATTTTTTAAAGAAATTTAACTAGTAGGAGAGGAAAAAAGGGGTTTTTTGGCCTTTTGGTGGCCATTTAATGGTTTTTTAAGGTTTTGGAGGCAAAGATGGTAGGAAATATAGACAAATGAGTCATGTAATGAGGGAGATGAAATGGTGAGCACTTTTTGGGTGTTAACACCTAGGACATGTAACCTACATTAAAACACTCTGGAAGAAAGTTTAATATTAGCTCACTCAATCTCTACTTCGACAATGAGCACATTCGGGAGTCTGTCACACCTAGGAAGATTTCCTTGGCAAAGCCAAGGCTATCAAGGTTATTTTACCAAGGATTTTTGTGGAAACTCCACAGCTTCTGGTGCATCAATGGAAGTATCTGATATTAACTAGATAGCTAGTAGAATCTGATACCATGTGAAATTATCTCACATAGAGCAGGATCTCTAACAGTAAAACTATCCTCACAAATTTAACACAAATCTACAGAAAAATAGAGAAGAATATTATAGAGAAAAGAGAGTTCCGAGTGTAAAAAAATTTCATTTTATTCATCCACAAGATGTGGGAAAGTAAATAAGATTACATGCAAGAGAATTCATGAGCCACTGATGACATTTGAATTCCACTGAAGAGACAGGCTTAGTTTGCATTGGATCCATCACCCGACAGGATCTAGTGGAAACTAATGATGAATGGCTAGTTAATTGAAGGTGGTTGGCACATGATTAATCCACTAGACTAGAAATCAGGGAAGGAGAACCGAAGGAGCTGAATTAAATGACGTGTAGTGGTAAAAAAGGGTGCTACTACACTTAGTCTCATTGAATCTAGGTAGAAGGGTCAGTTCACTAGGCAATCAAGGGGCAAGGTTCCCTAAATCAAGGAATTGACTCAAATAACTCCTAAAATCATGCCTGAGGGTGCACTAGATCATAAATGAAGTGGATAAGGTGCTATGAGTGGATAAGGAGACCAATGATGGCTTATATTAAGCTCTAGGGGATCAAAAACATAGTCTAGGTGCTAGGAGACTCAATAATCAATGCATGGAGTGCATGATTAAGGTATGACCAAGGTCTAGATGGAGATAATGTTCCAACATCCCCCCTTAATCCTGACTTATAAATAAAATAAAGAAAATTAGGGCCCAGCAAGAAAGGCTAAGGTCACCCTTTACAAAATTAAAAAGTATCCAATTTAAACCGAGGAAAGAAGGAAAACCCAGTGGGAACAAAACCTCCCCTCAAAGAGGACATGGAACAGAGAAAAAAGGTCTTCACAATGTATTTGTATTCACTTGAATGAGCTGAATATATATATTTTTTGGTGAGAGACTTGATGAATATTTTGTAGATGATGTGATCATGCATAAATTTTTCAATGCAGCGTATACAAAAAACATGTGTAGGAGCCCCTTTGAACTCAACTTCGGCTGATGGAGGAGTATCAAATGAATGCTTCTTGATGTGAGAACATACATAATCAGATATGATAACATAATCAAATATGGAAAAGAGATATGCGTTATCATATGGATAATGTAGCGATGCAATGCCTTTTCAAACTAATTGATGACCTTTTTAATTTTACAATAAAACCTATGTATCTATGTAGAAGAAAAATAAGAATCATATGGATAAGAAAAACTCAATGGTGAATTTTCTCCATGATCAAATAGGATGTTAGAAAGAAAACTAGGTGTTGTAGAATTATATTGATTGTTGAGTGAACCCGCGGGGTATTTAGACTGTGTAACCTTGAACTTCGAACCAAAAAGGGTGAGATGAGGTCCAAATATGTGGAATATCAGTACAAAAATATTCAATGCGATGGAATACCAACCACTTAAATATATGAAAGACTGGAATGCAACTGAAATAAGTGACATAGTTTTGGAAACCATGGGTTTGTAAACTTGTGCACTTGGGGGTTGATGAGTCTTTTTGGAATCTAATAGTGGAAAGGATGGGTGTGTGGACCATATAAAATGATTATAAACTTCTGAATCATAATCATATATATTATAGGAATGATTCGAATGGGTTTGGAGATATTTTCCAGAAGGCAGGTCAACAACATGTGAAAAAACACAAGGATTGAGAGGTGGTTCCGGTGGACTGACTGGAGATTCTTCCAAGGAAGGGATGGATATTTCTGATTTTGATATATAAGAATGTGCATATAAATCATATTTATCATAATAAAAAAAAAATTGGTTTGACTCAATAGTCGATCCCTCAAAGCATAAAAATGATTACCTTCATGAGTAGCACTGAGACAATGTTCTTGATGAGCAACAGGCTTTTTTGGTTCTTTGTTTATTGTGAGATTAGGAACATCAATGTTATGCTTTTCAAGCAATTGAGTCATGATTCCCATTTTCTTCTTCATACAATATTTCTCATAATGGAAAACGTTGTTGCAATAAGAGCACTTGGATCCTCCTTTCTTGTTCTTAATCTTGGAATTGGAACCTTCATCAATTGAATTAGAAACCTCATCATCTGACAGCTTCTTATCTTTGAAATACTTCTTCCCTTTGGATTTATTGGAATCACTTGTAGCAAGTGATTTGTCCTTTGATGTCCTTATGGTACCCATTTGAACCAATTTGTCTTGCTCTTGGGTGAGGGCCTCCATGAAATCTTCCAAGGAAGGCATATTCCAATTTCGAACTGCCAATTTGGTTGCATGAAAAGTAGACACAAAAACTGAGTAGTCTGATCCCAACTTTGAAAGTATGGACAAAACCAATTGTTCCTCTTTCTTATCAATTCCACATTGCTTGAGATGGAGCACCAAGTATTTGAATTTTGTGAAGAAGTCTTGTATGGAGTCAAAATTGTTGGGGATCAAAGTAAGCAGCTCATTTTCCAATTGATGGCCTCTCATCTCATCTGTCTTTTGAAACAGACTTTAGAATTTTCTCCAAAGTTAATTTGGAGTGGTCAAACCATCGAGTTGAAAAAGAAGATATCTGCAAGCACTGAGCATAGTAGACCATACGCTTCATCCATCCTATTGAACCACTTGGCCTTCTCAACTGTTGTGTTTGGATCATTTTCAGTTCCCATGGTGACTTTATAAATCCCTTTGCTTCTCAGAAGGATCACCATCTATGCTTTCCCATCAAAGTAATTGAATGGAGTAAGAAGAATGTGCTGGGACTGCTCCATATTCAATAGTTGTGTTGCTGATGATCCTGGGACCTGTAACCTACAATAAAACACTATGGAAGAAATTTTAATATTAGTTCACTCAATCTCTACTTCGACAATGAGCACATTCGAGAGTCTGTCACACCTAGGAAGATTTCCTTGGCAAAGCCAAAGCTATCAAGGTTATTTTCCAAAGGATTTCTATGGAAAATCCACAGCTTTTGGTGCATTAATGGAGGTATCTGAGATGAAATAGATAGATGGTCCACTCTAATACCATGTGAAATTCTCTCACACAGATGGATCTCCAATAGTAAAACTATCCTCACAAGTGTAACATAGATCTATAGAAAAATAGAAAAGAATATAATAGAGAAAAAATAGTTTTGAGTGAAAAAAAATGTCATGTTATTCATCCACGGGATGGGGGAAATTAAATAATATTACATGCAAGATAATTCGTGAGCCTCTTATGGCATTTTAATTCTACTGAAGACTGTTAGTTTTTCGGAATTTACTTCAATATGATCTAGGATCTGAACTGAGAGAACAACATGTACAACATATCAATCATGGACATAATAATGAAAGCACACAAGATACAATAGACACATAAAGTTTCACTGGGGAAAACCATAAAGGTGAAAAACCCCACAACTTCCTCGGAGATAGATAGAGCAATGATACAACCCAAGCATAAGAGATATACTTCTAGTAGCAGCTTCTCCTCCTCCACTAGTGCGCCACTCTCCAATGAGTGTAAGAGTGAGAAAGTGAATGAATCAAATAGAGTGCCTCCCGCACTCTATTTATACTTGACTTGACTTGCTAATAACCTTTACTAGGTCGGCCTTAACTTAACCACATAACATAATACTAACAGGGCCGACCCCCAATAGGGTGGTCTAATAACCCTTTAACCCACATGACTTATACAGGGCCGACCCCAACAAGGTGGTCTAATAACCCATCAAGTATAAGTTACGACACTTACAATATAAATGACGAAACTTCCGTATAGAGGAATAATAACATCTCTATAGAAATACAAACACTTATGTATATAGGAATAATAGCATCTCTATAGGAATACAATCTACATAGGTGAAATACATTCCGAAGTTACAATTACATCAACACTCCCTCTTAACTAGGAAGGTATTTCTCAACACAGGTCTTCTAGCACAAGTCTTCTTCTCTAGATCATCGTCATTGGATCATCGACATTGAATCATCGTCATCGTCACTGCTGCTTCTATCTCAATCAATCTCTGAACTAATCGTCAAAGGAAGTTCTACAGAGCCAGTCCTTTTTCATACTGGATGTAGGACCACCTGTAGGTCTTCATCATTGGCCATATTGTGGAATCCGCAGGACTTATTACGTGCATCACAAAACCTGGCTAGAGCATCCCAGGTTGTTATGAGCACACAGCTCTACCTGTCGGATCTCCCAGGGACATTTTACATGTGACCCCACCACAAAACCTCGCAAGAGCATCCTGGGCTGTTACGAGCACACAACTCTACCTGTTGGACCTCCCAAGGACATATTACGTGTGGTCACACCACAAAACCTTACAAGAGCATCCCAGGTTGTTGCGAGCACACAGCTCTACCTGTCGGACCTCCCAAGGACACATTACATGTGGTCATGGAAAAACCTTGCAAGAGCATCCCAGGCTGTTACGAGCACACAGCCCTACCTGTCGAACCTCCCAAGGACACATTACATGCCATAGGACAAAACCTCAAAAGAGAATCCCAGGATGTTACAAGCACACAAATCTACCTGTCGGACCTCCCAGGGTGCTATTAGATGTCCTCCCGGAGTAATGCCTCAAAAGAGCATCCCAAGCTATTACGAGCACACAGCTATACCTGTCGGACCTCCCAAGGACAACTTACATGCTCATATGCACAACCTGTCCACGGCCACAGAGTATCAACCTGATACTCACCATACATCATCCTGATGTACATCATCACATGATCATCCTGATCATCATCACTGCATCGTCCTGATGCATGTCATCTGGAGAAACATCCTGAAGCTCATCATCCATGATCATCCTGGTCATACAATGTATCCACCTTATACATATAATGCATCCACCTGATGCATATCGTCACACATGATCTACCTGATCATAAAATGTATCCACCTGATACATATCATGCATCCACCTGATGCATATGTCTCATACATGATCCACCTGATCATACAATGTATCCACCTGATACATATCATGCATCTACCTGATGCATATCATATACATGATCCACCTGATCATAGAATGTATCCACCTGATACATATCATGCATCTACCTGATACATGTCACATAAATGATCCACCTGATCATACAAAGCATTCAACATTATGCATATACATATACATGATCCAACTGATCATATCCAACATCCTACATGATGCATACAAATATACATGATCCAACTGATCATACAAAGCAGTAACTGGACCATCATCCTGATGCTCATCACACAGCGCTCATAGCCATGGGAAGGATCCTCCTCTCACCATGATTGGAATGGCTCTTGCAGATGTGTCCATCACTTCTTCCTCGAAGTGTCGTCAATATGAAGAACACCAAGCCTCTCTCTGAAGTACTCAAACTTCACTCTGGCTAGTGGTTTCATCAACACATCTGCAACCTGCTCATCCGTCGTAACATACATGAGCTTCACTGCTCCTCTCTGCACCATATCCCTGATATAGTGAAATTTGATCTCAATGTGTTTTGACCTGTCGTGGAACACCGGGTTCTCAGACAACTTCACACAACTCTATTTGTCACAAAAGATACTAGTAGCCTCCAACGGGATATCAAATAACTTAGATAGTAGCTTCCGGAGCCATACTGCCTCACAACTAGCCAAACAAGCTGCAACATACTCTGCTTCGGTTGTACTCAGTTCTATGCAGGACTGATTCCTGCTAAACCAAGAGATCACACCTGATCCCATATTGAAGCAGCACCCCGAAGTGCTCTTCCTATCTACAACACTTCCTGCCCAATCTGAAACAACATAACCCTGCAGGTTAAACTTTTGATTCACATCATACTTGAACCCATAATCAACTGTACCGTTTAGGTACCTCAGAATATGCTTTACAGCAACCAAGTGAACACTTCTCGGATCCATTAGGAACTGGCTCAATGTGTTCACCGCAAAGCAAATATCTGGTCTCGTGTTCGTCAAGTACATCAAGGACCCAATCATCTGGCGATACACAGTGACATCGACTGGATCAGATGAAGCATCACACAGAAGCTTCAGATTCGATGCCATAGGTGTGGCCATGGCCTTGCAGTCCATTATCCTGAACCCCTTCAGTATCTCTACTACATACTTCCCTTGTCCAAGGAAGATTCCATCTTCACTCTGCCACACCTCCATGCCTAGAAGGTAGTGCATCATCCCCAAGTCCTTCATCTCGAACTCGGCAGCAAGCTTCCTCTTGGTGTCGGCAATCAACCCATCCTCACCTGTAACAAACAGGTCATCCACATACAAAAGTAGTATCATAGGATTGCCTTCCTCAACCTTGTAGTAAAGGTTGGAATCTGCTTTACTCTTGGTAAATCCCAAACTGGATAGAAAGCTGTATATCCTACCATACCAAGTCCTAGGAGCTTGCTTCAAGCCATACAAGGCTTTCTTCAACTTGCACACATATGACTCCCTATCATGTGTCTCAAAACCAAGTGGTTGCTCCACATACACTTCCTCCTCGACTACACCATTCAAGAAAGCTGTCTTGACATCCATTTGGTGTATCTTCCATTTCATCACTGCAGCTAGAGCAAGTACTAATCTGATGGAAGTGTACCTGGCTACAGGTGCAAAAGTCTCTTCATAGTCAATCCCTCTTTCTGGGGGAAGCCACGAGCTACAAACCTCGCTTTGTATTTCTCCATGATACCATCTGCAGCATGCTTGATCTTATAGATCCACTTGGAAGTCACAACAAACTTCCCTTTAGGTCATGGGACCACATCCCAAACATGATCGATTGGTACTTCTCGACCATGGAATCCTTTTACTGTATCCCGTATCATGGGAACTTCAGATTCTTCAATATATTCAATAGATAGTTTGAACTTCGTTGCTAGAACAAATGTTGTAGTCCTTCTTTTGTAGGTGATGGTATACGATCTTTCCTACAAAACAAGTTAAATTGCATGATTAGAAACATCTCATAGTTTTTAGAACAAATTCTTACTCATAAAGAAATATGTCATACAGTCATGCAATTATTTTAGGAAATGCTTCAATACAACATTTATCCATATCCCGTGACTTTCTAGATGCCTTCCAATCTCTACCAGAACATTGTTAAGAGTTTGCATTACTCCCAACATGTCAGCAAAGAGGTTTCATTCTAGATAAGTAGCAATGGAATGTTGTACAGTGCCATAGGCCACTTACCCATCACATGCATATTAGTAGTATACCGTTCATTAATGCAATTGATTCTAATATGCATAATACAAACCCTGAGTCTAGGAACATAAGCATATACATCATTGAACAAACAAATAATTCAAATACTTATATTTGTTTGGTTGTAGGGTGGACTCCCTCTTAATATTTGCTTCCTTGCACGAGCTATTGGAATGTGCTCCCTCTTGATCTTTGCTTCCTGGATTACCTGTCTTTGAACTTATGTTCATCCTTGACCACTATGCAAGCTTAAGTATACACTAGTATCATCATTGTGTAGTCCTCAAGATCTCATACATACATTCATTAGTATAACCTTAATACTATCAAGAACATTATGATTCTAAGTAATCTTAAACATGTATGGTCAAGATAATTTCATACACATATAATTTATCACAATTCTTTTACTCATGCATATTCCTATTTGACCATAGGAATTTTCTGGTTAGTCATATCATCAATCAAAGTAAGAAGCATAATATGTCTAAACCTATGATTACTCAAACCTAAAACTTCATGAATAATCATTATCAATCATACCAAGTATACTTATATAAGAGATCCTATCACAAGGTAGGATTCTAACTTGATATATCTAGTGACCTACATATCTCATGAGTTAACCATTGTGGAACCAAATTATACATACCTTGTAAGTAGAGCTTCTATGTGATCCATGACTATGGATGAGTCTTTTGTCTTCATGTCACCATGGTCATATGTTCTTGATCTAGAACTTGATTTTTCTTTCTAGATGTACCTTTCATATTAGCAGACAACATCATCCTCATACAACACCACAATGCATTACTACAATCATAAGTGTCAAAACCCTAATCCATGAATATCTGCATTCATAATTTTATTAAGGTGATACGACAAGTCTAAAGTTAATCAAGATTGTACTAACCTTAATGAAGACAAACATACCATAAACTTAATGATGAACAGATCTCGAAACATACCTGGATAAGTCATACCTGTCGAGATTGCTTGTAATCTTCTTATGTAAGGCCTTAGCCTCATCTCCCTATGAAATAGGAACTTCTTCACTTATGCAGGTGACCAATCCATTCTCTTCTAGGATTAACCCAATCCACTTGAATTGCAGAAACTGGATTTGGAGCTGGATTAGGGTTTATCAGGGAAACCCTAAAAATTCAAACTTTGAATTTCAAACTTCTGAAAGGATAGAAAGATGTGCCTTGATGAGCTGATCAACCTGGTATACTCGGAATTTGAAAACTACAAAGTTTCACCCCTCAAATTTGTTTTTCAATCTTCCGGATTCACTAGGGAGGACCCTGAATTAGGGTTTGAGTTTCTCGGAGCTTCACCCAACCAAATAGTTTGATCCAAAGCTCTAAATTTTGATTTTTCCAAGGAGTTTCCAACTATGGTCACAGATTTCAAAAATTCCCATTTTTGCAGAAGCCTTAATTTTCCACTTTTCCGATCAAAGTCCCGAACTAGGGTTTGATCAAGATCGGCCTTCTTCCCAACCAAAAAATTCGATCTTGGTCTCTAAATTTCGATTTTGATGAGGAGCATCTAGTTGTGGTCTCCGATACAAAAATTCCAACATTCTCCAAAACCCTAAATGAATGAAGGTGCTCAAAATCCAATTCTGTTTTGACAGAAATATGCACCTGATTGTTTCTGGTGTAACTCCAAAATTTCAGGTCTATGGGGTCTCAAAATTCTTCCTGTGGTAGCCTGACCTGTTATCTTTCCAACCCCATAGGTTTGACCTCAAATGGATTCTCTAAGAGAGAGTTATGCCAAGTGTCGCAACGTGACCTGTTTATGGGATAAAACAGGAGAGTGAACTTGTACAGAGTGCCACGTGTCACTGGTTCAATTTCGGCCTCTGAAAATCGCACTTGTGAAAGTACATGTTGTGGCCTACCTTCCACATTTTATGAAATTTCATTTGGAGCTTCCTATCCCAATTTGTGACTTTTTTTGCTAGGTCACATGTTTATGAATGATATCTGGAAGAGGCAAAAACCCTATATTGTACAGATCATAAATCTGAAAGTACAACAAATTAGAGGCTCTCCTTTGGACACACGCTACATGGGGATCTTATCTTCGACCTGTAAGATTTTCAAATCTTGAAACCTCGCCGAAATGAATTTATAGAGAAAGTGCTACGATGACTGGTTTTTTCTATATCAAGCCCTAGCTTCGCAAGTGCAACAAGTGTCATAAATGCCATACCATGCCTTCTTTTAGGCTAGCTCTGATACCATGTTAGTTTTTCAGAATTTACTTCAATCGGATCTAGGATCTTAACTGAGAGAACAACATGTACATAATATCTACAGCATATCAATCATGGACATAATAATGCAAGCACACAAGAGACAATTGACACACAGAGTTTCACTGGGGAAAACCATAAAGGTGAAAAACCCCACAACTTCCTAAGAGATAGATAGATAGAGCAATGATAAAACCCAATCATAAGAGATATACTCCTAGTAGCAGCTTCTCCTCCTCCACTAGTGCGCCACTCTCCAATGAGTGTAAGAGTGAGAAAGTGAATGAATCAAATAGAGTGCCTCCCGCACTCTATTTATACTTGACTTGACTTGCCTAATAACCTTTACTAGGTTGGCCTTAACTTAACCACATAACATAATGCTGACAGGGCTGACCCCCAATAGGGTGGTCTAATAACCCTTTAACCCACATGAATTATACAGGGCTGACCCCAACAAGGTGGTCTAATAACCCATCAAGTATAAGTTATGACACTTACAATACAAATGACGACACTTCCATATAGAGGAATAATAAAATATCTATAGGAATACAAACACTTCCATATAGAGGAATAATAACATCTCTATAGGAATACAATATACATAGGTGAAATACAGTACGAAGTTACAATTACATCAACAAAGAGACAAGATTAGTTTGCATTGGATCCATCACCCGACAAGAGATAGTGGAAACTAATGATGAATTGCTAGTTAATTGAAGGTGGTTGGCACATTATTAAGCTTGTAGACTAGAAATTAGGGAAGGATAACCCAATTAGGTGTATTAGATGACTTACAGTGGTAAAAAAGGGCGCTACTACACTCAGCCTCAGTGAATCTAGGTAGAATGGTTAGTTAACTAGGCAATCAAGAGGATAAGGCGCCCTAAATCAAGGAACTGACTCAAATAGCTCCTAAAATCATGCATGAAGATGCATTAGATCATAAATTATGTGGATAAGGTGCTTTGAGTGGATAAGGAGGCCAATGATGACCAATATTAAGCACTAGGGGGTCAAAAACACATTCTAGGTGCTAGGAGATTCAATAATCAATGCATGGAGTGCATGATTTAGGTATAAACAAGATCTAGATGGATATAATGTTCCAACAATAGAAATCCTTTGATCAACCCCATCAAAGTGGGTGCATTGGGCTATTACATTACGGAGAGCCCATATTGAAGTTGTATTTGCGTCTCATCATTAATATCCTTCCCCAAGTTGTGTAAGTTAAAGGAATTGACCTACCTACCTACCTAAAATCCAATCCCCTTCGCACCTACCCAACAATGGCGCCAAAATTGTTAGGCCTAATATAAGCTTATTAATAATCTGACATTTAAATTGTCAACCAAGGTTCGTAAACTTAGAGGTTCAAGCACATTATATGCATAATCAGAGCCTATTCAGTGCAAACTAACTAATGTAATGGTTTACAAAAGAAAGATGGTAACTAGATGATTTCAAATCAAAGTCAAAACTAGTACAATAAGTGGTACAAGAAATTAAAAAATTATTTATTGAAACTATGATAATTTCTAAGAAAAATCTTTATAAGGAAAACACACTTTAAATGCAATTTATGATCTATTTTTTTATAAACAAATCGCGTCAAACAATAAAGAAACTAAAAATATCCCTATATACAAAAGCTATGAAAAATATCCTATTTGTAAAAATAATACACTATTTAAAATCTAAAGAAAATGTAAATATATGTATCCTACAATCTATTTGCAAACTTTCAAATAAAACTAAATCTAATCGTAACCTCATTTATAACATAGCACAATCTTCAATATTGAAAGTAAAAGTATGAAGATTTTATAGAAATAGGAAAACCAACTCAACTATTTATACAAGTAAAATGGTTTAAACTCGTGCCCAGATTATGCTATAAATTATTTCCTCAATACAAACTTCATCACACTCTTAAGCTTGAGTATAAATTTGAAGATCACATCTATACAAAATGAAAATATCTAATTGTAGAATTTGATTTGAAATCCTTTGAGGGTTTTATTTATGTACAATAAAATCACTCACATTCTCATACTCAAACCAAACTAAAAATTACTTGAAAACTCACAAAGACTTATATATTCATACTCTGAATCGCAATGTTATTTTTCCATTTAAAAAAAACTGGAAAAAAAAAAGTGTGGACAATATGTAAAAGGAAAGCATGTCACTACAAAATTCAATTTAGAAATCGATGGAAATGTCTACAAATTATATAAACACATTTTCACATTAAATTGAAAATATGTCATGGATTGGAAAGTACTATACAAATTGTACACTACATGATAAAATTGTCTATGTAAAAAAAATCCATCAAATGATACAATTCCTATTGTGTGTCAATGGAAATGAAGAAATTAATCCAACATACATATATGTGTTTGATTTACACAACTCAATCATTAAACAACGGATTGAAAATGATAGGGATGATTAGGCACAACCTCACAATTGAAAACAAAAGAACATGAAATGAAAAAAGACTCAATCAAACCAACAGGTGGGCCAACCCTGTGGTTAGATGAGGCTGAATCTACTCCAACAATCACGAACATGCACAGTGACTTCCAAATACTAGAACTTCATTGGTATGAAATTGGTGGGATTACCAATTTCATCAAATCTAAAATAGTTGTGGGATAAATAAAAACATAATCTAACTCATTCTATAACTATCTATCCCCTTAGGGTCTATTTGCAAGTATATTTATAGGCGTACATTCTGCTATAGATCATCAATCACTAGATAGGATCGACCCCTTGAAATTAGCATTCAAAAAATCAAAACAATAAAACAACTAGTGTGCTAGCCCATGCTTCCAAGGTTAATTAAATCGACAGGGAAGATCCGATCATGAATCCATATCCTCATTCAATTCAATCCCAATCCCAATCTCCTAGATGATTGAGCATCCACGTGACATTTGATTGGTTTTGAAATCTGACCACAACTTTATTTATGGGTTGAATAGTTTTAAAAATACCGCAAGATCTCCGAACCTGTTAATAATTTTCGAAAACTGCTTGCTATTAAGGTAAATGATGGTATCTTTGAAGTGGGTTTTTAACATTTTTGGAATATTCTTCATCGTTTGCTCGGAATTCAATAATAGTAATATTTATAGAAAAACGAAGATAACAGTAAAAAATAAGAGTCATTATGAGCTCGAACCATAACAAATATGAGACAAAACTATAGCTCATTAGGCCTTACCTCCAAAGGATTCCCTCTCCTTGGGAAATTTGTAGCCTTGGATTCACCTCTATATTTGTGGATGTTAGTTCAATATTTTCAGCTCATGACACTTGTAGTTTCTCTTCATAGATAGCAGGATTGTGTTCTCAACTCGTGCAGTCATACTCATCTCTATTCATGGACACCCAACTATTGTTTTTAGTCATTAATATTATTTGGAAAATGTCTTTTACAATACTCCTTACCCAAAGACAAGTATCAAGAACCTTCTTGCACACTTTTCGGTTTAACATAATAAAATATTTCTACTCAAAAGCATAATCCAAATTTCAAAATAAATAAATAATTATGCAAATTGGGGGATATTACATCTAGTACATTCCCTATCTAAAAACAACAATAGAACATAAAATGGGGAGTTTTGTACTTATGATTTGTTGAATACTGGACCTCAAACCATCTGAAATACCAAGGTGAAATCACGAAAAGATTGGCTACACAAGGTCTATGCAAAAAGAATAAATACCAATTGAAACCATGAATTATCTCAATGGCATTTTATGCCCTTCCTGCCAATGTCTCTTGATTTTTCATCCTTTCATTGTGTTTGTGTTGTTACCATTTTTTTATTTGTTAATAATGATATACTAATTAATTACAATATATTTATATATATTAATTACATATCATGTATAATTACTTATATTATATTACATATATAATTGTTATAAATATATATTATAGCTATTACATTTAAATATATATATATATAACTATTATAATGTGTGTGTGTAGTGGATAGTCATGCTAAGTTGACTAATATCAAAGTTACGGGGGATTCATAGCTTGTTAGCACTTGTATGAAGGACGAGTTAGTTTTTCAAGATATGTTGCTTAGTCCTCTGGTGGATCATATTAAATCAATCTCTAGTTCTTTCCAGTCCATCAGTTTTCATCACATCTATTAGGAATTTAATGCCAAAGCTGACGAGATCTCCAAAAGGTGTATGAAATTCCTCTAGGAGTCCTGATTATCAAAGAACTTGAGGGAGATTATGTATCAAATGTGATTTCATTATATATATATATGTGCTTACCTCCATGATGGGTGATCATCAAAGAGACAAGGGTGGTAGATAATATTGAAGTACGTAGCCAGCCATGACATCGAACAAACAACAAAATGCATGTAATTTACATTGAAACCTACTATTGGAAAATGGAGAGGCGATATTCCTCTTTGGAAATATGATGATCACAAGGGAAGAGGAGCCACAAATAGGGCCTCCTCTTCCCCTTCCTTCTATGATTCCTCTAATGCAAGAGATAATGCATCTGCTTCCATTGAATCGAATTGTTTTGCAATTGAGAATGGCAGTCGAAAATTACTCATTATTAGTCATGTCACTTATTATTTAGTCATATTTTATATCCCATGAATAATTAGTCGTTTAATTAGTCATTTTTTAGTTGTTTGCTCAAATTTAGTAGTATTTAGCTTAAAAACATTATCGTGACTAACATTTTTAGTCACTTAGTCATTTCTTTGCCAAATTCTACTAGTGCAAGTCCAAGGCTTATTCACATTGTTTTTGACAACATTGTTGTCACTTTTAAAACATTTTAACATTCCCCCCTCTTTTCAGCCTATAAGCATCATAGAGAACTAGGGACAATGGCCTTGTTATTTTTTAAAATTTCTATAACTATAGATGGATATGAACTTTTGAGTATATATGCACATAATGTTGGTCCTTTTATCCACCGTTTGTGCTAGAAATTGTACCTAGACTACAAAGGTACAAGCTAGAACTATCTCAAGAAAAACTAGAAAAAACCAATTTGTTTTTGTAAATTTTGTTTGAAGGTATCATTCATAAGAAGGGGGTTATAAGATATTAAACACATACAATCACTAATCTCAAAGCTCTGAAATATAAAGATATGAAATATAGACATAAACCATAAGCATGCATTCAACAAGAAATCTATCTATGTCCATAGATTTATAAGCATTCACAAGATAAAAACTTTTGTCCAGAAATGAAATCATAAATAAGGTGATCAAACAGACCATAAACATAAACCAGAAATGAAGATCAATAGCTGGATTATATAATATATTCCAGATCAAATATCAGTCTCCAAAACACTTACATGAGAGTACATTGTATATGTTCAAGTGCAAAAAGCATCATCAGTTCCAAGCCCTTCTCCCGAACAAAAACCAACCCCTATACTGTATCTTTTTGTCTCTTTTATAATTACAAATACATCAAAATGAAGTGGTTCCATAGCCACTTTTTCAGGCCTCGAAACTGTTTAGCAGTTACATTTAGCAATTACATAAACAATTTTTTTTGAAAGGCTAAAGACTAATTAACCAAAAACAACTTTTCACACTTATTAACAAGATGAAATATAGGAGTTGTTGGAAAGTTGTGCAAATAGGTGGCAATTAAAACTGTTTAGTAGCTTCTGCTAGCATAGTTATTCCCTCCAACGCTTGAGATCATTTTACATGACGTGCCTGCTCTGTTTCCATACCTCGAATCTTGTTTGACAATGTATTATTCTACTTGCTCAAATATTGAATCTGCTTAGTTAACTCTTCGACCTGTGTCTCTGCATATCTTTTTCTTCTTAGGGCTTCTTTTGCTACTAAAACTAACTCCTGGTAAAGGGAATTTACATCTTCAAGATCTTCTCTTAGTCTTTTGTTTGTAGTCATAAGTATTTCATTCGATTCATTCAGGAAATTAACTTGTGTCTTATGCTGCTGCAATGAATTCTTAAGATTGTCTACCTCTGAATCCATCTGAGCACCTCCAAGTAGTGTTGAATCTTGATCTGATAGCCATGGAATATCTAATTTTTTTAAAATAAGGTCTTCCTCATATTTATTCCTTGCTACTGCTTCTGAAAATGAGACTCTTGAACTCATCCCTTGTTCAAAACTGGGAACAATTTCTTCTTCTGCAACTCCATCTTTGATTGGATTTGATATCATTATATGATCCTCCCCTATGCTTGTTTGAAACTGCTGTAATTTTAATTCTTCTCTTTTATCCCCATCTTCCTCACTTGGAGAATCTTGAATAATAGTAACTTTCTCTTTCTCTAACTTAGGATTTAAAATCCTTCTCATGTTCAACCTTAGTTTGTTAGTAGCTCTGGTTTTAGGTATCCATTTAGGTTTTTCGAGCTCTACCAAAGACTTGACATCTACTTTGAAATCTAGAACCTGGAAAATGTTTTCCTTTGTATTAACAACAAGAATATTTAGGTCTGAGTTTTCTTCTTCAAAAATATAACTCTGTTTTCCCTCCATTGAACTAACAGCTTATTCCTTATTCGAAGCAGCAATATTTTCCACTGTATCATCCTCAGGGATGTGTTTATGCTCCTCTTCATATATGTGTTCCTGTTCTGCACCATCGAGCTCTATAAACTCTTCCTGTAGATTACTTTCTAGTGTATCTTCAATTGGACCTCTTTTGAACCTTTTAACAAAGCCAGATTGCTTGTTAGGCAAGGGTTTCTTTCCATGCTCGTCTTCGTCTGTTTTAAACTCTGACCAAAACAAAAAGTGTTACCACTTTCGATTCGTCTTTTCCAGCTCTATTAAAACAATTAGTTTGACCAAGCCATGCTGAAATAGAGATCGACTTGTGTGATCTGTGTGGCTCTTAACCCTATTCGACATCTTTTGGAGACTTCTGAGCAGGAAAAATGGTAAATTCATTTTGGATTGCTGATTTAAATGCAAAAGAAACCTGATATGGTATTTAAAAATGGATGCAAACCTTCCTTTGCAGGTAAGGTAGATCTGCACGATCCCAATGACTTCTTTCCATTCTGGTTTGAAATTATTTAAATGAACCCCCTTGCTCCAATCAAGAGATTCGTAGCCTAGTAGCAAAAAATGCTTGGATCAAATTCAAAAGGGATTTTCTTGAACCAGCATTCTCCTTCAATGGCCACACCAATAGCTTCAGCTATTAAACCCTATGTCAATTCAAACTTTAAAGTATCAAAGCTAACACTAACGTTGGAGAGATTCTGAGCAAAGGCATGAGTAACATCTACATTAAAACCTACAATTTTCTCAAAGAAAGTAAACCACCCGACTTCTTTGAATAACTCTGCGCATTCAGGAAAATCTGCAGCCCAACTGGTGTATTTTTGGCTCAAATCGACACACGTTACCACTCTTTCCCATGGTTACTGCACTTAATCACCGACTACCTTCTTGGAGGCGAAAAGAACAAAAATTTGACGAATTTCATATATATACGTGGCGTCCCTTGTCTTTAGCTGATTCGGTGGTGAACTCATGAACTTGACAGTTGTTATGATATAACGAACATGTTCCTCGAGCTCTTCGATCATAAAGAATAGTGTGCCAATACTTAATATGAGTTAACCACGACCTTCAATCATTTTGGATTCCAACAGCACTTGTATATATGCAATCTGGTAACTATGCTACGTGAATATTATCCTATGTAAACTTTACAAAATCTCAACATAGAAGTTAGGCCAAATCTTTATATGTGTTTGAAGACTTAAAAAGAAATGAAATATTTAATAAGCCAAGACCTATAACATGAAACAAAAGTTAAATAAAGAAATAAAACAATGCTCATGTACTAAAAAATGAAAAACAAAAATAACTTACAATAAAACAAAAATAAAAAACAATGAGAAATGAGAAACTAAGAAAAGACTAAAAGGGACCAGGTACAGCTCCATTCCTAACATCCAACAAAATTAATAGAAAAATATGCAATAGTTATCCCGTGGATTTTCCATTTAGTTTATTGCAATTTAGTCAAATATGTTCCCATTTCCTGTTCCCATTTCCTTGATGGATGGATAATATGTTTCTAATTTGATTTGTTTTATCTTGAATATTTCAGTTTTGAATGTCTCAACTACTAGAATTTATTAAGAGTTTCTATTTATTTTACTAATTTTCTACTCACCCTCCACATCTATCTACTATTTAGATTTATATTCATCTCAATTACCCCACCTCAAACTATTTTGGTATGGCATAACTTACACTTTGACAAATCTCTAACTTATATTTTTCTAGTTATATTGCTTATATTTCTCTCATTGCACCAACTTATAATATCAATCACGAGAATTTATATATCTATGTGCATAGAAAATAAACTTTCTTATTTAGAAGTTCCAATACCATTCTTAGTAGGAATTATTCAAAAATCCTAGAGTAGTATATTTGGGTCCATCACATGCAATTATAGTGGTGAATTTCCATTCAAATGGAAAGTTTGTTACAAAATTATTTAAGAGAATTTTCCTATTTGAGTTTGTTTCATGTTTACTAGTTTTTCTTATCGAATCCCCATGAAGGGTCATTGGAGTTAAACATTGGTTCAATTTTATGATAGCTTTCCATGTAACATGGAGTTTTTTATTTCGTTTGCAATTGTAGATTTGTGATGGCATGACATTTTGATGATTTTAATATTTTGAACAAGTCATAGTTGCAACATATAAAATTGTTAATGCCATTTTGAACATTTAGCTATTTTGAACAAGACATCTATGTTTGTAATTGATGACTAAAAAGATATTTCATTATCATTTATGAGATGCTAAGTGATCATGTATGGGACCTTACCTAGTGGATGTTCACTTGAATTCTCATGAACAACCAAAGCAGGGATCCTTCCCTAGATTTCTCTACATGGCCTTTGTTGTTCAAATACCAAATAAATATATGAGGGATTCATCTTATTCACAAATCCAATGTTCTATTCAAGTAATGACCTGCTCTAGTTGGATTCTTTATTAGTCCTGAAGGATTGATTTTTTGTGGACGGTTCCTCCCAACATAGTCTCCCTAAACAAATAGGTTCTGGTGATTTTGAAAAAATATTAATATTTCAAACTCATCTGAATGAATAAATGAAAATGACATTGAAATTATATTAGAAGGAAAATGTAAGAATAACACATAGCAATCAAATTGTAATTATTTATATCTATTATATCATGTGAAAAAATATCACAAATAGACCATAAATATCACATGTAATCCATAACATGTATAGATATTACCAATATATGTACTTGTTATGATCTAGGTGGATATTGATGACTACCCTCCTCTTCCACTAACTCACAATGATTCTCCATCTCCTTGGCAATTTTCTATGGTTTTTCATGTCTCGAAATTTTGGAGCCGTTTTGAAGCCCTAAATAGTCTCGAAGGCTCCAAAGCACCTAGAATCTACTAAAAAATTTTCTTCAAGATATGTCCAATAGGATATCGTACACCCCAAACATAATTTGTATGTGGAAGTTGTGCCCTCAGGAAGTTGACTTTCCAGCTAGCCACTTCAGAGCCCACAAATAATTTTTTGGCGTTTTGCCTCCTACGTTTAGGATTTAGGACTTTTAGGGGTTTTTCCTTTTTAGCTTTATGCTTATGATAAAAGGCCCTTTTCATACACTTTTTAATCGGATCTTACAAATTAGTGTAACCTACACATAACTCTTCAAAGATAAGTTACCATCATTTGAGCTAGTTTGTATAGCTTTGCAATCTACAATGTTTTTCCATTCCATTCATTAATAGAAATTTGGGTTTTATTGTACTAATATGATCTCTGCAAAGTATTCATGTGTGTGTTACCATTTTATATTTCTACCTTCATTTCTTTCTCCAAATAATCTAGATGCTGTTAATATCTCACAATTAGTCATATGTAGAAAGAAATCATCACAGCATGTGTTAATTTTCAATGTTGTACCTCACCCAATATGCATGCATCTGCTAGCTAGAAGAAAGAGATATGAAAGGATCTAATTTGTTCATGAATTCCAACTCAATCCTCATCCATGCTCCCTTCCAATTGGTTATTTACTCTTAAACCCATAGGGGATAGGAATGGCCTCCGAATAATGTGGCATCTTATGATATTTTTCATAAACTCAATGTTTTTTACAAATAAGTACAGATCCAACCAAAAAATTTCTTTCCTTCCTGTGTACCCAGGTCCCCATCCCCATTTATACCCCACCTAAACCTGGAAGTTATTCCAGTGATCTAGAATGACATGTAAGATATCATTCCATGGATATTTTATAGATAGTATACTTATGAGTGGATATGATAGGAGGAGCATGATTCACTACAAACGACCAAGTACATTCAAATGTTTGCTTGGAATGACTTGCATTCAATGAAATCCACATAGTGGATGTGATAGGAGGAGCATGATGCACTACAAAAGATTAGGGATAATCAAATGCATGCTTGGAATGATTACCAGTGAATGAAATTCACTCAATCAATACATAAAATTCTTGAAGATAGGAGGAAGACTGCGTTAGCTGGTTCATCTTCTCAACGTTTCGAGCCTCAGAGTAGGGCTCATCATCAGGAAAAAAGTGTCTCAAGGTTTTTTAGGTATGGAAAATAGCCCATAATTAATAGGTATAAGACGATATTTTCAAAATAAATCTTAGCCGACTAGCAGGCTCATGGATCCCTTGAAATCATGTTATGAATTTCAAAACTAACGTTTTCAATAACAGATGGAAACCGTAGTGGCGGACTTTTTGAAATTCGTAGAGCGACAAGTATTCTTCATTCCTTTTTTTGCCCCTCCTGGTTTTTCACTAAGAGATTCAAATTTATCTAGGAGAGGGAAGCATTCTTGATTGCAGGGATTTCATTTGTGATGAAACACCAGAAGCATTTTGGAGATGGAAATTATCAATCTGATCACTCCCTTTCGGTCGCCTTTAGCTAAATCCATCGTCATCCCCGCCCAATCTGCTCAGAGGATAAATGACAGTAAGCTACAACTGGTGAAATAATGAATGCTGAGTAATTAAATATGGTTCTAATCTGAAAATTTGTGTCTTATTTGTCATGGGTGTTTGTAGTGGTGGTTCCAATCAGTAGAAATTTTTCGATACAAGATTTTTAGAGAAGATGGATTACAAACACTATGGAAGAGCACCTTAAGGTCCCCCTCCGCAAAACTAATTGATCAATGTCTAGGGTTATCCTTTTTCAAAGCTTTTGGCTATCTTTTGTAAAAAAAATGATTTAAAGGATAAGGATGTATATGACATCTGGTAAATTTTTATTTATGTATGGCATTCTGGTAAATTGTTAATATATGTCAATTTAGGGATTGAAAGGGGATACATGTGGTTTAATATCAAAGTGCAAACTGTATGTACATATCGAAAGACTTTCAAAAATGATAATCAATTATATTATATTCACAAGTGAAACTTGGAAAAGTGTTTAATGCATTATGGCTCTGAATATCAGTGAAAAAGGTCCCTCTGATAGAAATGTTTTTTTGTTTTGAATGGTTTTTGATACAATGATATTTGAGTGTTCGTCTAATTTTTCATCCCTTCGAGAGAAATGAAGTCTTCTAGGATATTTTTGCTGATATACATACAACCACACCTTTGGTCCATATATACTATTGTGTTCTCATAGGTCAAGAACATCTACCCATTGCATTTTACCTACTTTGTCTTCTGAAACCATGGCGATGGATAGTTGGGATTGAATAAACTTACATCAATGTAGAGTCCTTTCAATCTTCTCGATATAGATTTAAAAACACAATAACAAAATATTGGATTTGAAACAATATATCAAAACAAAAATTTATGAATTTGAGTATTTAAAACAAATTTATATGATTTATTTTTATCTTGATAATCTTTACTTATTTTTATATAGAACTCCTAGTAAAATTAAAATTACTAAATTGTGTTGTACGTATACCTCTTTTAATGTAACTGTGCTGATATATAAATCTATTTGTAAAAATGCCCCACAACCAGTTAAAAACTTTCAAACTTTTATATATAATTAATATCAAAGACATGTTGTATAAATTTATGTGCTTCTAAGCGTGAACTTATTTATGTGTTTCTCAGCATGAGCTTATTTGCATGGAGTTCGTATTGTACGCAGTTCGTATTTAAGATTGTACATGTTTTTTAATTATTATTATTATTATTATTATTATTGGGGTAAAGTGGCAATATTGTGGAATCCAAATTGAGATATTATAATTTGATTCGGTGAGGAGAAAATACTTAACTAAAAAATTCAACATAAATTATATTTGTGGCTAGAGGTTGCAGTTGCACGTTTATGTTTATATTGGATTTATATACTAATAATTTTAAAACATGGTTATTATAATTGGTAAAAAATGTATATACTAAATTAATGTATTAACTGATTTTAATTTATATATTGGATATGAAAAAAATATTTATTAATATTATATATAAAATTAATGTTTATATATAATATATGAAATCAATGTTTATATATAATATATGAAATCAATGTTTATTAATATTATTTAACCTAATATTAATTTTATATAAATTTAATAATTAATTATAATAATTTTATATTTTTAATATCATTAATATTAATAATAATAATTATGATTAAACATATTAATGTTTTATTCATATTTAATAATTAATAACATTAAACATTTATGTTTATATTTATTATTCTCATTAATCATTAATATTCATATCCCTATATGAATATTGTCATAACCATATTCATATTAATTATTAAATAAATTTATATTATTAAATATAAATTTATTATATAGTTATAATTATAATAAGAACTAATTAAATTTTATTTTTACTTAATTTATTTTAACAGTTTTCATATTAAGAATTAACTTCAACTAATGAGTTAAATATTAATATAAAAATAATTATGATTATAAATTTATTAAAAAATAATTATGATTATAAATTTTTTAAAGATTAAATTTAAGTAATCATTAATATAAATATGATTACGGTTATAAATATTTATTAGTTAAATTTATATTGATAGATATGATTAATTAAATGTTTATTAATTAATTAATTTATATGAATTGATTAATGACAACATTTATAAGAATACAAATATTGTCATTAATCATTAATTAGTCATATTTATGATTATTAAATTTAATAATAATTTAATACAAATATTCATTTAATAACATTGAATAACCAAATTAAGAAGGAAAAATTTTGTTAACATTATGAATATAAACATAATAAATATATATGTTCAAATTATTATTTTTATAAACATTAAATTTAATGTTTAACATTTAATACAAACATTTAAATAGTTAGTATTAAATGTTTATATTGAATTAGCATTTAATATAGTTAATTTTATATGTTATATGGTTAATGTTAAATGTTTATATTGAATTAATATTTAATATAGTTAATTTTATATGATTAAACTTATAATATTTTTTTTATATTAATATGAAAGAAAAATATAAATTTAATATTTAATGCTTAACCATAATAATTTAAGATTCAAATCAATGTGATGTTAGGTTAACTAAAGTCAACCATTCAGCTGAAGAAAAAAAACTAAAGTCAGTCATATTTAGTCATGATACATTAAAATCAACCATCGTCAAACATTCTCAACTAAAGTCAATCGTGGTCAACTAAATGTTAACTATAATTGATCATTATTAATCATTATCAACCATGGTCAACTAAATGTTAACTATAATTAACCATCGTCATCCATCACTAACCATTGTCAACAATGATCAAGCCATGTTAATATTAGCTAACAAAAGGCAACCATTCACAACCAAATTTTACTAAATTTAACCATGATTAACAAATGTTAACCAAGGTGCACTAAAGCCAACCATCTTTCATAAAATTCAACCATGTAGAAACAACAATTAACCATAGTTAACATAGTAAACCATTCTTTGAAATCCTTCATCTACCATGCACAACAATGGTCAAAGATAAACAACCTTAGCTAACAAGAGACAACCAAAGTCAACCATGGTAAACTAAAGTCACCCATGGATTGAAGCCAACCATGGATTGAAGCCAACCTTGGATTGGAGTCAACCATGGATTGAAGTCACCCTTTGATTGAAGCCAACCATGGATTGAATTCAACCTTGGATTGAAGTTAGCCTTGATTTAAAGTCAATAATGGATTGAAGTCAACTATGGATTGAATTTAACCTTAGATTGAAGGTAACCATGGATTGAAGTCAACCTTGGATTGAAGTCAAACTTTAATTGAATTCAACCATGCTTAAAAGTCAACCATAAATTGAAATCACCAATGGATTGAATTCAACCCTGAATTGAAGTCAAACTTGAATTCAAGTCAACCAAGTTGCACTAAAGTCAACTATCTTTCATAAAATTCAACCACGCAAAAACAATAGTCAATCATAGTTTACTATGATCAAGCTTAGCCAACCATTCTTTAACACCCTTCATCTACCATGCATAGCAATCAAATATTGACAACCTTAACTAACAAGAGCCAACCAAAGTCATCCATGGTAAACTAGAGTCACCCATTGATCCAAGAGGATCTCAAAAGGCCAAAAATTTTTGTTCATCATCTCTCAGCAAAAGTGACTTCATTACGAAGAGCTCGACAAGACGATTCCAACACAATTTGAATCATGTCAAACAGAGTTTGTATGCAAAAGATATGTAGCTGAGAAGTTTTCCCGCAATAGGCAAAAAGTGATGACGTGGCAACCCCTGGTGAGGACACATGGAAGTGGATGTCATCAGCAAGATGAGTTGGAAGTTTGCATGACAATTGATATGGCAAGTGCAAGTGACATGGACCAACTGGAAGAGGACATGTGTTAGATGATGGTGCATCCCACGTCGAAGTGACGTGGTAGATAATAGGTAGCTGGCAATGTTGATTTGACATCCCAATTGACATGGACCAACCACAAGTTGACATCCACTAGCAATTTGACAAGTTGCATATCAATTCCATAAAATGTGGCACAAAGAATAAGGTTTGAATTATTTAAGGTTTTAAATATTAAAAAGATTTTAATCTTAATATTAAATTATGGTTAAGGCATAACCACCATATGCACCACATGCTTAATGCTTATTTAAAGCATGGGGTATCATATCTCTTATGGATGAAAAACGTACGTGGGTTTGTTATCCCTAAAAACATGGGATATGATATTCTATGCCACCTAAACGTACATGTGGAAAACCATATTTTAAGAGGTGGTTAATATATGCTACGTGCCACTAAAGTCATGGTTGTTGGGCTATCATATGCCAACGAATTATGCTACTTAATTTTTATGCCATAAATATGGTCTGAATATCATATGGTTAAGATGGTTTATTTTATATGCCTCGAATTGGGTGGAGTTTTAACCATATTCATTATGGCTTGGAATATGCCAAAACTTTGGGTTATGTTTTAAGAAAAAAATGGATTTTGTTTTATTCACATATTATTTGATGATTTGTAACCAAGTTTTTAATGGTATGCCAACCAAATGTGTAAGGTTAGTGGGAGTAACCAAAGGTGAAACAACTTAGCCCAAATTTAATAGGGAAAGAACCATAATTTGGTTTATGTTATTAAAAGCCAAATAAGTTAACTAAAGTTATAATTTGGGGACTCACGTGTTTCATGTTATCAAGGGTGGCTTCAACTAAACTATTTAAGCCCTTGCTATGTGCATTGTGGAGGGCATTGGCATTTGGAATGGGAAATGAAGAGATTTTTGAGACCCATTATTGAGGTATCATCCATTTGGTGAGGGAAAGAATTTTGAGAGCCATACTTGGAGAGAGCCCATTCTTCTCATTGTTGACGGAGGATTTTTGAGAGCTCCGTAACTCTTGTTGGAGTATTGGAGGATGGATGTGAGTTATCCATTTGAATCCATGTTTTGAAGATCATGTTCGAGATGATACTTTGGAGAATGTACACTTTGCTCGAGGCTCATGGCTCGTAGAAGCTGTTGAGAGAGTATGGACAATTGCATTATGAAGCATCTTCATTTCTGTCGATGAATCATGTGGCTTTGCTCGAGGCTCATAGCTCATAGAAGCTGTTGATAGAGTACGGATAGTTGCATTATGAAGCATCTTCATTTATGTCGGTGAATCATGTGGATTTGCTTGAGGCTCATAGCTCGTAGAATTTATTGAGTGTGGATAGTTCCATTATGAAGCATCTTCATTTATGTCGATGAATCATGTGGCTTTGCTCGAGGCTCGGAGCTCATAGAAGTCTTTGAGAGAGTATGGATAGCTGCATTGTATCTTCATGTCCGAGTTTTATCAACTCTTTGGGACAAAGGAGGTAATCATGCACTTGCTTGATTTATGCAGTCTCGTAACCAAAGGATGATCTGCTACATCTTGAGCACTGATGAGATGGTTTATTTTCAACACTCTTGATCCGAAGTTCAAAGGCGAAGGATCTGATGAGGGTGTGACCTTGCAGAGGTAGTTGTTGTGCAGCAGGAGAGGTGGACAATTGGTGAAGACTTTCTGCAGGTGAATCCATTATGATGTAACTTTTATGTATTTGTGCATCATTTTTAACAGATTGGTTGCTCTTTTTGGAGTAGGCCCAAAGACATAGCCAAGGAGGTCCTAGTGAACTTCATTATCATATTGTGTTCATTATGTTCTTGAAGTGTGTTGCATTTGGCGTGGTTGATTTTGTGATGCACACTTAATGTAATGCTCATGTTCACATGCAATTTAATGTCAGAAAAAACGATCATAAATTGATCCTTTTGTTTAAGTGAGTTTCGAGTTGTTTTCGAGATCATCTCAGGATCAGATCACCCATGGATTGAAGTAAACCTTGGAATAAAGTCAACCATGGATTAAAGTCAACCTTTGATTGAAGACACCCTTGGATTGAAGCCAACCATGAATTGAATTCAATCTTGGATTGAAGTCAACCTTGATTAAAAGTCAACTATGGATTGAAGTCAACCTTGGATCGAAGCGAACCACTTATTTAAGTCAACCTTGCTTAGAAGTTGACTATGGATTCAAGTCACCCATGGATTGAAATTAACCATTAATTGAAGTCAACCTTGGAATGAAGTCAGCCTTGCTTAAAAGCCAACTATGGATTTAAGTCAACTATGGATTAATGTCACATACCCCAAGTTCTAGACATTTTATGTTATTGAGAAAACATTATGTTTTATTTTTTTTGTAAACTTTTATGACAATTGACCAAGTAGGGTCATGGATGACTGTAATTAATTATTCTGAATATTTTATTATTAATAAATAAAAGTGGAGACAAATATCCAAATGAGACTGTTGAATGAGTGTTCACTAACCCACTAGGGGGAATGGATTGTGGTGGAGATAAAATCGACACTTGGCAGCATCCTCAACTCACTTCTAACTATTGCAGGGGGCAACTTCCCTACTTTTGTGGTCATGTTCCCCAAGAAAGTGGAACTGAGCAGGTGGCTCATTTACTGAAATAAACTGACCAAAAGACCTAGGCACATTATTTATCTATCCATCAAATTCAGCAGGAGGCTGTTCATTCTTACCTTGTGATAATTTCTAAGCACAAGAGATTTGATGAGGGGAAAGTTAGAAGTGATTGAGTGAACTAAGACTGCATTTTGAACTAGTGCAGCGACATTGCTGAGTTCAATATTGCTAAAAGCAGGTAGTGATGCTGCTAAGTACTACTACTGAGTTGCAAGGGAATTTATTCCATTATTCCACACAACATCTTCGTCCTAGTGGTTCAGTGAACAAGCTCGGGGTTCCTAAGGCAAGTAGTTTGGCTATCTTCAGGAGTTGGTTGGGAGGAATGAGCTCCTTTGGCTGTTTGTTTCTTCTTCTACAGTTCCAAGTTCACATTGTGTTATCTTTTCTACTTCTATTATATTAGTAAATTAATTAGGAATGCAATGGTTATCTATTTTTCCCATTTAATCTAAGAGATTCTGCTTGAGTTCATGATTATTTTATTTCTGTAAATTGTATTTATGAGATAAAATGCAGTATGAATGATGTAGTTAAAAAGGATAGAATGATTGATTACAAAATCACCTTTCTACATTTTCCACACATTGTATCAGTGCCATACTCTAGTACAGAAAGGGTTAATTAGAGTAGATCGGAATGATCACTTACATTAGACAGATTTAGATGAATGTTTTATGAACAGAGTCATATCATTATCAGTTCTGCATAATTGTTTTATTTCTAATGGAGTTGTAAACATAAAATACAAGCTTTCTAAATACTTCACTATTTATGCTTATCATTAAACCCTATCTTCTGTTATACAATAACAACATCGGAAGTACCTTCTATCCAAACAATAGTAATTATAGCCTTTAAAACTCGACAACATATAAATGGATTTCTTTTGTTTAAGTAAAACAACACATATATTTTATTAACAGACTTCATGCATCATCTTTTACATCACCTAAACATGTATAAAGATAGGTTGAATATCTGAAGGATAATCACATCGATTTCTTAAACAAAACCAAGTAATCTATTTTAGACATAGTATTATTACTCATACATTCACAGTATTATATAGTAAAAATTATCATTGGGTACCAATGCGAATTAATACGCAGATATCTACCATCTTTAAGAATTCATATTACGACTTGATACCAAAATGACTCTTTCATTTTCAATTAATAATAAACACTGTACAAAACACTTAGCATACCAGTATTGAGTTTTTGGGTTAAGGTTTCATTCACAAGAGGATAAGGTTACAACCCTATCTTAAAATACAAATGAATTCATCTATCCAAGATGGATACAAATTACATTGTATGCCATTGTATTTTTTTCAATACAAACCCTAAACCCAAGGTTTCGACCACGACTCAGGAATTAAAATCCTATAGTTTCAACCATCGACAGTATTACTTTGAAAAAAGAAAACAAATCTTCTAAACAGTAAATGAAGTTTGTACAAAGAACAAGACCTAAGGCTTCGACATAGCACCGTAAAACTATCAACTCGAGCCCTGCCCTAAATATTTTCCTCATAACCATCATATCCCGGTATCAACAAGAGAATTCAACGCAGGACAATACAGTTATCATTATTTGAAACAGTCTCATTATTTGCAAGAATGCATATCATTATTTACAGCAAAATTTATAAAGACCTACTTTACACTATAAACATTGACGGGCCATGTTAACACAGAAATAGCCAAAACACTGTATATTATTTTCAATAGAAGTTTGGTTGAGAGTAGCTCGCCATTTGTAGGTTAACAACCTAATTTACTTCAAAATAAAACTCTTACACTTCGGAAATCGTCGGAGAAAAGCTCAATGAGAGTCGTGAAGGGCTCGGGAGTCATACTCCAAGTCTTTTACAAACAGAGCATAAATGCCATACGGCTTAACCTTTAAACTTCAATCTATAAACATTTTAACTTAGTAGTTTTTCCTCAGCTTTCGACGAAGACTGGTTGGGATCCATTTAAGCCCATCTTTGAAAAACTGCGAACTATTAGGGTAACCCTGAGTATGTCTCCGAAGCTTACCAAGACACTTCGATTATCATCTTGAAGACCTTCACGACCAACAGTATCCACTGCCGGGAATTTAACTGCCATTTAAAACTAGAATGATGAAGGGTTAAATTTATGGCTGAGAAGTACCAAAACAACAAAGTTATTTTTAAGAAGCAACCATTAAAAATAGCATTACAACTCCACCTGAAATTATCGAAGCACGGTCGATTGCACCATTAAACGAAGACTACAGAGAAGAAGCTCCACTTAAACACCAGGTATCCCACACTGTACAATCACGAAAGGAGTGGCAATCTAGAACTAAAAGAACTCTACCATCAGACTACGGCTCATAAGAAGACCCTCCATTGACATAAACTAAGTTCTGTACACTGCAAACACTGTTTTTATAAAGATTAGGGTATCGAAACTCATGGGGCACCTTCAAAACCAAAACCCTAGAAGGTCGAGAGCCTATAGGCCTCCCTTCCTTTTCGCAAATGATTCAATTTTCATGTATCATAGCATATCAATACCAAGATTAGGGTTAAACCCAAAACCGAGGCCAATCTAGAGATCAACGACGTAGGTTCAACCATGGAGGCACAAAATCTTACACGATCATCAACTCTTTAAACAACAGTTATTGCTACAACGTTCCATGTACAAATGGTTGCCAACACGATGATCCAACTTTTATCTTAATGCATCAACAATTGCACAGCTCAGCAAGAATGACTTACGTTGCAAATATTTGGTACCCAACACCATATTACAATCACGTGGATTCAGGACACGAAGGCCGCCATTAGACCATCCACCAAGATCGCAGTTAAGGAGAAATTAATACGTCAACCACCATTCTTTATGCCTGCCAACCCATATCCCATAACAAGATTAATGTAACGTGTACTTGCAAAAGGAAGGTTAAGTAACCAGTAAATTTTACAAAACATTATACTATATTACTGTGACATTAAATTGTAAACATCAAATGTTAAACCTCGCACTTAATACGATTTATCAATGAAATAATGGTCAACTTTTAGATGTTATGCAAGGTAGGTTTTATACGTAGCATTTGCATATAATGTTTTTACACTTATCACTTAATATATGTGCACATAGTTTTAATTCATAGGATATGCTTTAGACATGACACCTATATTTCCATACAAGAGATTTTATAAAAGAAATGATTCATTATCATTGTGGTATCATATAGTTTAAGTATGGTTTATTGAACAATAAAATAATACTCACATAAGCATTGCAATTTTCCATTGAGATAGGAAAATTATTCCTTGGTCCTATCCTTAGCTTAATGGAAGATTATAAAATGTTTAGACTATGCAATTCTTCTATAGTGGAATACAACAACTAAAGGATTGCTAATATATATAAAATATTCCCATAACATATTGTTATATTTGCGACATAGCAGAGGTATTCTATTAATGTTAAAGATACCTGAGTAGTTTGGCAGAGTAGGTATTCCACTACATATTCATCATGATATTTCAAAAGCCAGTATGTGTTGAAAGATGAATTGAAACACTTTATAGATTATTCTTGGAAATCTCTCTGTCCATCTTACCTGTCCACTACAATAGAATTCAGGAGCGTTAGCTAGAAATAGCTAAGTAAGCCTTGGGGCTATTCAAGGACCCCTTCACAACATCAAATACAAACTATTAGTCTCGAGAAAACAAAATATTCGACATAGGAGGAAAGCGACGTTATACATGCAAACCTTTGACAACCAACATTGTTTCAATGACAAATGTGTTACGACTTTTAAATGTTTCTGATATGATTTATAATTAAATTGAAATCTCTTAGTTGCTATTGTCAAAGATTTTGAGTAGTTATCATTAAGTATGCAATTAATTTTTAGTCGTATTAAAATCGACATCTTTACTTAAGAAACACAAGCAATTATTGTTACAAAAAAAAAATTATTTGAATTTTTGGGGAGGTTACAATTAAAGACAACCATGGATTGAAGTCAATTATGGATTGAAGTCGCCCTTGGATTCAAGTAAACATTGATTAAAAGTCAATTATGGATTGAAGTCAACCTTAGACTAAAGTCTTTCTTTTATTGAAGTCAACCATGGATTGAAGTCAACGTTGGATTAAAGTCAAACTTGCTTAAAAGTCAATTATGCTTTGCAGTCAACCTTCGATTGAAGCCAAATATTGATTAAATTCAAACATGGATTGCATCAACCATGACTTGAATTCAACCTTAGATTAAATTCAACCTTGGATTGAAGTTAACTATGGATGGAAGTCAATCATGCATCGACACCAACCTTGGATTGAAGTCAACCATGGTTTGAAGTCAACCTTGAATTAAAGTCAACTATGGATTGATGTCAACCATGTATTGAAGTCAATCTTGATGAGCAGTCAACTATAGATTGAAATAACCTATGGATTGAAGTCCACTATGGATTAAATTCAACCATGGATTAAATTCAACCTTAGATTGAAGTCAACCTTAGATTGATGTCAACCATGGATTGAAGTCATCCTTTGATTGAAGTCAGCCTTCGATTGAAGTCAGCTTTTGATTGAATTCAACCTTGATTAAAAACCAACTACGAATTGAAGTCAACCTTGGCTAATTGAAGTCAATTAGAGACTCTTCTCCTTGCCTTTGGAGACTAACTTCTATCCCT